>QXTE01000152.1:2297806-2428000 GCA_003942145.1 Platysternon megacephalum | reverse complement strand
ACACCCCACATCCCGACACCCTGCCCTGAGCCCCCTGCTGTACCCCGACCCCCTGCGCTGAGTCCCCTGCCGCACCCCGACACCCTGCCCTGAGCCCCCGCCACACCCCACATCACGACACCCTGCCCTGAGCCCACTGCTGCACCCCGCACCCCAACCCCTTATCCTGAGCCCCCTGCTGTACCCCGACGCCCTGCTCTGAGCCCCCACCGCACCCCACACCCCCTTCTGTGCCCCCTGGCAGGGAGGGGGCAGAGCTGGGGTGGGGATTTCGGGGAAGGGGTTGGAATGGGGGGAGGGAAGGGGTGGGAAGAGGCGGGGCAGGGGCGGGGCCTCGTGGAAGGGGTGGAGTGGGGGCGGGGCCGAGGGCGGCGGGGGGGGGGTCAGTAAATGCGGCCCTCGGCCCAATGTTCTAGTCCTCATGTGGCCCTCGAGGTCATTTGAGTTTGAGACCCCTGTCCTAGCCTCTCTTCAGTCACTCTACCCAAAAAGCCCTCTTTGCTTTCTGTCAGGATCATGCTGCAGGTGCTTCTCCTTCTGTTTCTGTTTTGGCTTTCTGACAAGCTTCTCTTTACCTGTTCTCTGGGTGGTTCTGCTTACAGACCCACACATTCTACACCAAACAATATCCAGCCCCCTTGTGTTTGCATTCTGCTCCCAGTGAAACCTCTCTACTTGCATAGGTCAGCTTCTGACAGGCCTTGTATGTGGCCTGTGTTTTTGAGTGGTTGCTCCTATGGACTCGTTTGTTTTAATGTAAAGAAGAGCTTAACTGCTTCTTACCTGTATCCTGAATGAGGGGCAGCTGTTACATGCAGCATCTTCAATAAAGCTTCACCCAACCTCCATTGCAACAGTACCTTTTACCCAAGGATCTTGCAGCACTGAAAACTCTCACAGTGTGCCCGCGAGGTATTAGCTCTGTTTTAGATGGGTAAACTGAGAGGTTAAGTGACTTGCCTGAAGCTCACATAGTGAGTTAATAGTGTAGCCTGGAATTGAAGCTAGGAGTTCTGAATCCTCATCCCATCCTTTGTCCTTTCTTTTGAAATTGCTGATCAAATGACTTAATTTCTAAAGTATTCACTATGTCTCTAGAGGCCATAACATTGAATGGTGCTCCAAGATGTGTGTACTGCTGCAGGCTTCTACCGTCACCTGATCTATTGCATCTTAAGTATACTCTGTCTGAAATAGATTATAAGCACCGTGGAGCTGGGACTGTGTTCAGGACTGAGTATGCTGTCAGCAGTAAATAAATAGGCTCCTTGATTGGAATTCCTGCCATTCTGTGTATAACCATGTATCTTGAAAGCAGCAGGGCCTGTATCATAGCGATCCAGCAATTGAGGAATCACGCATGTGTTTTTTGTGCTTCATCCATCCCACACAGCCAGAGGATCAGAAGACCTTGTACTCCAAAATTAACCTAATGGAGTTAATGCTCTTTTATTTTTTTGTTTAACTTTAGGAGATGGAGTATATAAGCCCTTGAGAGTGACCTGATTCAACTGGTCTGTACTTAAGGCTGCATTCTGTTTTGCTTTCCAGGAACCTACAAGCAGCCATTGGAGCCTACTATGACTTTGAGAGTCCGAACATCAATGTTCCCTCCATGTCCTTTGTTGAAGATGTTACCATAGGAGAAGGGGAGTCCATCCCTCCTGATACCCAGTTTACAAAAACGTGGAGGATACAAAACACAGGTAAATGGGGGTAAATCTTTCCTTTTTCATTGGACGGAGCTGGAAACTTCATAGAAACCAAGATCCACTTGTTTAAAATGATCTTTTGTTCTGCAGTAATAAAGTTATTTCATATCAAGGTATTAATGAAGGGGGAGGCTTTCAAAGACACAAGGGGCAGCTAAGTGCCCAAATACCATTGAAAGTCAATGGTAGTTGGGTACCTACCTTTTTGGTGCCTTTGAAAATGTTCACCTTTTTGGACACTGACATTTGGGCAAAATGGAAGCATGTTATGTTGACAGGTGGGGAGCTGTAATTTCTGTCTTATCTACCTTAACTCCCCAAGGAAGCTTAGTCTGGAGATGTAATGCCAAGGCCTGTATATAGGTTAGAAAGAAAAGAAAGCAAATGTAATGTGATATCTGCTTCCCAGTCCCTTCCTTTTCTCCCTTCCTCACTGCCTTTCCCAGGAGGGTTCTTTTGTGTTGGAGGTAACATGACGGGATAGAGCCAGATGGTGTCTATATGGGTTTAGAAGGATCTTACAACCTCTCTTTTTTTCAGTCCCAAGCTCAATCACTTCAGCAGTTTCCATCCCTCTAAACTGGGTTGATGTTTTCTGTTGTTCCCTTCATTAGTACAGTAGTTTATTGGGTGTATTTACTTTGAGCTCTGTGTAAGAACAGTAGCCTGGTAGCACCATTGTATTTATGGGGATGTTCGTTTTCCTGTTCAGACCTTCTGTTTTGACTGTTGGATATCCTGAACATTTCAAACTCAGAGGACAAGGAATTTGTGATGTAAATTCTCAGTCTGAAAGTAAAACCATGTGAACCATCTGAAAGTAAAACCTAGAAGTGGTCCTAAAATTGTTCAGTTGGTTCTGTTGATGGAATTCTTCTAGTTCTTCTTCTATCCCTATCCTGTATACTTCACTTAGGAAGGGGTATTTAATTGGGATGATAGTTGTATTGGAACAACTCTCTAGGAACAGATTTAGCCTTACTATCGTGAATGGAATGAGTGGTGCTCTGGAGCCAGAGCGTACACCACTGAAATCAGTAGCTTTGCCACAGACTCCAAGTGGAGCATGATTAGCCCTTGCATGGGGACAGTGTTATCCAAAATTCTGATTCAGACAGATGCATGTGACCAGTTACGGTGTTCAGTGGTCTTTTGAGTTCCCATCTCTTACTACAGAATTTGCCAAGTAAAGATGAAATCCAAAGGAAGTTATTTTCTTCGGTATTCATTCAGTACGGGATTTCTTATTTTCTATCTTTTCTCTCACTTAAAAAAGGCTCTCCTAATCAGAATCTCTTCCAGCAAGAGGATGGAAACAGTTTACCTTTAAAAAGGGATATTTTTCAGCAAACTAACTCAGCCCATTTAAAATCAGAATTGTTTTATTTAAACTCCTTGAAACTCATGAGCAGCCAGTATGTTAGAACTGCATTTCATTCGTTTTTTTGTGGTCTGTACACTGTCCCTTCAATTAAATGTGGGGCACTTTTTATAGAACCCATGAGAGTGTCAAGAAATCAGTGGAGGTGATGCAACTCTGAGAAGAGATGGTGTAAGCTCAGACTAAATTACTCTCATTGCAAGGCTGTGACAGTTGCAATTCTATTAAAACGGTGTGAATTGTGTGAAATTAGGAACAGAGTAATCTTGTGGCAGTTCCTAGAGGAGAGGATGTGATGCAAGTTTGTGAAGACAACATTCCAGCGTGAGGTGAGCCAAAACAGTCATCTCCGTGTGAGTCTGAAGTGAGGCCAGGCAAAATAAACTCTCAGCGCTTATCTACTGATATGTAATTACGGGAGGAAAATGAGATCTGTGGATTCAAAGGAAGATAATACTTTGTCCTCGAGTGCTGCAATGACCGGCTGTCGTATGAGTAGTTAACCTGTGTATCTGAATTTAATTGTCATGCTTTTGCTGCTGCTGTGCAGAATGATAGCATAACAAGGGCTAATGTTCTTAATCGTGTGTGAGCAAATTACAGCTGTGTTAAAAAATCATAAATGACTCTTCTTGCCACAGAACTTGGAGCACTGTATAGTAATATGCTAAACATTGTTTTATAATGTTCTTAAAGCCCACCATCCTAAAAACTTAGACTTGGATACAGGACATAAGGGCAAGAAGTGAGGTAAAGATAGACTCAACACTTTGTAAGCTGGCGATCCTATGAAAAAACACCTATTGCAGAGAGAGGGTTTAGGTGTCATATTGGACTTTCCTGTATGTATTTGGTGGCTGTTTGGGTCAAATGCAAAGGTGACTGTTGAGCACTTTATTTCTAGTGTGCAAAACTATTTGGCAAATCTGTATGTTTACTATGTATATAATATATGGACAGTTAGTGTCAAATATGAGACATTCTTGACAAGTGAGGGATAGATCCAGGGGGAACAAGTTTTTTCACCTTAGCAACCCCCACGGCAAAGGCACTATAATCTTCTCAGCAGTTGAGGTGGAGTTTGCTAGAAGTCCAGGTCCTGTCTAAGCTTCAGAACCTTTCAGGATGAGGCTGGAAAATACTAGCTCCAAATGAAATTCCCATACATGAGATCTACTGTTGACTGACAGACGTATTTCTAGTAACTAAAAACCCTTTGCTTCCCTGTCCTCATTCTCTTGGTTTTTTTTCCTTTATTTTTATGGTTAAGTCATAAAATCCCTCCCACAAGTGACAGATGTGCCTTCATGAAAACACGGATTTTCAGTTTCTTAAAAAAAAAATTCTAGATTAATTGTTAGATACAGTGAATTTTATGTTGTCTTTAAAATTTGTTTCCCTTCCTAAAGTCCTTGGGTCTTGTAGGATGTGGGTAGGGAGTTGAGGGAAACAGTTTCAACTTAGAATTCCTTGGGTTTTGTGGCTTCCTGTCAAAACCAAACTTTGTTTTGGCTTCCACCAGGGCTAAAGCATTACTTTTGTAAATTTTGGCTATAACAATACTTCGCCTTATCCACAAAGGCCAGACTACACTGTTACAACTTGGTTTAGCTTCAATCCAGATTAACTACCGTTTTGGTGGTGGTGGTGTTACTGTGCAGATTAGGCCAGTGTCTTACATTTAAAAAATATTTTAATTAATATTTAATATCCAAGGACTGGAATGTTCAAGATTAGATCTTGCTAGGTAGATGCTGACGTGAAGCCAAGATTCTTAATGATCCTGCAGCAACCCTTAATTAAATGACTTCAGTTCTAAAACATGAAAAAAACAGAGCGAGGCATCGCTTTGAGGGATTTGGTGTGGCAGAGCTGCATTCTGTCTGATGCAGAGAGCAGAGCTGCTGTGTACTCAGTTGGTTGAACAGGTCAATTAGAGTTCTGTAAGCATGTAGTTCTGTTTATGAATAAACTGGTTTCAGGCAGGGGCTGTTTGCCTGTTATCAAAACTAAGGTCCACTCCTCCTGCAGTGTGATAGTCTTTTTGCAGGCTAGCCAATCTTGTATAATAGCACTAAAGAATCACCCCGATTCAACAGACTTACTTCCATCTCCCAGTTTACCTCTAGCTGCTGAGAGCTCCTTTGGACAGTTACTGCAATCTGTCATCTCCTCAGAAATGCATGTACTGAAATAGAATGACAGAACCATCATTTTGTTTTAATGGCGCATATCAGCTATAGCACTCTAAGCACATGGCAAACTTAAAGCCATTAAAACTGATAAAAATCACATATATTATTTAAACCAAAACCACGTTGCCCGGCTGCACACCCTTTCACACAAAAGTCGTCACACTCATAACTCCCACACATCACAGCATAAGGCCTGCTAACCACTCAGATCTTCCTTTTCCAAGGGTCCCCAGCCTTTGTGCTGTTTCTAACTGTAGCTGGGTCCAAAGATAGCTGCCCTGATCCCATTCCAACTATCCCGCACTGATACTTCCTCAGTTGATGGTTTTCTCTCTAGGTCCAAACCCCACAAATCATGATTCACTGCCATGCCCTTGCTGCAGTACCTCCAGAGAATAGCTGACGTTATGGAAGAGTCTATCTCAAGGAATGCTCCTACAAGGTGTCCCTTGGTCACTAATACCTATCCAGAGTTGCCCTCTCAGCATAGGCTTGCAATAATCATATACACCTCTACCCCGATATAACGTGACCCGATATAACACGAATTCAGATATAACGCGGTAAAGCTGTGCTCCGTGGGGGCGGGGCTGCGCACTCCGGCGGATCAAAGCAAGTTCGATATAATGCTGTTTCACCTATAACGCGGTAAGATTTTTTGGCTCCTTTATATCGGGGTAGAGGTGTATATCTGTCCAAATTTCTCTGCAGCCCATGGACTTCCCTAAACTGCTCCCATTAACTTACAGCAGGCAGAATGCAATCCCTACAGCCCAAAGACCAAATTTCTCAGTCCAGCTCATATCACATTCTCGGAGAGAGCAAGAGTACCCAAATGCCATGTTGACACTGATCTTCACACACCCACTGGAGCCATGCTCTACAACTCTTTCAAAGCCATTCTTCACAGTTTTTCCATCTCACCATCCTCTCCTCTTTTGCCGTTGCATGAAACTGCTGCATCTGCCCTCAAATGAGCTGTTGCGTGTGCACCAAATACCACTTTGCGCCATTCCTTGATGCTATACAACATCAGCCCCTAGAACGTCAATCTAAACTTGAATCTCCGTATACACTGTCAGAGTTCAGCCACACCATCATGGAGCTGGGAGGGGCTCATTGCAGGAAGGAGAAATAAAACAATATAGAAGATGTTATTTCTAGTTCATAAGTTTACAAACAGGGAGCACAAAAGCATTTGCTCTTCCCAAGACTGCCAACAAACTGAAAAAGGAACATGACACCCTGGAGGAAAATGTCTCATGTGTTTCCTATTAAAATATTTTTAGTTATGAGATTGCGGGGGGGACGGGACAAAAACAGTAAAATTAAGATGAAAAACTGGATGGTCATCTTCATTGAGTGCTACATGTGTCCCCAACGTAGCTGAAGTTTCATCACAGGTCTCTCACTTAGATATGTTGATTACTGTTGGACTTCGTTAAACCATGGCTCTGGGTTTCTCAATTTTTAAAGGACTTGTGCATATTCTACAGGTCTTTCCTTTCAGTTGGTCACGTGCTGGAACAGTTATGTTTTGTATGAAAATCTTTCTCTCCCCATGCTGTTATATGAGAACTAGAAAATTTGACTAGGTTGGTATCTGTTAGCCAACTTGAAATCTCCTTGACTGTTTAACAGAGTAGTGTAACTAATTTAATAAAATGTTTATCTACTCGAGCAGGCACTTGCCAGAAAAGAAACCGATGCGAAGTCACTACAGTTGCATTGTCACTGACACTTTAATACCTTTTTCTGCTCAATCAGGGACAGAGGCATGGCCCCCAGGGGTTTGTCTTAAGTACGTCGGGGGAGATCAGTTTGGCCATGTAAACATGGTGATGGTCAGGTCGCTAGAGCCCCAGGAGATTGCAGATGTCAGCGTTCAGATGTGCAGCCCCAGCACAGCGGGAATGTATCAGGGACAGTGGCGCATGTGCACTGCTACAGGACTCTATTATGGAGGTAAGTTATTCCTCTCTTTGCAGTTCTCTCTTATTTGTAATGCTCCCAAAGTGTACAAAGTAGGAGCATTCATCCTTGTATTGCTGTTGGCCAAATACTTGCTGGTATCCCAGTCACCCTCCTAATATCCAAAGGATGATCTAGAAGTACTGTAAATTTTATTCCTGTGTGTTTTAATGGAATAGCTGCCAATACAGCACCTCCCTCTGGCAAGGTGTGAGGAGCACTGGGCATTTTATTGTGATAGTCCTTGGTATATGTCCTGTGATAAGTGCTGTCTTCAGCATCCCAGAAGGCCCGTGTCCAGTATGTTAATCCTGAAGTACATTCAGATTGCATTTCCCATGTTTGTAGTAGGAGTAGGAAGATGCAGATCTATCAGAGCCAAGAAACTAAACATAGAAAATGAAATGGCGAAGACCTATGAGTTGATCTAGATTATTCCCTTGGGGCCAATGCTGGACTGTTCTCTATACTTGATCCTTTGGGTTTTTTCCAATTCAGTTTTAAGAGTGGAACAAAAGAATTTCCACCAGTTTTCATGGAAGACTATTTTACAGTCTAATTGTCCATATCAGGAATTTTTTTGCTCAAGTGAGAGCTGTTCAGTGCTCAGCACTTTTGAAAATCATGCAGCTTAACTAGGCAGCTAAGTATGGACTTTGAAGTCATCTAAGGGTTTATCTAAACTAGGAAGTTGTGCTGATTTTACTATACTGGTATAATTAAAGTTGCTCAAATCCTGTCCTCCTTCCCCCAGTTTGGGTGCAGTTATAATAGCATAGACATACTGTACACTGCATGGCTGTTCCCAACTATACTGATTCAAAATGATCTGGACAAACTGGAGAAATGGTCTGAAGTAAATAGGGTGAAATTCAATAAGGACAAATGCAAAGTACTCCATTTAGGAAGTAACAATCAGTTGCACACATACAAAATGGGAAATGACTGCCTAGGAAGGAGTATTGTGGAAAGAGACCTGGGGGTCATAGTGAGTCAACAGTGTAACCCTGTTGCAAAAAAAGCAAACATCATACTGGGATGTATTAGCCAGAGTGTTTAAGCAAGACATGAGAAGTAATTCTTCTGCTCTACTCTGCGCTGATTAGGCCTCAGTTGGAGCATTGTGTCCAGTTCTGAGCGCCATATTTCAGGAAGGATGTGGACAAATTGGAGAGAGTCCAGAGAAGAGCAACAAAAATGATTAAAGGTCTAGAAAACATGACCGATGAGGGAAGATTGAAAAAATGGGGTTTGTTTAGTCTGGAAAAGAGAAGACTGAGGGGGAACATAACAGTTTTCAAGTATGTAAAAGGTTGTTAGAAGGAGGAGGGAGAAAAATTGTTTTTCCTAACCTCTGAGGATAGAACAAGTAAGGGCTTAAATTGCAGTAAGGGTGATTTAGGTTGGACATTAGGAAAAACTTCCTAACTGTCAGGGTGGTTAAGCACTGGAATAAATTGCCTAGGGAGGTTGTGGAATCTCCATCACTGGAGATTTTTTAAGAGCAGGTTAGACAAATGCCTGTCAGGAATGGTCTAGATGATACTTAGTCCTGCTGAGAGTGCAGGGGACTGGACTAGATGACCTCTCAAGGTCCATTCCAGTCCTATGATTCTATGATTTAAGGCTGGTCTACATTGCAGTTATACTGGCAAAACTTAAGTTGGTAAAAATAAATAAATGGGGAAAAAATCACACCCTTAACCAAAATAGTTAGCGCAGTAAAACCTAAATGTAAACCAGCCCTAACTTCATGCACCTAGTTTTGGAAAACGTGGCCTGTATTTGGAAAGTACCGAAGATAGTTTGGGCCCCACCTAAATAATAAATAACCCACTGACCTCTTCTGCAGGGCACTTCACTCTTTTGAGATTTGCACTGAACCTTCACTGATACTAACAGCTAGCAAGAACATTGCTAACAAGATTTTCTTTTTTTTTTTTTTTTTTTTTTTTTTGACAATTAGAGTGCCCTAAATGCATAGGGTCAAATGAGAAATATTAGCACCATGGGGACAAAATAATTATCCTCTTCAAAAAGTACATGCTTATTGAGAACTGTCAGCAGATCTGAGCTTTCTTTGAAGGGGATGTAATTTATACCTGAAATGAGAGGACAGCTTTCTCGCCTGCTTTTATTTCAGTTCAGGATGTCTACATAACTGCAGTTGTCTTTGTTGTTGCAGAGCTATGTAAGAGCATGTGATTTTTATTTTTAAAGGTAATTAGAAGTAAAGTGTAGGGTTAAGGTTATAAATCTTCTTTATTTGCTTTTTTCATCTATAGCTCTTTCTGATATTTACATTCCTCAGTTAGAAACATAAGTGGTGTCATATCAAATCAGATCCATCAAGAGTGATAGCTTGCTTCCAAGGAAGATCCCTCCCCATAATTTATAGCCAGTTCAGTGTTGTACACAGTGTGTGGAATACTTTCCTGATCCCTCTGCATGATGGGATGGTTCTCTGAAGCATGGTTTGATTACCCCTATTTTAGCTGGGATAACTACAGATGATGTTGGTCATAAATTACTAATGCTTGGAATGTGGGAGTAATTTTATTTGTAGAAGCCTTCTTTTGTCTTTGTTTCTCCAAGTGTGGCGCATTTAGAGAGGAAATTTGCTTTCCTGTGGTGATCTCTGCATATACACCTCTACCCTGATATAACGCGACCCGATATAACACGAATTCGGATATAACGCGGTAAAGCAGTGCTCCGGGGAGGGCGGGGTTGCGCACTCCAGCGGATCAAAGCAAGTTCAATATAACGCGGTTTCACCTATAACGTGGTAAGATTTTTTGGCTCCCGAGGACAGCGTTATATCGAGGTAGAGGTGTACCATATTTTTAGATCCCTACTCACGTATTAGTTTCTTCCCTGTTAAATTTTTGAAATATGGTGCTTTAATTCCCTTTCTTAAATGTTGATAATGGAGCTGGCTATTACCAGTAGGTGTCCTTCCAGATATGTGCAGCATACTTAATTTTGACTAGCTCTGAATGTGTGTGTATTGGGAGGAGAATTTTGCCATCCCTCAGTTTCCCTCCCTCCCTAATCCTACCTGCAAGGTATTAAAACAGTCATTCCTCCCTCAAGAGGATTGGAAGTGGCTTCTTCTGGAGTGCAGTGCTACTTAAGAGCATTAATCAGATGTGTTTTTTGAAAATAACACAAAGTGTTTCTCCTGGGACTAAATGTGCTACTTCCACTGCTCTCCCAGCCCCATAGGATCTAGGGAGCTCCAAATTTGAATTCGGATGACCCTAAACCACTGGGCTGGCATTGAGTTTCTGAATTTTTTTGGCTATCTAACTTGCAAGTCACATGCCTGAGACTCTTAACCAATGAATGAAACTGTATTAATGCTAATACAAAGCCATAATAATTGCAAATAAATTGTGCCAGTTGGGTTGGGAAAGGCAATGAAAGCTGGAGTAATGGAAATAATGATTAGTTTTTCAAGTGCTTGTTCATGTCAGTTCAAATCAGGTGTGTGCGCACGCACGGCAGCCAGAAGATTTTTCCCCTAGCAGTATCCGTCGGGTCGGTCTGTGTGCCCCCTGGAGTGGCACCATCATGGCGCTCAATATAGGGCCCTACCGACCTGCCACCTGCTCAGTTCCTTCTTATTGCCAGTGAGGGTTAGCTGGAACTTCCCCTTGCTCTTGTCGTGACAAGTGCGTTTGGGAGTCTGTATGTAGTTAGAGTTAAGTAGTTAGTAGGTACTTTACTTAGTTCTTAAGTTTCCTTTGGAGGGGTTTCCCCTCCAGTGCTATCCCAGCGCTAGGGCATGCCGCAGTCTTCTGGCTTCAAAGCCTGTGAGGTCTGTGGCAAGTGTATGCCCAGAAGAGATCCTCGCACTTCGTGTTTGAAGTGTTTGGGGGAGAGCCATCAAAAGGATTGCTGTAGGATTTGCAGGGGGTCAGAAGCAGGCCTTTTGGAGGTGCAAACAAGGACGACGTACCAGAACTTGGACTGGATCCAACCCACCTTAACTTCTCATCCTGACTATTCTCTTTCTACCCTGTGTGGACCCATATCACATTGGACCGCTGGGTGCTCTGCACAGTAGAGAGGAGATGAGCCCTCCAGTTCTCTGTCCGTCCACCCCCCTTCCCTGTCCTTCAGGGACCTTTCTCACGAGCAACTCCTCATACAGGAGGTGCACTCCTATCGCTAGGAGCAGTGGAAGAGGTTCCTCAGGAGCTGAAGGGCAAAGGTTTCTATTCCTGGTATTTCCTAATACCGAAAGCCAAAGATGGGCTCAAGCCCATCCTAGACCTGCGAGAGCTCAACAAGTTCATGAGGAAACTGGAGTTCTGCATGGCCTCTTTGGCCTCCATCATCCCTTCCTTGGATCCAGGGGACTGGTATGCTCCCCTCGACTTGAAGGATGCGTACAGGTCTATCGCATCTTGGGCGCATTTAACATGTGCGATTTCAGCTTTATGCGGTTGGCAAAAACAAGAAAAAAAACAAAAAAAAAGAGAAAAATTACAATTTAAATACTGTTTCTGTAGTGCGGGCGATTCTGCCCACCATTACACTCAATGTAATTTTGACTATACGCGGTTTTTGCTTTACACACTGACCGCGGAACGTAACCCCAGCGTAAGATGAGACAGACCTGTACTTTCATATAGCAATTACACCGTCCCACAGAAGGTACCTCAGGTTTGTGGTGAGCAGCAAACACTACCAGTTCACAGTCCTCCCCTTTGGCCTGTCAGCGGCACGTCGTGTGTTTACCAAATGCATGGCAGTCGTGGCTGTGTTCCTGCGCAGGAGGCAGATACAGGTGTTCCCATACTTCGATGACTGGCAGATCAAGGGCCGCTCCAGGGCTCAAGTGGAGCTACAAGTCGACTTCATAAGAAAGACGTTCGACGAACTGGGCCTGGCCTTATCCTGAACATGGGGAAATCAATGCTCTCCCCTGTTCAGTGGATAGAGTTCATAGAGGCAGTGCTGGACTCAACACACACCAGGGCATACCTTCCGCAAGCGAGGTTTTGGCCCTGGGCGACATCATTCGAAGTCTCAGGCATTTTCCAACCACCGCAGCAAGGAATTGCCTGAAACTTCTAGGACACATGGCCTCTTGTACCTATGTGGTACAACATGCCAGGCTCAGACTCCGGCCTCTCCAATAAAGGAACTGTTGTGTTAGGGAGCATTTATTTCATTAGCTGTTTCAGGTCAAATGGCTAAATTGTGAGCTTGGCAGGTGGGTAAAGGAAATAATTTTTGGGCTACTTTGCGTATAATTTTCAGTCTGTACAGAGGTTCCACTAATGATGGGGGCATGTCAGAAAGTTTCAAGTCCCAACTTTGCAGTTCCTTTTCAAATAGGGAAGGGGAAAAAAGCCTTAAAAAACATTACATGTTAATCATTCTGGCCTTTCCTGAACTGACATGTCCTCTAATGCTGGGATAAGACTTGAGGAGTTGCCAGAGATTAACAGCAGATGGCACCACTTCACTACTTGCCAGACCTTTTTGCGGAAAGCTGCTGACCATATTGGTATAGCCAAGAGAGAAGAATCCTCTGTAGAAGTAATTGGATTTAGTCTAATTTCTTGTGCCTTTTCAGTATCCTAATTGATGTTTCATAAAGGATTTAAACTTGGGTAGGATATGGGGGTGTTGATCGCTGATACGTTCATATACGAACTAAGATGGCAGCGAAAAAGGAATATTGGGAGCAGAAAAGGTGCTAGTGAATCCCCTTAGTCTCGCTTAGTAAAGTAAAGGCAGCTAAACCCTGTCAAACTAAGCATGGTGGCCAAATGAGAAGAGACATGCTGTGAGTTGGGCTGTTTGAGAAGCACTGGTAGCCACACTAAACTGTAAAGGAACCTGCTGTCCTCTTTTCCCCAGCCTGCCACTGGCAGCGTGTTGCAAGCAGCTGGGTTGCTTGCAGATTAACTTTATCTGGAGGAAAACCAGCAGGTGATTAGAGAGACAAGGTGGATGAGGTAATATCTTTTATTGGACCAACTTCTGTTGGTGAGAGAGCCAAGCTTTCAATCCACACACAGCTCTTCTTCAGATCTGGGAAAGGTACTCTGAGCTTCACAGCTAAATGCAAGGTGGAACAGATTGTTCAGCATAAGTGGTTAGCCCATATTCAAAGGCAGGGGTGCCCAACAGACAGCTCGCGGGCCGTACATGACCAGAGCATTTCATAACGCCCGCAGCCTGCTTCAACGCAATATACTAGGGGCTGATTCATTAGTGTTTTGTCATCATGCTTACATCATTTTAGTTTACACCAGTGTGTAAATAAACAATACTGTACACAGAAGCCACCTATCTAAATAAATATTGAAACAAGCTGAACTTAAAATATAAATCAAGACAGGTGACTTTTAATCTTATTAAAATATGTAGAATTTGTTTGGCCCACACAAGGTTGTGCTTAGGTTTCTGTGGCTGTCCTCTGTAATAAGTTGGGCACCACTCTTCTAAGGGACCATTCAAGATAGAGTTGCCGGTTAACACCTCTGCAGTCATAGGACAAAAAGGGGTCGGTGGGTTACAGATTCTTGTAATAAGCCATAAATTCAGTGTCTTTCTTCAATCCCTGTATATACCCCATAACACACTTAAAATCACCTTCACCAAACAAGGATGCTCCACCAGAGATGCTCCACCATTTTGGTCCTTGTTGGGTGCCTATCACAACGTGCGGTATACCTCATGCAGTGCACTAAATGCCCCAATAGCAACTATGTGGGTGAAACCGGACAATCGCTACACGCTCCAACTGACACAGGAAAATGAGATGAAAAACTCCCTATCACCTCTGGATGAATGCTTTTTATAAAGTGATCGTTCTATATCTGACCTCTCAGTCCTCCTCCTCAAAGAAAACCCGCACCACACTTTCAAATGTCGACCCTTGGAGTTTAAATTCATAACTCTACTGGACACTAAAAATTATGAACTGAACAGACACACTAGATTTATGGCTTATTACAACAATTTGTAACCCACTAATGTAAAAATCAGGAAATTCATTTACATAACTCAGCCACATTGCTCACATACAGATGTAAGCGAAGCTGATGTAAATGAGCATATTCTGCAGCAGAAAAGTGAAGGACTGGGAGTAGTCTTCTGGGTTCTTTCAGACTGCCACTCTTGCTCTGTGGCTTCGGGCAAGTCTCACTTTCTTGGTGCTTTCAGTCTATAGGAAACTAGACTGTGTGTGGGCCTTAATGTTGTGAGGCCAATAATTACCTTTTTTGTTTAGTACTTGGCTACTGTCCTGAGTAGCATATACTGTTGCTTACTTGGCAGAACACTTGCCTGCTTCTCAGAGGTGTTAGGCTTACCTGGTGCTTGTAAAACACTGTAAAAATATATGGTTGAAAAATGCTAAGTAAGTTTAAAAATACTATTATTGTATTACAGGGGCAAGAGTGGTCTCCCTGTTCCCCTGTAAGCTACATCTAATAGTGACCTAAATGACCTTCCCTTTTCACAGATGTCATCTGGGTGATCCTCAGCGTGGAGGTTGGAGGACTTTTAGGAGTAACGCAGCAGCTGTCATCCTTCGAAACGGAATTCAACACACAACCACATCGCAAGGTAGAAGGAAACTTTAACCCCTTCGCCTCTCCGCAGAAGAACAGGCAACCAGATGAAAACAACCTAAAAGACCCTGGGGGTTCTGAGCTAGGCACAATCAGCAAAAACACGTGGGGGCCTGCTCCTGACCAAATTGAACAAGATCAGAACGGACTGTCACAAAACTCTGTAAATCTCTCCCCCAGCAGTCACTCGAACAACTTGTCGGTAGTGACGTACAGTAAGGTAGGTGCCCTGGGAGAACAGGAGAATGGGTAGGTGACAAGACCATGGTGTGTATCGTGATAGTCCTCCTTCGTTACAAACTGTGAAGCCCTCCCTTCCGTCTCCGCCTGACCTGCTAAGGAAGGGTTTGAATATAAAACCGTCTAACTCTGCCAGCTCCTCACCTTATATTAAACAAAATAAAACACCCTTTTCATCCAATAGATTCTACTAGGTCCACATTTTAAAAATCCTTCTTGATGTTAACCTAATCTTGGCTGGGTGCTGTAACTGATAGTGGTTGGAGCCCTCTCCAACCTCCAATATGGTTAAGAAAAAAGTCACTATCTTCAGACTCAAATATAAAAAATACACCCTACACATCTTGGAATTCATCCAAAGAATTTTTTTGCTCTAACAAATGGGCACAGGGATGCCTAGTTCAACATTTTGGTCTCAGGAGCCACTGTTCAGGAATAGTCAGTCCGAGGACCATTCCTGTTTGTGATCTTTTCTTGTCTCTATAATCATGTTTTAAAATCTCCTTAAGAAGCTTGCTTGATGGATGCTATACAAATAAGTTTGAGTGATATTTTAACTTTTTTTTAGATGCTTGTGTGTACAAATACGTGAAAAATGAATTGCAGGATTATTTACACTTCAGAATCCTATTATTGCAAGAGGCATGTCTAGGTGTGTATTGTCCTATGTCCAGAATAGTTGATTTTAAAATCCTTTAAACATGCTTAACTGTACTTTACACAGGCTATGTAGGACAAGAACACTCAGTTGCTGTTTGCTTTAATAAAGTCCTAATGTTAGGAACTACAGTGCTGTAGATGAACTGGTTAAACTGCTTGTAATGTACAAATGGATCCATTCTATAGTACCCCACTTTGTACTGAGGTTACATATTTGTTTAACTTTTACTTACAGCAGGTACCAAAATAGGAGATTCAACTGTACAGCAAACTATCAATTGCCTTCTTCATATTATACACCTCAGACCAACAGTTGTATGAGACTTATTGGGTCCTGCTTCAAGATGGGACTCAAAAACCTTTTAAAGTTGGAGCTCGATTGCTCAGGGAATTGGGAATGATATAAAGCTTGTCATCTCTAGATTGCCAAGTCAAATCCTTTTCAGTAGTGACTGAAAGCTCTTACAGTCTGATGATTGCTTACTGTGTTTTGGTCCAGGCCCTGGTAGACAGTGGCCTTATCACAAATCACTGCTCAGTCCCTATGGAGATGCCAAGAACTAATGTACCTGTCAACTGAACTCTGCTTATCCCCATAAGTGGTCCCTCTGTAAAAGGCTGAGGCACATTGGTGGGATAATGTGGGGTAAGTTGACCTGTCGTTATGTGTGTGATGTATATGTTCTCTATCTAGAGGGCTACATTTCCAGCATTGATAAATGGACACCTTTCAGGAGTGTGTTAAGTACATGCAAAGAACTGAAATAAAAACTCATTAATTCAGCTGAGATACTGGACTAATCTACCAGATTTTCACAGCTACAGATGGAATCAAGTCTAGTTTACGTAACACATGACAACTTGGTTGTCCTAGTCTTAGAATATGTCCACACTTGCAAGTGAAGGTAGGCAGAGCTATGCTAGCTTTAATCTAGCTACCATGCGTAACAGTAGCAGAGTACATGTGGTGTCATGGGCTTAGGCATGGGTTAGCAGCCGGAGTACAAGTCCTGCAGAGTCCCTGGGTATGTATTCTGGTTGCTTGTCCGTGCCACCACATGTACATTGTTGATACCCATGCTAGCTAGATTAAAGCTAGGTAGGTATACCTGTGACCAATCGCGCTTTCACTTGCAGTATAGACAGACCCTTGGGAATAAATTTTCAGCTGAACTTGATTGGCACCTGCAGTTCGGTAGGCATGTAACTACTAAGATTTGCACCTGCCATAAAGTACAGGTGCAAAAAATCTGGTTGTGGGGTTTTTGGTGGAAACAAATTGTGCTGTGAAAATGGAGGGCGGGGCTATTAAAATGTGTTCTTTAGTCTCTGCTATGCATCTTCCCACAAGTCAAAACAACCATATCTTTTGATACAGTATAGCACAACTGAGTTGCTACTCATTAAGAAGCCCAGACTAGAACAGTGTAGATGTTTTAAGATTTAAATTAGTGTATTGATGAGCTGCGTTGGAAACCCAACTGAAATACTTGGTATGTTGGGATAAATGTGGTTTAGCTGTTTAAGGATAATATCTTTCCCATATTGCCTAACTGTCTGGAAGGCAGTGACAGCTAGCATGGTGGTACAGAGATAGAAACAGAAGCTACACCTTGGATGAGCAAAGCTAAAGGAAGAAGGGGCTAATTCCATGGGCAAGGGTTACATTCATCTCAACAATCTGGGCTAGTTTGTCATTGCTATCCATTTGGATCATGATCTGTTTTGACATGAGTCAGTCTAGTCCCAGGAGGCAGGTGTAGGGTGGTCAATCTGTCTTCTAGTGATTCCTCCTTCTGACTGACTGGAGTTTAGCTTATCCATTGCTTCTAACTTGTTGTGATCCCCATCACAAAAGATCCCTCATCTGCTTTCAGCCAAAAGGTAACTAATAATAGTTCAGTGGGCTAGCCAACAATCGTGGTTTCTTTCCCCAACACAGAAAAAGATCACAGCCCTACTAATCTGGTCTTGTCTTGCAGTGCTTGTGCACAAAGCTCAGAGTTTTGTTTCAGGCTGCCAAGAGATTTCCACTGTCTTTTGACAGAAGCTGAAGTGGACTGGGCCTTAATATTACTTAATTTGATTACCTCCTGCTTAGAATATAGGGCCCTTGAAGAGTTTCTGTGCTATTGATCATGTGCTGTTCTTTCCATGGTAAATTGGTATCTAAACACTACCGTGACACTTTAAAAGGTGACTTTCCAACAGGAGACTGTCAATAGCAGGAACCTCTTTGCCAATCTATGCTTGTGTGTCAATGTATTTGGTACCTTTTCTAAAGGAAGCAAAAATGACAGTCTGTTGTGTGTTGAAATGGCTGACAAAGCTGGTGGGAAGCTCCTGGCAGAGTCTGTTGCGTGTTGACAGCATTTTGGGAATGCAGGTGGAGTATTTTTTGTCACATCCAGAATTTATTATTGGGTTGGCAGAACAATCTAAGACTGCTTCACACACATTACCTTGTGAAAGCTGGATGGATGTGTGATCTATCACCATCAGGAATTGAACACCTACACTGCATGGTAGTTTTTGCTGGGGAGGGACACTACGTTCACAATCAAAAGCTCTGTGAGACTCTGGGATGTGCCAAGTGAGAAGCAGTAGGAGAGAATGACCAATCCTTTTGCATCTCATATCCTTGAAGTTCCCACCTCTGTTTGAGAACTTCCTGTGGTAGCCAAGCAGGTATATGCTGACCTGCTTTGCTTGAAGTCATAAATCTGGCTTGTTACTTTTGTTTGAAATACATTGGGCTGATTGTCAGCTCAATAGTAACCTGCCTATCCCAAGTGAATGGTCTGATCAAATATTAGTGAAAGGTACAAACTACTTTTAACCTCTTGGCTTCAGAATTCCTGCAAGCATGTTAGTGCCAAATACTCACTCCTGTTGTTGCAAGGCTGATCTTTTCCTACCCAGACAAATGTCCTAGCTCCAGTTCTCATTGCCAGAAGGATTCCAATTTTCCAAAAGCGGTCTTCAAAAATCAGATCTACTGAACTCTTCCTCTCTGTTTCCTTTTCCATTCTGCTGTTCAGGTTTGGACTAAACTGGTGTAAGATCTGGCTGAAGATCTGAAAGCTCCAACTGGGGAGCAGCTGCCATATCATTTTGTGGTCCTAAATAGGGTAATTGTGGAAATAAAAAATATAACAAAAAAACCTTTTGTGACTGATTTTGATGCAAAGCACCCCAAATCTGTGGCAGAAGTTTTGTTATTACAGCCCCATTGTCTGTTGGTTAAGAGGAGATCTTGCTGGTGTTTTTGGAATGGGGGTGGAGGGTTTGGTGTGTGTGGATTCATTCACTTACTGAGGTGCCTTATGCCCTGCGCTTTTATCTAGGGCGTGGTAAAATAAGCAACTGGTTTCCTCCAAAGCCAGGGCTGTTCTGAAGACCAACCAATGCCCAAGGCTGCTAGACTAAGCACTTTGCCTTGAAAAGCTGCCTTACCTCTTCTGCCCTATGGAGAAAGGAGTTCAGAACTGGATTTCCATCCCAGAAATCATCAGGAAACTTCTCCGTTCATCCAGTGTCCCTGGATTCACATGATCACAGTTCCTCTCTGGTGAATGGTTTCTGTAGACAGAGTGTCAAGTAAAGCAGAAGCTTTGACACCATGAGTTTCTGGACCCACATTTAAAATTGGCTTAGATCCAGTGCTGTCACTCTCTTCTTGCAAGCTGGAAATCTTTCTTTAAAAAGGGTTGTTCCCTAGGGAGGAATAACATGTAAGAAATTCACCCTGCACTTGTGTGGCTGTTTAAAGGGAGGTGGAGGGCTCCTTAGGGAAACGTCAGAAGTATTAAACCACCTCACCAGCATATGTTGTGCATGTATTTGATGGCAGTCACTCTGCCTCACCATCTGGCTATTCCTTTCCTCTGGGGGGGGGGCTTGGACTCTGTTCTGCGTGTCTGAGTAGTTTTTGGGGGGGAAGGGGAAACTACATGGATACTTTAAAATTGCTAGATTCTTGTGCTCTCGTGTTCTTAACAGAGAAGGCTTTATCCCCGGTGGCGGTGACTTAACATTGTGGAACAAAATGGGAGAGCTGTGTTCTAATGGTTTGAGCATGAGGTTAGAGGGCAGGAGACCTGGGTTTTATTTCCAGGTCTGCCACAAACTTGCCATGTCATCTGTTGAGTCCCTTAATGAGCTTGTGCCTCAGTTTTTCTCCACTCATAAAATGGAGTGAATTCATTGCCATGTTTAATTAAGTACTTTGAGATCAACAGAGGAAGGGATGGGTGAGGTAGTTAGGGTTTGGATAAAATTTTCAAAAGCACCTAAGTCCACTTTTTAAAATTGATGCAGGCACTTAAGAACCGAAGTTTAATTGAAAGTCAATGTCAGATTGTCACTGAGGCATTCTCTACACTAGGAAATTTTGTGGATAATTCCAACCAGTTCAGCAGTACCAGTGGAAGTATCTCTTTAGCCAAAACTCTGGCAGGTTCCAGATTATAACAGAGATTGTGATTAAACCTGCTGGTGTAAAAAGTGTCAGAAGTTGCCAGAGTCTTGTCTGTGCTAAGACTCCCTGTAGTGCAGCTGAACAGGTGTAAATTGTTTTCTAAAATTCCCTAGTGTAGATAAGGCCCTAGTGACAACTTGAAATACCATCTGTCACTGAGGCAGGCAAGCATCTTGAAATTTCACACAAAGCATTTGGAACACTGTTCTGTGTGGCAGTGCAGGCCATGGAGTGTGGATGTATAATGATCTTTGGAGAACCAAAATCATGTGTAAGGAGACTCACTTTCTCTAAAAACGTCAGTAGAATTTAATAAAATGCCAATATGATTTATTAAAACACTAAATAGAGGCACTCTGTACTACTTCTGTAGTATATTTCTCCCTCCCTCCACCCCCAATGATTTGATCAGCTCCTGCCTAACCTTGATGCTCCAGTTTGGTGGTAACGGGGCCATCCCTATGAGTTCCAGATGGGTACCTTGGTTCTTGGATTCTCAAAGGCTGAAATTGTACAGGCAGCTTACTTGGCCCCAGCGTTATGGTGGGGAAGGGAATAGCACCTTGTTTCTCTCTCGTATCTCCTATATCAGAAGTTCTCAAACTTCATAGCACCGCAACACCCTTCTGACAACAAAAATTACTACATGACCCCAGGAGCAGGGACCGAAGCCTGAGCCCACTCAAGCTCTGCCGCCCTGGGAGTACCAAAGACCAAGGGCTTCAGCCTTAGGCACGGGGCCTGTAACCTGAGCCCCGTTGCCAGGGCTAAAGCCCTGGGGCTTGGGCTTCGGCCCTGGACCCCAGCAAATCTAAGCCAGCCCTGGCAACCCCATTAAAATATATTTTTGGGGTCCCGTCCCACAGTTTGAGAACCGCTGTCCTAGATTCTTGAGCCCTCCCCTTTGGAGAGAGGGTATGTTTCCCATTGTTCACAAACTTTGAGCCTGGATTAGATATTTATTCTCCAAACTGGGTTAGTTGACAGCCATTATAGTTGAACTGACTTAGATCAAGTGTGGAGAAGCCACAACTCAGCATTGCTATTAGCCACCTTCCTGGGACAATCACACTGCTGCTTATTAGTGTCTGCAGGTTAAACTGTTTTAACCCCCTCCTCTATGGACCCAGGAGTTGTCTTACCTGGCTGTTGAAAGACTAATGTAGATGCAATTAACTGGTTTAGTTAAATCAACTTGGAGGACAGCTGCATTGTAGGAAGATTCTTTCCCAGAGGTCGTAGCTGTCTCATCATATTTGCATAGCATGCGTGGAACAAAAATAAAACTAAACACTTTGTTCTTCTGTTTGTATTCAGTTTACGTAAATGAGTCAAAAGAACTCAGGATAGTTTGGAGAAGCACTGACCAGGAACGGCCCAGGAAGTGATGAGGAAGAGAGAGGGACTTGTAGTGTTATCTGATGCCATCAGTGTACACTGGGAGACTTTTGTGTTGCGTTGCAGCCGTGCATCAAAAAGCTCATGTCTTTTTTTTTTTTTTTTTATAAACACAAGTGTACCTTTTATTGATCTAAATTCAGCCACAAACAAAGGTGAAATAAAGATAGTTGTGTGAAAGTTTCTGTGTTGTGATGGTTTATAAAAGATTAACTCTCCGAGATGAAAGCAGGATTTTGATTTAATTTTAAAAATGCCTGTTTTACAATGATCATGCTGCTCTGAGTAATCACTAGAGCATGTACCCTTTCCTTCTTTACAACACCTATTTTAGTTTCACAGGTGGAATGTATTTAGGGTCCCAGCTGGGCTTATTTGATCTCTTATCTCGCAAAGGTGGCTGCACTAGTTTAGGTGCATGGATCAAAATGCAGACTCTGTGGGTGCTGAGCACTTCTCAGTAGGGCTAGATTTCCAAAAGTGCTGACCTCCAATTTAGGCACCTAAATAAAGTGGCCAGATATTCAGTATGGGAGCAGCATTTTTTTTTTTAAATCTGGCCCTTAGATTTCATTATTCACTTCATTTACCTAAATATCTGGAGAAAGGTATTTCAGTGCAGAGTTACTAACTTTTACCTCTGCAGGAGACCAGAAAAAGAACTGAAAACTAAATTTGCAAAGCAGAACGTGAGCTTGTCACATTTTGTTTTGAAGATGGGTCCCATTTTGCAAACAAGATTCAAATAGAAGTTTCTTCAGCTGAAATGTTTCAAAAATTTTTCAAAATGTACAGGAAATATCAGTTTTCTTGTGTTTCTGGTGGGAAAATTGTCTATTTGTGGAAGTGTGATGGAAAACAAAATGAGTTGCAAAATGAACGCTCACTAACTGAAAATGTTCGCACCATGTTTCTCAAACATCATGGCTTTCACACAGCTCTGTTACCTTTTAGTTTAAACCAACCACTTCCAACGTTTTTTGGTGCTGTGACTCTTTTGGATCACTGCTGTTATTTCTATTATACTAATTTCTAGAGTTCCCAGTAGAGAACAAGGCACCATTACACTATATTCCTTTGAAAACGCACACAGTCCCTGCCCCAAAGCACTTACCATCTGAACAGATTAGCTAAAGGGTAGAAGAAAGGCAACAGATGGAGAATTGAGGCACAGAATGCTTGAGTGGTCTAGAGATCATGGCAAGGGTGTGTGCAGAGCCAGAGATATGACTCTCATCTCAGAGTCCTGGTGTATTATCCTTTCTCCGTACTCAAACACTGGTTGACTTAATGAAAAAATCAAAGCCTTTCTGTGTGTCCACAGGTTGACTTTTAAATGACATCGTCTGCATCAAACTTAGTAGTTCCTTTCATTGGAAACATTGACATGAAATAATATCAAAGATGCAAAAGACCTATTAAGTCAGGTCATTCCCTGCAGATGTGGGATACATTCCTTATCAGGGTTTATATCCGATGTTAAACCAGTACTTTGCTTGATCTTAGCCAAAAGGGCAAGATGTAACAGTGGGAAGTAGTGAATAAACTGCTGGGGGAGTGGGGAGAGTTTTCTTCTTTGAATCATTAATAGGTGCAAGTGAGTTCATGTATAAACGTACTCTTCACGCGTAAGTATGAGCTATAGTGAAGGGTCGTGTTATGGTAATCATAA
This sequence comes from Platysternon megacephalum, assembly GCA_003942145.1. NCBI lineage: Eukaryota > Metazoa > Chordata > Testudines > Platysternidae > Platysternon > Platysternon megacephalum. The sequence goes on along the minus strand of QXTE01000152.1, from coordinate 2,404,690 downwards.
GAGCAAAGATTGTTAATTCTTCTGGTCAAATTTGCAGTTGCAAGAGAAACCCATTTGGAAACCGTTCTGGAACTGTTAATGACAAACTCTATTCACATCGGTGAAATGAGCCAATCATAGGGTTAAAGTGCTGCAAAAGTAGGGTGGTTTTCTCACACTCTAAAGTGAACTGAAATCTAGTTTTGATTGAGACCCCAAATCATTAACAGAATTGTGTATATTTAAATTAGACACTGCTGAAAGCAAGATTTGACCTCTTTTCTTTACATACTTGCAAAGATCTAAGGACAGAGTTTTTTCTCTTGCAACTGTTTATATATTTACTAATCTCTTCAGGGACTGTCTCTGTGCTTACAAGGGGATGTGCTATTAGGCTGTATCCATTTCTGACTAGTATCTCAAGGTAGCACGGGGGGCTGTGCTTTACTTATACTACTTTAGGTGTTAATATTGCCATTTGGTGCGGATAACACTGAGATCTTGGCAGCCGAAAGCTTTTCAGTTCAGTTTTTCAATGCATCTTTATCAAATGAGCTGCAGCAGTCTGCTCCTACGTTATATCACAAGTGGCCTTGTTTGCCAACACACGAAGACAAGATGTTGGTTGCAAGGCTCATTTGAAAATCTGGCCCTTACAGACTAATCTGAAGTTACGAGATACTGCTCTTGCCTAATGTTCCACTAACCATTCTCCCCTGATAGATGCTGGACTCAGCAATAGTTTTGAGTCACTGGAAGATACTTTACTTTGCTTTATGGGTGTCACGTGTTGTTTCCTGACACTGCATAGCCCAGGGAATTACTCTTGCCTGGTTAACTGTGGTTAAACTCCTATCAGCACTTGATCATTACTTTCTAAGATGTAGTTAGTTTTTAAGATACAATAGGGCTTTTGACTTAGGTGTGTTTGCAGCTTGACCCAGCCCATCCTACCAGCCGTACGCCAATATAATCAGGGCTTTTTGGTATGAGTCATACAAAAACATCTCGGTGCGTTACAGCCAATTCCAGTTCTTATGGGTTGCAGAGCAAGCTGGTTATGGAGTTACAGCAAAATAGGTTGGAGACAATATTTCTTTTGCTGCTCTGGCCCGTTGTCCTGCTTGAAATGAAGTGGTAAAGCAGTCTTGGAAATTGGAATTTAATTGGTGCAGCTATTTCAGTAAACTGTGCACCTCTGATTTATAGAGAAGTCTCAACACTGTTGAGTCTCTTTCTTTTGATGTATGATAAAATGCATCAAAGTTGGCTTGATTAGAGCATGGGAGATTCAGAACTAGTGTCCTTGTTAGTTTCAGACCTGCTGCTAGATCTGATACCTTAAATAACTTCACTTCATGGTTCACGAGGAAAACACAAGCTATTAAACGTTTCCCATTTTTGGAGGCAGCTGGTTTCCGTTGAAGAAATATGTGTATTCTAGACATGTCAAGTCTCATAGTCTTGAGGGAATTAAAATTGTCAGAGAGGAAAAGCTTCCTCATAGCAGGTGGGAGGCAGTGGCAGTGGGGAGTGTTTATAGAAGGAGACAAAGGCCATATGTACATTGGGAATTTGCCCTATTTTCAGTCACTGGCCTAACTGTGCCACTGCGATACCCTAGTATAGACTAGGGCAGTGTTTCCCAAACTTGTTCCGCTGCTTGTGCAGGGAAAGCCCCTGCCGGGCCGGGCCAGTTTGTTTACCTGCCGCGTCCGCAGGTTCGGCCGATCGCGGCTCCCACTGGCCGCGGTTCGCTGCTCCAGGCCAATGGGAGCCGCAATTGGCCGGACCTGCGGACGTGGCAGGTAAACAAAATGGCCTGGCCTGCCAGGGGCTTTCCCTACACAAGCGGCGTCCCAAGTTTGGGAAACACTGGACTAGGGAAATGATGAATTGCACTGGTGCAGTTTTACCCTGGTTTCAAGCAGAGGGAAGCTGCGTGGGCACAAATGGGGCTTACAGGGGTTTATCCAGTGTATGCTAGGGGTTTGGCAGTTTCACCAGTAACTGAAATCCCCAGTATAGAGAAGGTCAAAAAGTGGCCTTCAGCAGAAGAGCATATACAGTCATGTTAACTGACTATTGTCAGGGCTAAATGACGGGGCGGAGGTGAGTTGCTGGAAGCATGTGTAATGTTGCCCCGTGGGTTCATCTGTGGATCTTAAAAGCAGGACCAGACCCATTAGCTTAAAGGCATCTATATCTGATCTAGGTGCTAGAGGGAGGCAGAGGTGGAGTGTTAGCATGGATTACACATGGATGTGGAGTAGGTGGTCAGTTGATGTGGGATGAAGAATGCAGGAGGTAAATGCAAGCAGTGGGATAGGGTGGAGAGGGTAGGTATGCTTTTTGCAAGCTGATGCTGATCAGCTGGTTTAGTCTTGTCTATTGAAACTGATTTTGTCTCCAACTTTCTTTCAGGGTTTCCACGGTCCTTATCCCTTTGGACAGTCTTAAAAACAAACAAACAAAAAAAAACGGGTACCGTCAAGAGGAGAATTTAACAAAGAACTGACTCATGGGGGACAGAGGGGGGTTCTTATGGCTTATAGAAGACACGGCATGGATCCCCTTCTCTGCCTCCGCAACCTGGATAAAGAAGAAAACAAACAAAAACAAATAACTTAAGACTAGTGGTTTCCAGAGGAAAACAAAACTAAAGTATGCATGTGTGAATGCTGAATTTTAGGAGTGCTGTTCAATGCTACGAGAGAGAGAGAAAATTCACCACCACCATGGGTTTTTTTTTAGAAGTCATTATCACAATGAATTAGGTAGCTGAAAAAGTTTAAAAAAATTCAAATGAAAGCCATCTTTTTAAAAGAAAAAAAAAATTATTTTGCCTACAGAGCGGTTGTAGTTTGAGCAAATGTTTAAATTTTTTTGTTTGTTTCCTGTTCATAATTTTTTTTAATAAGGGACAGAGTGCATTTTTATGGAACTGTCGTGTTTGCTTGCTACAGAACGGGAGCTCGCTTAGCATCTTCTGGGGTTCATGCAGTGACTTCTCTTTGTATGTTGGATGTTTTTAATGTGAGATTGGGCCAGCACCCAGCTCTGTGAATTTCAGTGGTATCAGCCGTTTTTAGTTATCAACCTTTTAATCTTCAGTTTTTGTCTGTTTCCCTTTTGACCTTAGTCTTGTTGGAAACCTCAGTGAAGACCAAACTGTTGCATTAGGATGGGAGGACTCCAGCATTGAGTTAACCTGGGAGGTTCATTTTTCTCTTGGAACTTGAAATATACATACACGTATTTCAGTAAGAAACAGACTTACTAGAGTTCCAAAGCTGGTCCTAAATGATTGGTATTTTAAAATGCTGTTTTGTTTGTCAAATATTGGTGTCCAGTAGCTGTGCCTAGGACAGCCAGGCAAGTGTATCTGTCTTGTGCCAAGAGGAAATTAACTTTCTGTAGCTGTAGTTCACCAAACAGTAATTATAAAGTTATACAAAAGTCATGTCCCTTTAGGTTTAAACCTCACATCCCTACCCTTTTTATATAAGTATAATTTTAATTCCTCTCTCCTGTGATTAAAGTACTAGCTTAGGAGGCAGAGGCCAATTGTTTTTGAATGTAGAGCAAGAAGTTGAATCATCAGCTGGATTCCACAGTAGCGCCTTGTATTCTTTCGCCTTTTTACTGGCCTGTAGCTTCTTTGAGGCTCTAGCTTTCTAGATGGGTCTCATCAAGCCTCCTGTTCAGAAGAGGAAGAGCTTTTCTGGACATGAGGGTCACTTAGCTGTGAGCGTCCTCGGAGGAATGATAGCCATGTGCAAATGAGACCGTGCGGAGGGTGGCGGAGTTCTGTTTCAGACTTTGCAGCGTTGGGTCACTGTGAGCCAAGCAGCCCAGGTACTTGGGAAGAGAATGGGTTTTTTGGAGGGGAGGCACTAATTCAGAAACTTGAACCAGGCCGTAACAGCCATCTGCCAAAGATACAATAATATGCAACGTCCCCCATCCTCCTCCTCCAAAACCCCCCATCCCAAACTACCCATTCATGTTGGGAGCTGAGTGCATGGTATGCCTGCTGGCGAGAGGGATGCAAGGCTTTAGGCTGGCCTAGTCTGCACCCAAGCACCCGTGTTTGCTTGGTTGAATTAAGCAGGGTTTCATTTTCAGTGCAGTGTCCATGGGCCTTATTCTCCCAGGCATATGGGTAGCTCCTGTTGAGGCTAGTGGGAATTATTGGTATCCTGCCAAGGAAGAATTAGACCCCTGGTGAGGCATTTGTATACGTGTAGTCTCTAGAACCCAGTGAACAGCTACCCTGGTATTGTTCCATTAGTGGGTGTTTGATATTTTAGTTGTCTATTGGACACTGGATTTCGAAGGACGTGTTCCCTTTTAAGATTGGAAGTTTCCCTTTCATCTCTCTAAACACACGGATGGGGCTGGGGACAGGGTTGTAATGGATCGCCCCTTGGATGAAGAAGGTCGGGGAGTTTGGAGGAAGGTCCTGCCTGGCTTACACAGCTCTGGTTGGGGAGTTAACCTGAAGACTTGTGGCGGGATGGTTGCCTGCTAGACTTGGAGATGGGGGTGCAGATCCATGTTTGTGCTTTGAATGCAGTTTAGGAGGTGGAGGCTGCATTTGGTTAGCTATAGTCATCAGACCCTGTATATGTCTTGTAAAATCCCTCTTGCTGTGGGCGAGATATGTTATTCACAAGTCACAAGGAAGCAAGTGTGTAAACCATCATGGTGAAGTGTGGGCAAGTTTGAACTGTCATGACAAGCATACAAGGCATGACCACATGCACATCCAGTACCCAGCATGTAGCATCCCCCACTCCCGTGCGTCCCTTCTGGAAGTGTTGCTGTTAGTTGAGGTGACAAGGCTGCTCATTGGTCTCTTCACATCAGCTTCATCCGTCTGTTGTGTAGAGGAGGAGGAACAAGGAGTTCTGGGTTTCTGACTGCTGCCGCCACTGGGCCCAGAACTCTACAAACCTTTTACTGGCAGGGGCCGCTGGGTGATCCTCAAAGCCACCTCGCCTGACTCTCGTTTTCTCTTTTGCTGTTCCCAGGCAAGTAGGCTTCACCTGAGCAAACTGATGGCCACGTTTACATCCGCCTGTCACCAATGCAAAGATTGTATTTTGTTCCTTTCTCTAGAGAAAGCTAGCGTGCACCCCTAGTTGTTCCTGTGCCTTCTCAGTCCATTCTGCACAGATCTCAATGTTGTCTCCTCTGTTGAGCGTGTCTAAGTCTACCGTGCCCTTGTGATTGGGTCGTTCACAGAGTGAAGAAAGGCAGGGCCTGATTTGAGCTGCAGTTGCAATAAGTCAGCCTGTTAATGCTGGCATATTACAGCTGTTTCCTAGGAAATCGGTCTGGAGCATAAACACAACCCTTATCAGCGGGGATGATCTCTCTATAAATAACTGCAAAAGGCTCATAACTGTTTCAGGGTGTTGGTTAGTGTGATAATCCTTGTGTGATAACGAAGGGAAGATGTTTAAACTGGTAATTAATCTGCCTCTTGTGTCTTCTCTCCAGTGAAAACCGAGTCCCCTGGTACTCAGCGATGCACCCAGTCCCCAAATTTAAGCTACTTTTAAGTTTGCAACATTTTCAAAAGAGGATTTTAGGGGTGCTCAGCAAAGGTCTCAGCTAGTCATAGTTGGGGCTGAAATTGCACTGCTTTCCTAGGGGCAACATTTTCAAGGCGGGAGGGGGGCTAACGTTAGGCACCTAAACCAAAAATAGCCAGTTTTTTTTCAGATGTGCTGAGCACCCAAGTTTCTCATTGATCTCAGCAGGGAGAAAATCTGAAAATCAGACTGAATCACATGCCTAATTTTGGGCACTCATGTTTTAAAATGTGATCTAGGACTCAGCGCCTCAGCAAATGGTTACCTGCCTGAGACTGCTGGGCAAGGGAAGAGGCCCAACAAAGCTTGCCCTATGCAGTGTTACCCAAGCCAGGCTGGTGTCCCTGACTTGGGGAACAAAGGGGCTGGTATCCACAGGCTGTAGCTATGGAGGGGCTGCAGTTGGCTCTGGTCCCCGCCTTTCCCTGGCTGCTGCTGTTGTGGGGAGGATCTTGGAGTCCTGAGAGGGCACAGCAAATGGAGATCTCTTCAAAAAAGGAAGTTTAAACTTCCAATACATATGTTTTTTTAAATGGAACCTCGAGCGTGGTGTGAGCTGTTGAGTCCGGAAATGCCTGGTAACCCCTGTGTCTCACTATGTGACTCAAGTCTGGGTTGCAAATATACCCTGTCCCATGGCTGGGAAAGCCTGGGTAAGCTTTGCGCCCCTCTGGCTGGAAATGCGCTCTGTACTTGGGAAGGGGTGTCTAGCCTGCTTTGGCATGGCAGAGAGTATCTGCTGCCCTATGTCTTGAGGGGTGTGTGTGTGTGTGTGTATATAAAGAGTGCATCCTGAAACCTCTAGGGTTTGGGAGATGTCTGGGACCCCAAAACTGGGGATGCAAGTGCGATCCCAGACCCCATGGGTGTGAGCATAATCAGAGTCTGCAGGGCTAGGAAATACACACTGTCCCCTGTTTCTGTTTTTTTTTTTCTTGTGTGAGTGAGTGGTTGGTTCTGCAGCCTGTCTTTATTCCCTCTGGGGGGAGTGCATGTGTAGAACAGGATGGCGTGTTGCCTCATTGAGTCTGGGAGAAGTCTGATGATAGCACATTGGGGATAATAAAAAAAAAAAAAAAGGAAGCTTTTTCCTTTAATGTATAAATGAATATTTGTATGATTAAATTAACACAGAAAAAATTACCTTCAGCCGTCTATAGAGTTTTTTTTTATTGAAGGCGCGAATGATTTCTAGTCTCCTGTGACCTCTGCAATGTTTGTTAAATGCACCTCCTTTGCTTCCATCCCCAGATCATTGGGGGTGCCGGGCAGGCATCACAAGTGTGCCGTAAAACTCAACGTTACCTCTCCCTTCCCCATGAATAAATTTAAGAAAATTTTAAAGGAAATAAATGCAGGGTGCATTGGATGCATGAAATAAAACAAAGTACTTTTCCAGTCCAGATATAAATGCCAACAACACTAAACACCGGAGGAGGGATCATTTAAAAAACAGATGGCTTCACATAGGAGTTGTCATGAAAAATGACCTGTTAGAAAGGAGCCCTGATACTGCAATCTTTTTCATGCCGGTAGATCCCCATTAGGGCTCCACATGGCTACAGGGTGCCTATATGGGACAGTTTACAGCATTTGGGCCACTCGTTTTTTTTTTTTTAGAGTGCTGAGGCAGATGTTCAGGGGAAAGTACCTTGTCCTAGGGGCCATGAGAGCAAAAGCTCCAGCACACAGTGACTTCAGAGGCAAGGTTGGACTTGGGCCCTCACTAGTCTCTGCCTGTGGCTTTAGGAAGTAGAGATCCTGCCCAAATTCTTACCATAGATCAGGTTTTCATTGTTGGGTAAATGGAGGCTGCAACAGATGTCAAGACATGGCTAAGATGGCAGCAAAGTTATGGTGAGCGACCTGTCTTGAAGTGCATGGAGATACGTATTTCCAAAACCCTATGGTAATATTGAATGCAAAGCCTGCTGAAGGATGGATTGCTGAAGGCATGTTCTTAACCTCTCGGAGTACTGGCACAGGGTCACCAGGCATGGTGTGACAGAGCTGCAATAGACACACACACACCCCCATAGCTGGTGTCCTCACAATCCATCTGTTAGGGTAATGAAGTGGTTTGTGGCTAACAAGATGTTGCCACAAACAAGCAGGCCCACGAAGGGGGCTCCATGTTACAAAGGGTTGGTGGCCTTTTCCTGGCAAAGGTGATGTCTTCTGGTTACACCAGTCTTAAGCTGAAGTCTTTCAGTGATCGTCAAGGGTTAGCCCCAAGGAAATCATGCTTTGATTGCCCAGCACCGCTGACAGTGGTAAGCACTCTTACAGCAAGTACATCCAGCCTCTTGGGTCATTGCAGAGGGAGGTGAAGTGGGGAGGGGAGGGAAGGGAAGGGAAGCAGCATGAGCCACTAGCTGGCAATCCAAAAGTAGTCACGGAAGAGGTCAGGGCTGGCTCCAGGTTTTCTGCTGCCCCAAGCAGGGGGGGAAAAAAAAGGTGATCGGCGGCACTTTGGTGGCAGCCCAATCGCGCCGCTCCATTCTTTGGCGGCAGTTCGGCGGTGGGTCCTTCACTCCCTCTCTTCCTCTTTGGCGGTATCCCAAAGAGAAAGAGAGGGACTGAGGGACCCGCCACCGAATTCCCGCCGAAGACCCGGACGGGCCGCCCCAATAGCGGACGGAGTGCTGCCCCTTTGTATTGGCCGCCCCAAGCACCTGCTTCCTTGGCTGGTGCCTGGAGCCGGCCCTGGAAGAGGTGCAGAAGTCCCAAGTTGATGAGCCTCTTTCATAAGAGATGGGATATACTCCACCAGCAGATAGACCAGTCACAAACTCAACCAGTTCTAGTTGCTTTCTTCCCCTTCCAACCAGCATTCCTCCATCTTCTCCCAATGACCCCAGTTACCTCGGCTTTGACTTCAAGGGAGATACACTGATTTATAGCACCTGAGGATCTGACCATCAAGATTCCATCTGGGTTGGCATTTTGGCTTGTCACCGAGAGAGGAAGGAAGAGTGTGTGAAATTCATGTATTGTTAAGGCCTATGGACAATTAGAGAGACAAGGTGGGTGAGGTAATATCTTTCATTGGACCAACTTCTGTTCATGAAAGAAACAAGCTTTCGAGCCACACAGCACTTCTGGTCTGGGAAAATGGACAATTATGACTGTCTAAGCTGACCTGCATCAGGCAGGCCAGAGAAGCTCACCCAGTTGAGCCCAATGCTCTGCCTATATGTAGCAGTTTAGTTGGAGCTATTCACTTGCTTACATGTGGTTTCATTATTAATCCCTGTGAGAAGTGTCAGTGTGATTTTTACATTTGAATAAGTGCCTGGAGCTTTTATATGTCGTTTAACCTTGTTTGAAAATTTTGCTGGGAACAGACATCCTGCTGCATATGCCCATAGCTGTTTGTTCTGTGCCTGGAAATGAACGCACCCCTTGACTCCGTGGTGCTCCCGGGTGTTTTTAAACTCACTCTGTGTTTGGATAGTTTGAGATTCCCTCCCCACCCCCACCCCCGTCCTTGCTTTTCTTTACTAGTTATTTGCTTGAAATAATCTGTTTGTCTTTAGGGCTGCAACCTGTCAGGAGTTCATCAGGGCAAGGCAATCAGATCACACCTTCATTAACACACTGTCTTTGGAGCAGGACAAGTAACTCTGGCAATTACTATAACACAGGTCATTTTAATGAAGCAGTATGCCATGACGCATGCATGGTGGATCTGTGCTGCGGGTGTGGGCAAGGCTAGTGGGCAAGGCAAACAGTTGCAATAGAATCCAAGTATAAATTGAATTTTAAAAAAGGGACAGTGATATTATTTTATCAAAACTAACATTCACTTTATGCACTTTTTAAAATAGGGTTAATCCAACCTCTGTGATTCAGGGCATGAATTGATAGCTGCAGTGGTCAGGAAGGAAATCCCCCATCTATAGGTATGGTACTGCCTGGTGCATTACTGTGGGGGAAAGGGGACTGTTAGCTTGAGGAAGCATTAGTAAATGCTAGGGGGTAAAGTATGGGAATTGAAGGATCAAATTGTTATTCCAGCATGGCAAATTCTTTTGTGTCTCTGGCTTCAATCACCCAAAACATTACTCTTTGCAAATACCTTTGGCAGGGAAGGGTCATTGCCATTATGGAATGATTAGAGTGAACGCAAAAGTTTTGTCGCAGTGCTTTGTCACACAGCAGCCGTGGGATCTGCTCAGCCAAGATAAACTGTACCAAAATCTCTCCCTGGAGATAGAAGCGGCAATGGCTTAGTGGACTGAAAGGCTGCCTGGGGTCACAAGTGAAAACTAAAGTTGATGTGATTGTGATTGTCATCCTAGGTCCCTGTTGTTTTTTCTCATCACAAAGCTAGGTCACATTTTGGGGGCAGATTCTGAGCTAGTGTAAATGATCACACTTCTATAGTAGTCAACAGCCTATGACAACTTGCTCCAGCTGAGGATCTACTCCTTGATGCATATTCAAGAGAGGTCCACAAGTGGAAGATTTATGGGCTTTGCCAGGTCAGGAGTGAAGTGACTGATTGCCTGTGGATACACTTGTAGTGTACATGTGTCCAGCTAGTGCTATTGTTCCTTCAGTTTCATGACCACTGAGGTTTCTTTGGTTAGTTTCCCATTTTGCAAATCTTGTGTCATTTCCGGAGTCAGGGATCCTGTGAGAAATAGAGTAGGTGATGGTTCCTAATCACTTGATCATGGATATGCACAAGGGGGCTACATTAAGATTACACAGACCACCTTAATTTTGGTATGTAACTTTTGAATGCTTGATTCTCCAACCGTAACATTCTTTTAACTTTGTTTTTTGGATGTTATGCGTGTGAGTGTGTATGTATGTATATAGTTGTCTATAGCACCTTACTACTTGTGTGATCCATTTATGTTTCTTGAAGGAAGGGGATCAGCTGGAGGGGAAGAACCCCCTCAGTTAAATATAAGTGACTTGTGGAAATCTAATGTTAAATGTTCCATATTGTGCTCATACAACTGCTGAGCTTAGTAATGGAAAGAATCCTGACACAACAGGGGAAGCTCTGAGTGAGGAAGCAGATGGCACCCAAGGGTAAGGAAGTAGCATCATTATTCATAGTGCATCTATTATGGCATCAGTTCTTAACACTGAAGAGTGGCGTGATCTGTTTCATCCCTGGGTAACTTGTCGGCAAAAGGCAAAGTTAAGTGAGGCCAGTTTAAAAGCTGTAATTAAAATAATGTAATGCAGATGGCAGTACATGTCGTCCTGTTACCACAATACTTTATATTCTTCTATCACTCCTCATAAATCTCAAAGCCGTTTCAAAAGGAGACTCTTGTTATTCCCCACTCTACAGATGGGGAAACTGCAGCACAGCAACATGAAATGACTTAAGTGTTGAGCTCTGGTCGCTTGCTCTCAGAGAAAATATTTAGCATGGGTCTCTCCACTGCCCCTTGTGTTTGGTTTTGGGGGGTAATTGATCCAAACCTCAAGAGAGGGGCATGGGGTATGAGTCAAGACTGATCTGAAGCTGCAGGCTCGTGGCCCAATATTTGATGTGACTTATTTCCATATTAAGGTAAAGTGAAAGAAGGGGGGAGGATGCGTTCAGTTACCTTCTAAATGGAGCTGGGGCCCCTGGCAGTGGGAGGGTGATGCTAGGCATAGCAGGGGGACAAGCTAACAGGAAGCAGGTGTTGAGCGCTTGTAGCTCCCATTGATGCTTGCTGGAATTTTGGGGTGCTCAGGCTCAAGGTGTCAATGATCACTTCTGAACTGACCGCTAAAGTTAAGGAAGGGCTGAGCTGTGAAGAGAGAGGGAGTTGGGATTTACTCTCAACACAAGGTAGCTTGTATGGGGGGAATGGCAAAGAACTGACTGGGAATAGCACCTAGCCTCCCCTGAGTCCCTGTCCAGTGCTGCCTCTTAAGTTAGTTTTTTCTTTCTAGAGCTCTAATGTAAATTTTAAAAGGCATCTGAAATCAGTGAGGGGAAATCTTCCCTAGCACAAAATGTATCTTCAAACAGCTTTTAGCATATCCACAACTGGGCTTGTGGGTTCCTTTTTTGTTCCTCTGACATCCTTCTCACAGGCTCATTTAACTGAATTTCTGTCTCTAAAGACATTTTCCTAGGACTTCTGAGACTGAGGAGTGGTGTTCGCACGCCCCCCCCCCCCCCCCCCCCCCCCCCCCCCCCCCCCCCCCNATTGCTGATTGCTAGCCCTACACTGGGGGCATGGTCTAGTGTTTAAAGCGTAAGACTGGGCTGCAGGAGACCTCTGTTCTCCTTTTCCTAGCTCTGCTATTGCTGTTCTGTATGACCCTTGAAAGGTCACTTGCCCCATCTCTAAAATGGGGATAATTCTTAACCTTAAAGCTCAATTGTGATAGTGGTTTGTTAATCATGTTTTTGAAAGCATTATTTGTATTCTGATACCACCCACAGTATGCAGGGATCTGTCCTCAGACAAAGGAAGACAAAATCCTTGCCCTGAAGAGCTTGCAATCTAGGAAATCAAGACCTTTTAGCGATTTGGGGCGCGGAACCTGGAGGGGGTGTTGGCTAGGGAAGTGAGAGTGGAATATTTATTGTAACCAGCTTTCTGTAACCGGGATTAAGAATTGAACCATCGGCAGTGTGTCAGAGCAGCCAGTAGAGGGAGCTGAATGCATTTGTCAGGTTGGGAAAACATGCAGACCCTAAATTGCATTGTGAAACTGGCTCTGCTACATTTGAGGATTTATTTTTCTCTTGAGATGGGATGGCGACGTCATTTTCTTACAAATGGAAGCTCTGTGGCCTGGAGCCCCTGGGGAAGTATTGCCTATCAAGGGCACCCAGGGGAAGTTTTTTCCAGATTTCTGGGTGGGACTGGAGCCCTGGTGTTCATTGTTAGAGGACCCCCTAGCTCTTCGAACCGGCCCCCTTTTGCTGCCAACATCATCTGGCAGAAGCGTTACACAGAGGTACCAAGCCTATGCTCCATATTGCTGCAGAACCCTGCTTGCCCAAGGCAGGATGGGGATGGGTGGACAAAGGCCCCCACCTTTATACTTTTAAATAGGTGACTGGTTGCAAGCTGGCCCCAGACAGAGGAGCAGAATTTCCAGCAGATTCTAAATCCTGGTTTATATATTCCAGCTGCTGTTGCCATCCATGTGCGTTGAAGTCCCTGACGCTCAGCCTGCCACTCCTTCTGAAATGGGCGGGATTGTATATCCTGATCCCCACTTCTCCAGGGCTGGAAAGGGGAGAGAGATTTTGTATCACTTGGTCTAACAGCAGCAGTGGAATCTATTGCGTATGAGTATTTTAGGGTGGGGCAAGAGAACATGGTGAGCAGGGCCTGGGTTGATCTCATGTGACTATTCCGGGAGGGGGCTCGTGCTCTCTTGGAAACGAGATTCTGCTACTTTGGCCCCGGCGTTGTAAATTTTATGAAGTGTTAGAGGAGTTTGCAAACAGCTGCATCACTCCATGATTTATCACCATCACATTGTGAGAGCAGGGAAATTGCCCAGCTTGTGTTTCAAGCCTCCTGCATTGTAGAAGTTTTATGGGTATGCCGCAGGGAGGGATTTGGGGTTACCCCCTTCTGTCTCTGGATCTGGTCAACCTTGAGCCCTGAACTCTTTTTTTTTTCTACAGCGAGGGCAGGTGCTTTAGGGGTGTGGGGTTCCGAAAGCTCTAGTGCGGGGAGATGGGAACGCCAATGTTCTTTAGGAGAGGAGCCTTCCTCGAGCGCAATGTATTTTTAACACCCACTCTGTTAGGTAGGTAACATTCCCTTCCCTGGCTTTCCAGGTGTGGCTGGTCTGCTGAGGTTGGCTCTACTCAAAGTAAAATGCAAACGTTGAAAATCATGGATCATGCCCCTCTTAAAATTAGTTTAAAAATCATAGATTTTAACTCGTGTTGGGTTCTTTCTCTGCTCTCGGGTTTTGAGCTTTTAGGGGTCATGTTTTCAAGTTTTTCTCTGCGTGAAAGCTGAGACCTTCACCTAATTGGGTGACTCCAGGCCCAGACATCAGGGGACTCCCAATAAAATTATGAAAGTTGATTCCACTGCTAGGGCCTCTTCTCGTCTTCCTTCCAGTTGACCTTGGTCTCTTGCTGTCTCCCACATGTCTGCTGTTACCCTGACTGCCAGGGGGATATAAATGGTGGAGCCATAAACCAGGAGTTCTCAACCTTTTTCTTTCTGAGGCCCCCCCAACAGGCTATAAAACCTTCATGGCCCGGCTGTGCCATAACAACTGGTTTTCTGCATATAAAAGCCAGGGCCGGCGTTAGTAGCAAGCAGGGCAGTTGCCTGGGGCCCCATGTCACAAGGGCCCCTGCGATGCTAAGTTGCTCAGGCTTTGGCTTCAGCCCTGGGTGTCAGGGCTCAGTGCCCCAGGCTTCAGCCCCATGCGGTGGGGCTTTGGCTTTCTGCCCTGGGCCCCAGTGAATCCAACAGTAGCCATGCTTGGTGAACCCCCTGGAACCTGCTCACAGCCCCCCAGGGGGCCCCCAGGCCCCTGGTTGAGAACCACTGCCATAAACCATGCATGCTATAAACTGCCCTATATCTGCCTGCCAAAACTATCTCCTGCTGCTCCGTCAGTAAAGGGAAAGCCAGTGCTATTCCTCCCAACTGCCAGTTAGCAGCAGCTACCGGTAATTCCATTTCCATCCGTGCATTATCTGTTAGCGGGGAATGGAAGCCCCAAAGCTGGGGGCCAACAGGCTGTTAAACTGGACCTAGTGGGTGTCGTCTTCTTAAAGCACATGAGCTAAAGCAAGGATGTTCATCTGCACTCCCCATAAATCTGACACTAGCAGAGGTGATTGTGGTGGCTTCTCTGGAAAGCCTCTGAGTGGATGAGGGCATTGCACAGAAAAGAATAATGGCAGATCTCTATTAACCTGGAATCCAGTTGGCAGGGAAGCGCTTGCTCTGGGGAACTTCACCAATACACTAGTGTGTGAGCTGGAAAGAAGAATCCCGATCACTCTCGTTTTGAAGAGGCTGCTGGAGAGGCAGGATGCCATCTGCCTCTGGGAAGTAGGAGCCCTGATTGTGAAAGGCTTGGAGTGAGTGGGTCTGTGCCTTTCCTGCGTAGCCAGGCTGGAGGCTGTGCATGTGTGATATGGCTCCAAGTGTAAGTCTGGCCACAATAAAAACATTTCCTTATCTAATCTGCCCCATTTTCCTTCCCCTCTGTTTACTGTGGCCAAGTTTCCTCAATAATTCTGACAGCTGCAGGCTGGGCTGTGACGTCAAGCTGCAATATTGAAGTCAAAAAGATGTTTAAATGAGAACAGTTAATACTATTTATTATAAAGTTGCAGCCTGGGTGGCTAGGCTGGGGGAGGGTCGAAGTAGAACTTGGCTGGCTCAGCTCAGTGGTGTTAGACGCTCGTGATATCTTAGGCTAATTTCATGTCTGTCAAGCTAATAGACCCCAGAGTACATTGCTTCATCCAGCTCTGGGGTGGAACACAGCAGCAGTTTAAAGGCATGCAGCAAAAAGTGAATGCTACCATGTTCAACTGAAACGGCCTCTTTCCAAGATGGCCCTGTCTGGGATCAGTCACATGTCAGGGTCACGGGGAGCAATGATGGTCCTCCAGGCCAATCTAATTCCAACACTTCACCACATGGGTCAGTTAAGACACTGTACGCTTTCTTCCCATCCCCTTCCGCTCCTTTACTGCTTCCCTGGTGCATACAAGAAACCCTGTGTCTGGCATGATGAAGCTCCAGCCTCAGAGTCTCCCATAAGAACGGCCAGACTGGGTCAGACCAATGGTCCATCTAGCCCAGTATCCTGTCTCCCGGCAGTAGCCAATGCCAGGTGCTTCAGAGGGAATGAACAGAACAGGCCATCATCGAGTGATCCATCCCCTGTCATCCACTCCCAGCTTCTGGCCGTCAGACGCTTGTACTGCAAGCTACGGACAGTCACCTTGGTTGGGGCTGAATATTGAATTCTCCTTGTGCTTCCGGTGGTGATGGTCCTTCCAGGTCACATCTCAGGCCACTGATGGAGTCAGTAGGGTAAGTAAATGGCTTTAAATGTCAACGTTATTTTTCTCCAATGAAATGTAAGTGTCTAGATAAAGGACTCTTTCAGCTCTAGCTCATGGGATGAAATCCAGGCCAGTGTCCAGAAACAGTTACCATCTTTTGGACTGTTTTGGGGGCTTCTTCGTGAAAGGATCTGGCAGCTATCAGTTAAAAGCAAACCGGTGTCTGTAACAGGTGATCATTAACCCCCTCACCACTGGCCCTGAGTGCTTGCTTGGTGCCTCAGCAGAAAGGCCTAGGCCTGAATGGGCCGTAGAAGCTGTACTTTCCTCTCAACCTTAGAGATAGTCTTGCAGGTCTGCACTGAGTCATATTGGTGTGGCAACGCAGGGTAGTTTGCTCTGCTTTTGCTTGCGCTGTTCCTGGTCTGTGGATGGAGGGAACTTCCTTGCCCAGGTTGTCAGTCCAGCACCTTTCATCAGCACTAAACTGGCTCCCAAAGTTAAATAAATAGATGTAAGCTTTATTTTCTGCAGCAGAAATGCCAAGCCTGGCAAGATTGCCGTTTTCCCCCCCGGAGAATCCGTGCACAGAGCTGAGCTTGTCTGACAGGCTGCAAGAAACTGATGATGGCTGTTTGATAACGTTGTCCAGGAAGTAACTGTGTTTTCTCCCAAGAGCCCAGGTTAGAGAATCCTGTTTATCCAGCCAGAGGGGCAGCAAAAATCAATACTGCTCAGAAAAAGGAAGGAACGAGACCCACTCTAATCTTTCTGGTGCGGCGAGAAGGGGAAAGGTATCTGCAGTAGCCCTGCTGATAAATCCACTTGTATCATGGCTTCGCAAATATGCTAAGGTTGTGGGAGTCTCGCCTTTGTATCAAGCAATTAGATTTGTGGGCATCTGGCACAGAATTACCCACTGGCAGGGTGGGAAGAATTATAGGTGCTGGGGAGGTGGAGGAAGAGAGCTAGAAACTGACAAATTCCTAGCCACCCTGCCTCCCAAACCTTAGCACTTAGACAATCAATGAGCTGTCTTCCTTGGGATATCTGATCTGGCTTCTGCTTAGGGACGACTGACAAAGAAGGGTTGGAAGGAAACAGGTTGAGGTGCCTGAGAAGCAGGTTTCTCAGAACTTTTAAAGGGATCTAAATAAATAACTATAAGGAAGCAATTATTTCAAGAGCAAATAAATGGGTGTTAGCAATTCTAGGGTTTTTTTTTTGGTGGTTGGGGGGTGGGAAGGGTGGGTTTTGTTTGGGTGCTGGCATCTGAAGGAAGGAATTCCCATCACACCCCTACTTTAAGTACTGTCTTCGTTTTTATATCACACATGTTACTATGGTATCTCAGCACCTAGGAAGGTACGTCCTTAAAATCAGAGAAGTGAATGTATTTTTGGGCTGGTACCAGTTTCTTCTGGATATGCTAGTGGTGGAAGGCTCACGGTGGGAGATGGGCCAATCTCAAGGATGTGGGCCAGGGGAAAGTTATCTATCTGCCAAGACTGTGTCAGATTGTTGGCCTGGAGTAGTTGCCAGATTGGCTAACAGCAGCTACACGAAAGGTCTGATTGACCAGTTTCCTGACTCTCACCAGGAAATGTTGATGCTTCATCTGAAAATGCCAATCTGAACATAAGCCCCAGAGCCAGTGTCTTGACAGATTTAAAACGTTTCATGCAAGTTACTCACCCGTACTGGGTCACCAGTAGGAGATATAGAGAAACTGACCAATGTCTGATGCAATGGAAAATGTAAGCTTCCTCTATACCCTAATGCACCGTGTTGTACACACCTGGGAATTTGTTTCTGTAAGGAAGAGATACAGCCCTTGAGACACGATTGACTCATCCACCGTGATTGAGTTTTCATGCACCGGAAACAAAGGCATCAAACTTTCTGTTAAGGATGCTAGGTATTAAAAGTCCAACAGGCAATTTCCTATACTAAACCCTAACCTCCCTGTGTCTTCTCTTCTTCCCCTTGGGTAAAACTGAGGTGATAATAAAAACTCCCAGGATGGAGTGAAGAGGGAGGGGCATTTGAGGCTTAAATGTTAGTTTAAAAAAAAAAAAAAAAAAGTTGGGTTCCCCTGAGCAAAGGATCTGCACAGGTGTAAAGAGTTCTTATATAGGCACCATTTCACGTAGCACAGGGATACTGTTGTCACTGAGGTAGAAGCTGTTTAACAGAACACCCCACACGACAGTTTAGTAGGATAAGAAGTGAAGTCTGCCCTGGAACCACCATGGAGAATTTTAAGTAGGCAGATGAATTGGAATTGATCAGAACTCTAGGAACACTAGTGCTCGTGTACTTCTGCTCAAATGGTCATGGCATTTAATGGCTATTGGTTTGGTCTCCAGTAATTGTGTGTTTAACTTTTTTTGTCACGGGCACCCAGAACCGGGCCTAGGGGGTTCTTTTTCAGTTGATAATACTGAACTGTAAATAGATTAATGTGGTCAGGAGCTGCAGTCTTACATCTTCTCTGAATAGATTGCCAATCTGCAGAGGTGGTGTAATACAGACAGAGCCCAGTTGTCGGCAGGCGGGATTGAACCTGGGATCTCAGGAGCTAAATGCATGAGCCTCTACTGTATGAGCTAAAAGCCATATGCCCCTTAGCTAAGAGACTCATTAATCTCTTTCTCTAAGTGGTCTCAGTGCCACTAGATGGGACAGAACACCACACCCAGGAGGTGTGTGGGTTACAAAGATACTTTGAAAATGACTGTTTCTGTTGGAACTGGCTTCAGGGTTGATTTTCATAGCGGGGTCAGAAATTGCCCAGAACTGCCCTGATTTTTAGGGTTCCTATACTGTTCTTTGCATGACGGGTTTGCTGTTCCAATAACTAAGCAGCATATGCTTTGCATTTTTGCTATCCATCGCTGCGCTGACACTCCCTGACCGAGATGAAAAAGGATTTTTGTTGACTCTCTGGTTAGGACTG
Source organism: Platysternon megacephalum (assembly GCA_003942145.1). Lineage (NCBI taxonomy): Eukaryota > Metazoa > Chordata > Testudines > Platysternidae > Platysternon > Platysternon megacephalum. Next base: position 2,386,167 of record QXTE01000152.1, on the reverse strand, counting down.
CTCCCGGTGAATCCTGCAACACCCTGGCACTATCTCTTTGTGCTGGGGGGCAGGGATGTCCATTCCAGAATGGAATGAGTCCATCCCCTAAGGCTCCGTAGGAGTTTCCATTAGAATCCCAGTTCTGATCTTCTGTATCTAGGTGTTATGGACCTGATTTTTTTCAGAAAAACTGAGCAGCCATCCTACAAATGAAATAAAAAGGAGCTGTAGGTGCTCAGAGTTGAAAATCAGGTCTCGGGTTACTAGCTGAGGTGTGGCTTTGAGACATATCAGTATGGAAGTGACTATGCTAATACTTCTGAGCATGCACGTTGTAGAGTCGGTGTTAAAAATCATCAGATGGGCCCCCCAAAATCATGAGATTAAAAAAAAAAATTAGGGGTTCTTGCTTTCTGCCTTGTGCCTCGAAGGTGCGATTGGGTCACCTTTGCAAGCTTTTCTCTGCCACCATGAGGACTAGAAATTCTTCTTAAAATGAAAGTTCTTACCTAATCATATGGCTCGTGGAGCTTGGGCTTCAAGACATGCATCAAATATCATGAACTTGGGATAAAATCAGTGGCATCACTAAACCTCCAGAGGCCTGAGCAGACTTGGAGCGTGTCTACACAGAAATAGCCTCAATTAAGCTGGTATAGCTTTTGTCTATGGGCCTCCCTTTATATTGTTTTAGAATTGGTTGTATCATTTTAGCTTGCACCTGTAAATGTACCTCCAAAGCTACCAGAATTCCCACTTTGAATACCAGCTCCTGGCCTCCTCAGAAACTCCTTCATTTGCCCCTTTCCCTCCATGCAAATGTCTTGAGCTTCTGGTATTCAGAGGACTAAAAAACCCTATTTATTAAATTTATGTATTTGTAACCCACGCTCACAGTGTGACTGTCTCCCTCTAGTGGCACCTCGTTTGAGGCCACTACAGTCTGTGTAAACTGCGCTAGCTCTTGCAGCTCAGGCAGGAGAGATTTATGCTTTTAGATACAGTGGTCACTGGTTCAGTCACCGTGGCATTCTACCCACTCAAGCATGTCCTGTGGTGTATTGATTTAATATTTATATTCCAATAGCAGCAGCCAGAATTGGGGCCCCATTGTGCGCTGCACAAACACATGGGAAGATGTGGTCCTTGCCCTGAAGAGCTACTATATAACATTCTGTTAGTCTTGCTTTAAAGGGCAGCGTATTCCCATCCCTCGTGCTATTTTAATAGTCTCTTGGTTGGGGATTAGTTATGTGTTGACAGAGCAAACATTTTTCTGCCCTCATTCTGCCACTGAAAGCAAAAACCTCACTGCGCCTTGGCGAACTGACTGACGAATACAAGGAGTCCCAGCCTGGAAGATGAGGGCATCTTTCCAAAGGGAAGGCAGAGTCCTCTGAGAGGCAGGACTTCTGGGTTCTGCTTCCAGCCCAGGGAAGGGATGTGCTTAGAGCAGGGGAGCGGGCACCTCGGCTCCTGAGTTCTGTTCCCAACGGTGTCACTGATTCACGTTGTCCGGTTATTTAACCTCTCTATGCCTTCGTTTTTCCATCTGCAAAATAGACTGAATGAGCCCATCCTCCCCAGGGCTTGATGAGGTTTCAATAATCAGTCTCCATAAAGGGCTTTGTGATTCTTGGATGAAATGCAAAGTATTTAATCGTTAAGTTGCTGGTTTAAAATTAAAACTCCTTCCTGGTGCAGGTGCCTAGAAACTGTAGCTCTAAGCCCCAGTCCTGGCTGTCCAAGCCTACCTGTTTTTCCTTTTATAAACCCTTTGCTTTAACTGTCTGCAGGGAGGCTGGTGTGGTTCAGGGAGGGCAGGAGGCGTTTGCACCTGTTCGGCTGGAGCCGGCAGCTTGCGTTCCCACTGATTTGCTCTACAGCAGCTTGGGTCATGGGGGAAATGGTTATTCTTCCATTTTAAAAATCAATGCGTCAAAACCAGAGCCAGTTCTTGAGCTGCAGGATGGAGAACGCAACTTCAGAGCACGGCAGCCAGGGTGACCTGCAGAGGCTCGGTGCGGCTGGAAATCGGACCACTTCAGTCTAAGGCACTGAATTGGGACTGTCCCTTTAGGCACCCAGCTCTCTAAAGTGGGCCCTCAGGACCCTAGTTATTCTGGTACGCTGCGCAGAGATGGGTTGGAGGCGGAGCAATACATGGCCCCAGCACCAGGGCCTCTGGGGTTTGATTGGGACCCTGACGCTGGGGACAGCCCTAATTTGCCTCCTGGCTGCAGTGGCTCCATGGGCCATTCCAGCCACTGGACATGTAGGGCCAGCCCACCCCCTGCACTCTCTGGGCTTCTGTACTGGGTGGTGCAGTGTATGTCTGGGGCGTTCTCCGGGGTGTCAGAGGGCCCTCTGGCTACAGCATGGGTTAATTCCTCTCTCAGCACCTGCTGCACCTAGGGAGAACGTTATACCTGCAGGGTAACAGGTGCTGCTGAGTCTGGCTTTGCGCTCAGAATACAAAGTTATCTGTGTCTTGGGCACAGCAGTGAGTTCTCGGGGGTGTGTGTGTGTGTCTCTCTCTCTGATCCCAGTTCGTCGTTAGTCTGGAATTACACGTTTCCTTAGCAGCTCCATGACTCACGTCTGAGTCAGCGCTCAGCTCGCATCACCTCTGCCTTGGTCTTTCCTTGTTTGTCTTCTGGCCTTGGATTATAGAGGCTAGAGGGCTCTTGCCCAACCTCCCCAGCACCAGTTGTCAGTGCCAGTAGGTGTGCAGAGGGGAATCTTGCTGCAGATTGTTGCAGCATGAGAATTGGCTGCACTTTATTTCTGACAGGGTGTGTCCTGCCCCCTGTTAAAGGAGCAAGGCTGCCCTTGGCTCCGTCCCCCTTGAGCAGCATCTGAGAGGACCCAGTGGTAGTTAATCTCCTAGGCAGGGATGATGGTACAAACTAGCATGCAGGGATGGGCTCGGTGGGGGTGGGGTGGGGGGGAGAAGGATGCTGCAGAGCTGTTCTCTGAAGCAGAGGGTATTTGTTTCAGGCCTGCTAGAGAGACTTCAGTCCTTTGTGCTATTCCTTCCTGTTGCCTCTCCCCGGAGTCAGGGTTAAAACCCTGGTATTAACCCTATTCTGCTGCTGCTTCATCCTCAGGAGACCTGGGTCTTGTTCCTGGCCCTGCCAATGGCCCACTGTGTAACACGTGCACGTTCTGTGCCTCGGTGTCCTCATCTGCAAAATGAGGATAATGATACTGCCCCCCCTTTATGAAGTGCTGTGAGATCTACGGATGAAAGGTGAGCTATAAGAGCCCGGTTTTATTATTAACTTTATAGGCAGGGATCATTTCACCCATCACTGAAGTGCAGCCACCTTGGGAGTGGACATGACAGCTATTGATCATCACAGAGCATGATTGTGTAACGCCGACAGACCCCGGTCATCGTCGGGCGGGATCGAACCAGGGACCCTCTGGAGCTTAGTGCATGAGCTAAAAGCCAACTGGCTGTTGGCTAAGGCTGCAGAGCAGACTCTCTCTCTCTCTCTCTCTCTCTCTCTCTCTCTCTCTCTCTCTCTCTCTCTCTCTCNTTGGTGCCACTAGATGGGACAGAACACCACATCCAGAAGGTGGGTGGGTTACAACTGCACAGCAATTTTTTTTTAAGATCAGGGAGAAGTAGAGGTGGATTTATAACCGGGCTAAACCACGAAGAGTAATTGGAGGAGGGAGAACCTATCTGGCTGGAATTGAGGATAGGGGCATGAACGCTTCAAACCTTGCCTTAAAATGCCATGGCATCTTCAGTGACCACAAAGGGGTCCCCGGCTCTGTCTCTTCTGACAGACTAATGTTGCTCACTGAAGTGAGGTTATAGGTGGTTGCTTATCCTAACTGAACGCCTTTACTCTGTCCAAGAGCAAGTAAAATCTTAAATGCTTCCTCCCGCAGCATGAGACTGACCTTTGGAACTCTCTGCCTCAGAAGTCACAGTCAAATACTGTGGCTGAGTGTAAAAGGGACTGGATAAGTTTATGGCTAGTAACAACCCTTTAACTCTTTGTATCCATTAGTTCTGAAGGAATGGGGTATCCTTCCCTCCTGCCCCAGCATGATTTCAGTATTATGCAGTGGCAGTCACCCAGTAAAAGGGAGTTTCAGGCTCCAGGACTTCAAGATAGGGCTAGTCAATTCTCATGCTTCAGGGCATGAGCTGATTGCCATGGATCAGGCAGGGTTTCTAACTCCTATGTGTAGCATTAAACAATTACCCAGGTGTGTTATGGATATCTTCACCTTCCCTGATGTACCAGGGACTAGTCACTGCCAGAAGCAGAAGACCAGATTTAATGGAGCCCTGGTTTGGATAGGCATGGTGGATGTTGTGTCCTTTCTAACTTCTGAACTTAACGACCCTCCAGATCTTCCCAAAGGGGACAATGAGAGATGAACCCAAGCCAGGGCTCATTATCTAACTCTCCCTCCCTCATTCCAGCCTCTCAGGCTCCATCTTTTGGGGTAAGATGGGACTGGGATCTGAACTGACCCAACCCGCTTTGAGTTTGCCTTTGCGAACCTGACAAAATACAAATCACCCCAGTTTTGCCATGGGACAAAACTGCCGAAACCTTTTATCTGGACAGTGGTGGTCAGAGATACTGTAGAACCCAGACAGGCCATCGCTCCCAAGAACCCAAATTAAGATCCATCCCATTCTCTTGTGGCACTTCCTTGTCCTGGCAGCTCTTCTGGACTTCAGGTCCTTGCAGCCGCGGGTACTGCTTGCTCTCAAGCCTGTGAGGCGTTTCAGGAAGAAGGCTCACCACCCGCCTCCCACGATGCTGGCCAGGGAGCTCTGCTCCTTGAGGCCGTTATGCCCAAGGATCATTTGCATGCACAAAAGAAAGAATTTGCATTTCTTCGTGGCAGCTAGTGTGGGAACCGAAGCGGCCAATGAGTCAGGCTGTGCTGCAGCCTAGATACACGCTGGGCACTGTGTGAAAAGACAACATCCCTTCTTTTGGCACTTTGTCACTGCTGGTTTCACCTGGCTGGCTGTGTATGCCTGGGAACAACTGGCAGAGAATGGCTTGATCTATTGTGGCTGGCGGAGAGTGAGGGGCGGGGAGGGCTTGAGCATGGGTTACCTGTCCCAGAAATGACCCTCCCAATGGTAGCTAATGTGCTGAGGAAGGAGAGCAAAGGGGATTACAGCCCCACACTGACATTTTTCCCATAGGCAGGTTGGGTCCAGCAGGCTGAAAATTGATTGACATTACCATGAACGTGGACTAATTGTATCGATATCACTGGGCTTCTCCGGGTGTGGCGGGGTTGGGGCCACCCTGCCTTTCCCAGATTGCTAACTGGGAAGGGGCTTGCGGGCTGGGGCGCCATTGGCTCATGCTATCCTTGAGGCTGATCCAACCATCCCTTTGCAAAGGGGGCATAGTGCCCTTGCAAGGTGCTCAGGTGACGGCCCTGGACAGCTGAGGCCTCTCTCCAGCCAGTCAAGTGGCAGGCAGGGTAGGCATCCTCCAGCCGGTGGCCATTTAAGGCACTGCACATCCTGTCTCAGGATGACGCTGTTGAATCTTCCTTGTGCGGTTCTCAGCCCTGGGGCTTCCTCTTCTACTGAACGCTGGACTCTCTGCCACAGTAAGACGTGGGCACGGTGACTGGGGGAAGATTGCACCCCCTATGAGCGCATGGGTGTGCAAAGGTGAATGGCAACCCTGATGGGTCGGTTTGCTAGGGGAGCAGGAAGGAAGGGGTTAATCGAGCCAACGGGGTATGTGGTGCTTATGACAGGGGACATACTCATTTCAATGCACTGCACTAGGTCTAATCTGGCTGAGCATAGCCGCTGGGGGCACATGAGCATTATATTCAGCACACCACTAGCAGCTTCTGCTTCAGAGAGAATAACAGGGAGGTGGGGCAGCACCCGATGGAGGATGCACTGGCAGAACTACGTGGGAACTCGGGCTTGGAACAGCAGGAGGCACTAGAGTCACCACTGAGTGCAATTGGGAAAGGTTGGGAAGATGGGGGTTCAGGACTGGAATATTCGGGGGCAGGAGGTCACGATCACAGGGGATTAATAGAGCTGTGGGGAGGGGGGCCCACAACTGGAACTGCAGCGGGTGCTGCAGGGTGGGTTTGAGGGGCCTGGGCAGAGCTGTGCTGGGAATAGGGTGACCAGACAGCAAATGTGAAAAATCGGGACAGGGGGTGGGGGGTAATAGGAGTCTATATAAGAAAAAGACCCAAAAATCTGGACTGTCCCTATAAAATCAGGACATCTGGTCACCCTAGCTGGGAAACTTCTGCAAAAGCTTCATTTCTGACACTCGGGGTCGGTCTGTCTCTTCTGAGCACTGAACTTCAGCAATTAACGAAAAAAAAGGCAACAAGCACCGTTTGTCCTTACCTCACCACTTCAGGTGGGTCACACCCACTCTGCACTGAGATGCCCATCGCTGGCAGCGATGCCAGCCCCAGCATGGATGGGCTGCACATAGTGACTTCCAAGGCTTAATCCCAAGAAACAAAAGCAGTAATTTACAGAACCCAGAGGAAGAACAGGCTCAGGGCATTAACCACAGAACAACAAACATGCAGGTGGATTCTGTGCCCTGGACTGTGCTTGCCAGCTGGGCCGTTTGGGTTGGTACAGGCTGAGATCTTTCCACTTTGTTCTGCGTCATTAAGGATTTGAACTGGCAGTGCTGAGAGTGACAGAGACAAAACAGCCTGAACGAGGCAACGGCAGCCAAAGAAGGGGAGAGCAAGGAAAGGGCAGGCCGGTGGCCTGAGAGAGCCTGGAGGGGAGTGAGGGGAGAGAGGCCACACCTGAAATGCACCGAGGAGAGACTGGCTAAGGCAGGGCAGGTTGGGGCCGGAGTAAGGAAGGTCTTGAATTGGGGGCTGCCTGGCTTTATCCTCCCTGTCCTGGGGCTGCAGGATTGGAAGTGCACGGCAAGCTGTAACAAGCAGCGGAAAGGCTGCAATGTGTGTGTGCAGTCAGGTGATCTGTTGACGTTACTGTTACGTACGAATCCATTGCGACCGGCCTCATCTGTAACCACCCCAGGGGCTCTGTCGCTCCAGCCCAGCTGGAGTCTGTTCCGCACCTTGAAGCCTGTATCCCCAACCTCAGCAGTGCTTGGCAGCCACCCCAGGGGGACCTGCCACCACCGTTGCCTTGCCCTAGTGCCAGTGGCCCCGCTCCCCTCCTGCTCTCCTTGGTCACGCGCGCCTCTGCGGACAGTGCTTATCCCAGGCTAAAATGGGCATAAGTGTGTGTTGGGGGAGCTCTTGTTAAAACAGTGGCAGTGTCCCCCTGGGAGGTGGGTGGGAGGCTGAGGCCTCAGATTGTCAGCTCTTTGGGGCATGAACCATCTTCTTGGTCTGCGTCTGCACGATGCTTAGCACAGTGGGGTCCTGGACTGTGACTGGGGCTCTGAGGTGCTCCCACAATACCTGTAATTAATATCAATGAAGAGCTTGTGCTGCCCGTGGGGAAGCAAACCTTGTATCCTACGGGGCATGCGCCTAGCCTACCCAGGTAATGTGCTCTCGCTCTCATCCCGCGTCCCCTTCTCCCCATGCCGCCTTCTCAGTCATCGCCGTGGATTGGGGGAACCCACTTACTGGGCTCTTCCTCTTTAACTTGGTGGCAGAGATCCCCCTTCTCCCTAGAACTGCCCCCTCCCCCAATCCATACACACAGGTGACTGCATGGAAGAAGATCCAGTGTGGGGGTGGGGTGCTGGGAGTGAAGGCCGAGATGGGGGGGGGGCCCGCTCTCCTATAGGATCTGCTGGGGGGCTCTTCTCTCTGGGCACCCCTGTCAGACGCCAGCCACCGAGTGATGTTTCAGGCCGCTCTCTTCCTTCGGCCAGTGGCTACTGATCAATGGCAGAAGCAGCATCATTTCCTTCAAGGACATAAAAAACAGCTGGCACGCTGGGGGTGCCTGACCGTGTGAGGCAGGGACATCCCAGCACCTCCATTGCCTGGCTCCTTCCTCCCAGCCATGTATCCATTCATCTCTCATCGGAACTGTCGCCTGCAGGGAGCCCCACCCAGTGTCTCGCCCCACTGAAAAGAGCATGTGTGTCAGCGCTGTGGTTACCTTGGAAGGGAGGGACTAGCATGTAATGGTATTTATATTCCTCCCTGCTTCACTGATCCCTGACAGGATTGCCTCCTGCTGCAGGCAGGGAGGGACTGTCTACACTGCAATTTAACGCCTGCGGCTGACCCATGTTAACTGACTCTGGCGTGCGGGGCTTGGGCTATGGGGCTAAAAAGAGTTTGAAAAAGAACTAGATAAGTTCCTGGAGGATAGGTCCATCAGTGGCTATTAGCCAGGATAGGCAGGGATGGTGTCCCTAGCCTCTGTTTGCCAGAAGCTGGGAATGGGCAATGGGATGGATCACTTGATGATTATCTGTTCTGTTCGTTCCCTTTGGGGCACCTGGCATTGGCCACTGTCGGAAGACAGGACACTGGGCTAGATGGATCTTTGGTCTGAACCAGTATAGCTGCTCCTATGTGCTTAAATCACAGCGTAGGGATTCCGGCTCGAGCAGGAGCCCAGGCTCTGAGACCCTGCACAGGGGGAGGGTCTCTGAGCCCAGGCTCCAGCCCAAGCCCAAATGTCTGCACTGCAATTTAATAGCCTCACAGCCTGAGTCAGCTAACACGGCCTTGCCACGGGGGTTTGATTGCAGTGTGGACCTGCCTTGAGTGCACAGCAGGCCGTGGTATGTGTCTGTCTACTTTATCACCCCAATCTAATCCCTCATCCCAGTTAATAATAGGGTTGCCAATTTTGGTTGGACGTATTCCTGGAGGTTTCACTGCATGACCATCTTTAATTAAAGATTAATCTTTACTTCCTGGAGATTCCAGGACAATCCTGGAGAGTTGGCAACCCTAGATCATAAGAATGGCCAGACTGGTTCTATCTAGCCCAGTATCCTGTCTTCCGACAGTGGCCAGTGCCAGGTGTTTCAGAGGGAATGAACAGAACAGGACACTCATGGAGTAATCCATCCCCTGTCGTCCAGTTCCAGCTTCTGGCAGTCAAAGCTTTAGGAGCACCTGGAGCATGGGTTTGTGTCCCTGACCATCTTGGCTAGTAGCCATTGATGGACCTATCCTCCAGGAACTTACCTAATTTTTCTTTATCCTCTTTTGCCTTCATAACATCCTTTGGTGCAGAGTCCCACAGGTTGACTGTGTGTTGTGTGAAGAAGTAGTACTTATGCTTGTTTTAAACCTGCTGCTGCCTATTAATTTAATCAGGTGGCCCCTGGTTCTTGTGTTATGTGAAGGGATAAATAATACTTCTTCTCCACACCATTCCTTATTTTCTCTCTCTCATATCCCCCCATGTCATCTCTTTTCCAAGTTGAACAGTCCGTCTTTTAATCTCTTTTCATACGGAAGCTGTTCCATACCCCTAATAATTCTCTGTACTTTTTCCAATTCTAATCTATCTTTTTTGAGATGGGGCCATCAGAACTGCACACAGTATTCAAGGTGTGGATCAACAATGGATCTATATAGTAGAATTATGATATTTTCCTAATTATTTCTAAAATTGTTAGCTTTTTTGACTGCTGATGGATTGTTTTCCAATGTGCATAACTTTGCATTTATCAACATTGAATTTCATCTGCCATTTTGTTGCTCAGTCACCCAGTTCAGTGAGATCCCTCAGGAGCTCTTCACAGTCAGCTTTGGACTTAACTATCATGAGTAATTTTGTATCGTTGGCAAACTTTGCCACCTCACCATTTACTCTTTTCCAGAGCATTTATGAATACGTTAAACAGCACAGGCCCCAGTACAGATCCCTTGGTGAGGGACCTTGTCAAAGGTTTCCTGAAAGTCCAAGTACAAGGTCCGCATGCTTGCTGATGCCCTCAGAGAATTCTAATAGATTAGTGAGGCATGATTTCCCTTTACAAAAGCAGTGTTGATTCTTCCTCAATATATCATGTTCATCTATGTGTCTGATAATTCTGTTCTTTACTATAGTTTCAACTAATTTGCCTGGCACTGAAGTTAGGCTTCCTGACCTGTAATTGCCAGGATCAATTCTGGAGCCTTTTTCTGAAAAATCGGTGTGCATTAGCTATCCTCCAGTCATCTGGTGTGGAGACTGATTTAAGCTATAGGTCACATACCACAGTTAGTAGTTCTGCTATTTTATGTTTGATTTACTTCAGAAATCTTGGGTGAATACCATGTGGTCTTAGTGACTTATTACTATTTAATTTATCAGTTTGTTCCATAACTGCCTTTGATACCTCCAACCTGTGACAGTTCCTCAGATTTGTCCCCTAAAAAGAATGGCTGAGGTATGGGAATCTCCCTCACATCCTCTTCAGTGAAGACCGATGCAAAGAATTAATTTAGCTTCTTTGCAATGACTTTGTCTTCACTGAATGCTGTATTAGCACCTCTGTGGTCCAGTTGGGCAGGCTCATAGGCACCAGAACTAGGGGTGCGGGGGGTTGGGGGGGTGGGGTGCTGCAGCCCCTTCCGGTTTTACGTGGGGCTCCGCTGCCAGCCCCACACCCGGGGTCCCAGCTGCCGTCTCGCCCCCCTTACCCCTGTCCAGGTCCCCCCCTCCCAGAGACACGGCCCTGCTCCCAGCCTCACCTGGGGGGGGGGGGCGGACAGGGGTCAGGGGGCTGGCTTTCAGCACCCCCACTGGGCAGGCTTCCTGCTTCTGATGTACTTTTAAAAAATTGCTGTTAGTTTTTGTGTCTACGGGTAGGTTTACACTTAAAATGCTGCATTGGCGCAGCTGCAGCGCTTAAGTGAAGATGCTCCTAAGAGAGCTTCTCCTGTCAGCGTAGTTAATCCACCTCTTGAAGAGGCGGTAGCTATGTCAATGGGAGAAGCTCTTCTGTCAACGTAGTGCTGTCTACACCAGGGGTTATGTCGGTATAACTATGTCGCTGAGGGGTGGGGATTTTTCACACCCGAGTGATGTCATTATACTGATATAGGTCTGTAGTGTAGACCTGGCCTATGACTGGTGTAATCTAATCTGCTATCTTCAAGCAGTCCAACCTAATCCATCAATCCAATCCGTTATCCCAGTCCTGTATAACTTAATTTACTATCTGCATCAAATCCAACTTAAACTCTCATCTCAGTCTAGTCCAAACTACATCTATTGTTCCAGGCCAGTACAATCTGATCCATAGCTCTGTAGGGCAGAGACTGTTTCTCTTTTGTGTTTGTACAGCAACTAGCACCGTGGGGCCCTGATCCATGACTGGGGACATTTTAGGTCCAATACAAATACTACAACTGCAATACAAATAACAAACAGTAATAGCATCCAACCCAGTCCATGCGGTCCCACTTGTTTTTGTCTAATCTACCAATCCCATCTGGTTTAATCTAACGTCTCCTCTCCAGTCGAGTTCTAATCACCCCTGATTGCTGCGGTTGTGTGGAAAGCCTGCAAAGTTCAAGGTCTTCAAACTAAACTTGGGAATTCTGGCACTGGCACTTTGGTTTGGGGTGCATTCAAACCCAGAGAGAATGTGCACATTTCCAAAGCAAGCACTGAAGGTGCATTAACAGCGTGGCATAGGTGTGTATTAGTGGAGTGACTGGAACTTCAGACCCCGTATTAGAACCTTAATGCTCCCCTGACTCACACTAAAATGTTAGAAGGGAATGTGGAGTGAATTCCTGGGCAAGTAGGGTTAGAAGGGACCGTAAGGATCATCTAGTCTAACCCCCTGCCAAGATACAGGATTTGTTGTATCTAAACTGTCCCTTTCTGGGTTTGTTTTAGGATTCAAGGAGCCAGGAAGGGCCTATTTTCCAGTTCTGGTTTGGCTGCAACCAAATTCTTGGGAATTTCTAGCAGTCACTCTGAAACATGATGACAAATCTGATATTGGTATTATGTTTAGTCTTTCATTGCTGATTGTTTGAGCAGAACCATACAGCAACTCCAGCCCTTGGTGGGGTGGCGCTGGGAATTGTGGGTGGAGCCTGAGAACCGCTTACATTATCTCCAGCCCCACCCTCGCACTCCTGGGCAGCAGCAGATGGGTAAGGCAGCTTTACCCATGCCGTGCTTGGCACTAGCGGGTGCTACTGATCCTGCACACTCAGGAGCACCAACAACTCACTTCAATACTGAAAATGAAAAGGAGTAGGAAGGTGAGGGAAGTCCTGTGCACCTGTCTTCCTACGCAGCAGGCTACAGCTGTGAGCCTGTGCCAACCCCACAGGGTGGGCCCAGCATGCGGCTGCCAGCTATGACTGCTCTGTTTGCCTCTGGCACCCGCATAAACCCCCATAAACACCTTTATGGCAGCATCTGGGAGATGGGGCAGAAGGACAAATGGAAGTAATAAATGGGAGTGACCCCGATCTCAGTCAAGTCATCCCGATTCAGGAGCTGTGACTGGCTAGAAGCTGGTAGTGTTGACGGAGACAAATTTATTGTGACTCAACTGGTCCCTGCGGTGGATCATATAGTCACGTACATCATTTTCCAACTAATCGCACCATGCTTCTGGCTTTGTTGATCTATCTAGTGGCAGAGATTAATCACTCATTATATAAATATGTGCTGTATTGGTTTGAAATGTGCTGCCCTTCTGTTATTTTCTCTTCCACTCTTGACATACCCTAACATTTTGTTTGGTGGTGGGTTGGATCCAAGATACCTATCTCCCAAATCCAGTTTGGATGCTGCTGAAGTGCTGGGAATGCCCTGCGTGTATTCTGAAGCCTAATGATGACTGTTTAAATACCAGTTACATTAGCAGAAACATACACCTGTGCCAGCCCTGGGAGGTGGAGTTTTGAATTTCTTTTTTGTGTTTCTGTCTTTGTCAAATTCCCTCTTAACCCTCCTCACTTTCCTCTGATGTTTAACCTTTAGTGTGTAGGCTGGATTTCCATGAGATGAAGGATTCCTGTCTTGTTGAGGTAACCTCTTGCACCTTAGTATTTAGTCATACTGAGTAATCTTCCCTTTGCATTCCTGCTTTCTCTTGTGTATAGAGGGGTATGTAACCTTCTAGCTCTGCTTAATTAGCTTCCAACCCCAAGACCTGCTTTGCCTCCAGCATTTATAATGGTGTTAAATATAAAAAATGTTTTTAATTTATAAGGGGGGGGGGTGTCGCACTCAGAGGCTTGCTATGTGAAAGGGGTCATCAATACAAAAGTTTGAGAACCACTGGTCTATTTCATACCAGCTGCTGCTGGGACAGATTTTTTTAATGATTTTTGCATGCACTTTTTTCTTTTGCAAATATCCCTGTTGAAAATCAGGATCTGGCTATTCCCTGCCAGCAAGCCACACAATTGCTAAAGCTTTCTCTCCCCCGAAAGAGCCTTGTGACCAATCCCCTCCTTGCAATTGAACAGGGATTCCCAAACAGCTGATCCATGGCCTGTTTCTTCTCTGGATACAGTTCCTTTTCCAGATCTTCTCAGTTATGACTAAGGGCAATGCAGATGCTGTGTTTCTCCTTAGCTGCTGCTCTGTTCGTGGTTAATGACCTGGGACAATGGTGCTCAGATGTCTCCCCAACGTGCAGCTGGCAGCGACCCATCAGATCAGCACATCTCAGTCCACACCTACCTTTGCTGTTGCTATTAAAGATGCCTGTTCTTGCTTCTGGGAATGGCAGAGTCCATCAGACACCGGGAAGGCTCGGCTAACTTGGATGGAGGTGAGGATGGTACAAGAAGGAGCTCGGACACAAAACACAGGCCTGGCCTCTGCTTCCTGCTGGCTGTGCCAGTTTGGAAGCATATTAGATCTTGTGTTTCGATCATTGCAGCAACCGTGCCAGCTCTCCTCAGGTTACAGAGCCTAGTGCACAGTGACTTTCCAGCCTGCAAAGGAAACAGTGATCGCATACATGACATTTACAATATTGCAACAGAGCGGAGATGATGTTGACTGATGTGCAATCTTGGATACTCCTGGGGTCCTGGACGCATGTAGCTCTATTAGAAGACTTTGCCCTGCTATAACACCTCTGATCTGAGGATCTCATGGCGCTTTATGTTCATTAACTGATGCACACACATACCCCCACCCCCTTGATGCAGGTGGTCTGTACCTTACCTGTAAAACATGGGATTAGAGAGGGGAAGTGACCTGTCCAAGGTCACGCAGTGAGTGAGTGACAGATCAGTACCCAGGTGTCCTGACTTCCTTTCCTTAGCTCCGATCAGTAGTCAACACTCCCATTCAGGGGTGCTGGAATGATTTGTATAGTGGTGGTGCTGAGAGCCATTGAACCAAACCAGGCCCGCCGATGGCAATTCCGGGCCCCAGGGCTGTCCCTGGGGGGCGGGACGGGGCCAGGGACGGAAGTGATAAATCCGTCACTTCCAGGACCGATCATGCTGGCCAATCGCACTGGCCCACGGGGGCCCCCAAGGCATGGGGCCCAGAGCAGTCACGTGTGCCTAGGAGCCCTGCGGCCTGCCTGGGCAATTTAAAAGGGCCCAGGGCTCCCAGCTGGGGGCCCCTGGGCCCTTTTAAATCACCAGGGCCCTGGGCAATTGCCCCCTTTGCCCCCCCATCAGCGGGCCTGAACCAAACTGTAAACCCTGTACATAATGGAAACCACTTCAAGCTAGGGGGTGCGGCACCACCCCTAGTTCCAGCACGTATGCGCCCATTCCTATGTAGTTTAGACTACACCCCTCAATATTTGTGGGGGGACTTCAGGAGAAGGGACAACAGCCCTCCCCTGGCTTCCCCTGAGTCCTGTTGCTAAGGGGGCTGCTTAGACCACCTAAGGCCTGTTCCAGTTCTCTGCGTGGTTGTGCAAAGCCCTAGTGCAGTCAGGCAAAGTGGTGATTTGAGCTGGTGGAGCTCCCTCCTGGATGCTGCACTGGAGTGAAACACGGGGAATAGCAGCTGTGCAGCGCCACCCCTGGAAGTAATGGAGGCAAATCCCCAGCACAGGTAAGCCCCTAAACCGCCCCGAGAAGGGGAGTGGGGGGTTGGGCAAGAAGCTCCAGAAAATATCTGCCAATGAGAGAATCTTTGAGCTGCCTCTCCCGCGGACAGTGCTTCAGAGTGAGTTAGGAGGGGATGGGGAGTGGTTTCTATTTCCCTTTGACAATGGGTCCAGGTACCCCCCTTAGCAAACAGCTGTAGGCAGCTGCCTGATGGCAATTTCCAGCACACACACACACACACCCCCGGCATGGGGGGGTGGTCGTTCTGTACTTCAGTGGTAGGATCAGTGTGACCCCCGGTGGTGGGGCCCATGGGGGAATGGGGACTCTCAGTGCCAGCTTGTACAAAGAGCTACGGACTCTTATCTGCTTCATTCGCCCATGGGAAAAAAACAGCTTAAACTGCTTAAAATAAACAGCTCAGCCCTCTTAAAAGCAACCCCCCTGGGCAGCGAGTTGAATGAACGGCCCCTGTGCTGTTGTTTCTTCTGTTTGCATGTGGTTGGCAGGCGTTAAGAAGCTGCCATGGGATCAAGGTGGTTATGTCTACAGCTGGCAGTCTCTTCCCAGCCTCAAATACCCTTGGGTAGCGCCGTGCAGTATAGCTGGCCTCAGCGCAGAGCGCGTCAGGCGCTAAGAAATGTAAACACCTTGCAACTCAGAGGAGCTGCGGAGTGAGTGTGTTACACGTCCCCTTCCTTTAAGAGCGGGGCTCCTTGGAGAAGAACCTGTGAAGTCAGGTCCTGGTGTGTGTTTGTAGCCACGGCCGCTCGCTTGAGTGTGAAAGGCTCAGGCTTCACTTCTGTTAAGCCTGCGGAGTCAGTCCAGCTTTGGGAGAGGGAGCTGAGTTCTAGCTGGCTGGTCAGGTTCTCATTGTAGGGCTAGCAGTGCAGCCCCTGCTGTCAGGACCTCCACACTCTCTGCATCCCTCACTGAAGGTGACGGGAATAGCAGAGGATCTAATGTGATCACCGGGGGGTTGCACTGAGGGCAAGCCTTGCCTGCAGAATCTGTATTACTACTGATGTATCAGAAAGGGCCCCTGTTGGATGCCAGGCTGAGATTGCAGGGCTGGCAATGAGAAAATCTTTTTATTATTTTATTTTTACAAATGATGGTAGGGTCTGAGACATAACAAATGCAGTGCCCTGCACAAAGCAGAACCATGCGGTAAGGTTCCTGTGGCAGAGTGCAGGGCATTCACAGGGCGCCTGCACTCTGATCACTCGGACATCAGTTAGGTCCCCTGGAGGAGGCTGATTGGGGTATCTGAAGTTAATTATTTAATCAGATGATGGGGGGTGGGGAGGGGAGCTGAGTGAGCTAAAGAATCCATCAGCTCCAGGAAGTGAAAGTGAGAGGAACAGGTCTAGTTAAGCCCTGTCTCGGAGAGCTCAAATAAGGGAGACTTCTGCTCCCCTCCTGCCCCAGAGAAGAGGCTGGAAGCACAGGGGATACTACAAACGGCATTGCTGCATGGGACTGTCAAGGTGTTGGAGGTGGGAACATAAATGAACGGTGTGGTCTGGATACCCAGCTGGTGGAGTCTGAGCAGGTTTCTGGGGTGCAAAAAGGCAGGAGCAAAGCCCACCCTGCTACAGTCCCCAATGAGCAGATGAGGTTAGGTCACTCACTGGCCTTTCACCATGACCAGCCTCGGTTTGAATCTTGGCTTGGGATATAGATGGAAATGTGTTTGTGGGGTGGTTTATTCCTGTCCTTAATCACCCCACGGTCTGACCCAATTGGATAAGACTGGCAGGCTGCTTAAGAGGGGACTCGGGCACATCAAGACAGAATTGAGGTGCCTAGGCACAGCTGTCTGAGACTCCTGCCCTGGAATGATAAGGGGTGCTCCCAGTAAGGACTGGGATGCACTGGTGGAGCATGCGCATAGGTGTGACTGTATGTCAGGGCTGAGCCGTGGATCAAGCCTGGATCAGCAGAGCTGTGTGGACACCCAGACCTGAAATATCAGGGTGGTCGCTGGTCAGTGTACTTACTGGCACAGCTCTGCCATGGTAACAGGATGTGAGTTCAAATCATTTCCACAGTGAGGGGAGCGGGAGGTAGTGCTGGAGACTGGTATGAGCTTTCTGCACCCTGTGCACATGGGGACATAATCAACCCACCAGCAGTTTGCAAACTTGGGTAAGTGAACCTGCTTAAAACTCCACCTTGGGCACTGCCTCCCCCCTCATTGCTGCCGGTGATTGCTTAGCAATGGTTAATCTACTTCAAGGGGCTTAATGCTTTGGAGCTGCCTGCTTGCTGGATATGTCAGTTACTGAGGATTGACAGAGGGGCAAGGGAGGGCACGTTCCAGGGCATAAACCAGTCTGTAATGGAGTGGGGTTAGGAAGAAATGTTTGGGTTGGAATAGCCCAGAGCTGCCTCCTGAAGCCTTTCTTGAACCTTCTTCTGAAGCCAGAATTCTGGGCTAATTGGACCTTGGGTCAGATCTGGTTGGTCTGGCAATTCCTGTGTTTATCCCAAAGTATTTCTCCAGGTAATTTCAAGAACCTCCTTTCTGGGGATGCCAGAGCGCGCTAAAGGTTCTGACCTTCGAAGTATGCATTAGCCTGCAATAACGTAACAGAGCCAGCAATAACCCCCATCGGCGTGCTGGGAGGAAGTGGACTAGTATAAGCAAACGTAGACTGCAGAGCAATTAAGATTACACGCAGTGAAGTGGGGGTGTGAGCAGCTTCCAGGAAAAACACCAGCAGCTCACTCATGTAATTACCTTGTTTCTAAGGTGACAGAGTTGGTCTCCTTGCAGAAGCGCTTGGCTGCCCCTCCTAGCCGAGGTGCACTCAGTCTGGGAGCGTTTCCTTGCTTCCCCGGCTGCTTTGCTCCTGGATTTTTTAGGGCATAAAGAGACATGCCAGTGGGTCACGCATGGTAGGAAAAGACTTGCTGTGGCTGTAGTGAATGTAAAGGGGATTCTCTATGGAGGCTGCCGGACACGGATTGGCCCTGTGGTTCTCCCAGATTGACCAGCGCTGCCTGTGCCTGCTTAGCATTGTCATGCGCTACCCGGCTACATGTGCCTCCCATGGGATCTGGAGGGACATTGTGCAGGGGAAAAGCAGAGCTAATTTCCCATCCTGTGACCCTTTCAGCCATTGGTCTTTTTTGTTGAGGCTGTTAATGATGGGACCTATTAGTGCCAGTGGTGGGTTATATGATGGGATGCTGTGTCCGGAAGGACCCGGACTGACCTTCACCCAGACTCCTGTCACTTAGGGGCCATCCTACTTCACACCCAGGGCTACACAACAGATAAAATGAAGAAATCTCGCAGCATTGGAGCACTGGGAAGTTCCATTGGGTTCTGGTGCCAAATCCCTGAAGGTTGATGGCTGTGGTTTATGCGATGACATCAGTACCCCTAAGTGTTTTTATTACATCCGTATGTTACATGGCTGCTTATCTCTTAGTCTAGTGATGAAACCAGAGATAAGCCCAGAGAGATTCCTCCAGACTGATTCACGTCGCTTTCCTAACTCTGTCACGTTCCTGAGCCACACACTGAGTTAAGGTGTGACAGGTGCACCTGAATAGGAGCTGCTGCCTTCACAAAAGGGACCAGGAAAAGTTTAAAAATCAGCCTTTGTGGTTCTGGTGTTGCAAGCTACTCTTTTAATTTCACTGTTTTGCATATGTAACCAGAGCTGTTTTGAATAGCAGTTGTGACCGCACTGGGGTTGCGAAAGGCAGGGCTTTCTCATTCAGCCAGATTTGCAGCCCGGGGAGCCGGTTATAGCGGGGCTCTGGATCAGCTAAGCCTGATCATGGGAGGGAACTCTGAGAGGCCTGGACAGGCCAACGTGTAGGCAAACCAGCATTTATATATAATATATATCGGGGTGGCCAAACTGGCTTGTGAGCCACATGTGCCTCTTTTACTGTTCAAGTGTGGGTTGTGGAGCCCCCCAGACCTCCCTATTCTCCAGCTACCAGACTGGGGTGGGGGAGCTCAGGACCTCTATATTGCAGCAGGATGGTGGGGTAGGGGCTTCTGCCCAGCAGGGAGGGGAGTCTCACCTGCTGGGGCTCGGGGCTTCAACAGGAGCGGGGCTGAAGCCCTGAGCCCTGTCAGACACATCGCACAAGGCAGAAGCTCCGGACCCCGGCTCTCAAACGTCTGAAGATTGCCATATGCAGCTTGGAGGGCCGGTAAGTTTGGCCACCATTACATGTATACATGGGCTTGGCTGAAGACCCTTAGCCAATCTATGGCTCTCTATCCCCCCCATCGCCATAGCATCCAAGCAGCTCACACTTTTTTAATGTATTTATCCTCACCATACCCGTGCTCTTCTCCCCGTTTTATGGATGGGGCTGCATGACTTGCCCAAGGAGTCTATGGCGGAGAAAAGAATTGAACCTGGGGCACCCAAGTCCTCAATGAGTGCCCTAACCATTAGCCCATCCTGCGACCGCCCACGTGACTTGGCCTCTGGCAGGTCTGGGCCTCTCATGGTGTAAGCTTCATGAACTCCTTCCCAGGGATGGGTGGGAGGGGAGTCACCCTGTCTCACTATAAACCTGTTGGGTGGGATTGTCAAAAGCGCTGGCCTAGCTCAACTCCCGTTGACTCCGATGGGAGCAGAGTTGGGCCAGCGGGGAGTTAGAGCATGTGGGACAGGCTGGGGAATAAAGAACAGAGCCCCAATGTGATGCTGTGCTTAGAGCGAGTGCAATACTCCCTGGAGAGCACCGTGCGTGGAAATGGGGTCAGGCCGCGCCAATAAAAATCGCTCTGAGCTACTAGTATGTTTATTATTGATCAGTTGTGTTTCCATAGCATGTAGGAGCCTGAGTCGTGACCTGGGACCCCATGGTGCTAGGTGCCCTACAAACACAGAACAAAAAGGGGGCCCCCTGCCCCGCCAGAGGCCAGATGTGGTGGCTGAATTAAACCAAGCCTGTCACAGGAAGATGGCTCTGCCTACCGCTGCTCTTCATTGCTCCCTTTGTGTCTCAGATGGCTTCAGGAAAGGGATCCAGTCAGCTTGTTGTTAATTTCCAAACAGAGTTAACGGCAGTTTCAGACCCTGCTCCTGAATCCTTTTGCCTGTTTTGGGGCTTTGATATATTTTTCTTGCCCCGTGTTGCTGCCCCAAACAAACAGGGGAAGCAAAGAAGGCAATTCCAATGCGCTGCCAAGTGCACAAAGCCAACAGCCTGCAAAGCAGAGCAATTGTGTTTTCTATAATCTCTTTTGTTTATCGAAATCTCCGGTGTTAGTGATAGCAAGAGCAGGGAAAACATTTTCAGACCAAAGCGCGATCTTTACGTTGAGAGAGTCCCTGAAAGGCCAGGATGAATGGGATTTGGGATGCAGCAAGCAATGGTCCCGCGCGGGCTGCTTCCAACTCCATCCCATTTGCTCTGTAGCCTCAAACTGGCTGCTTGCTTGGCATGACCAGACCCTTCTCTTCTCTGGTTGGCTGGTGGCTGAGGCGGGGTTGGCTGCTCTGGTGTTGGTCCTGGTACAAAGGTGGTAATGAAACCGAGTAAGACAGGGAGTCCCCCAATGGTGACCGTAAAGAGTAGCCAATTCAGCTTGCACACGCTGCAAAGGCAAGAGCCCCCTCCCCACAAAACTTTCTATTAGTCCCCTCCCTCCTGCTGAAAGGCTGGTTACTGCTCAGGCATGGCAACATGTTGCTCATATGAAGCTTTTGTGGTTCATAGGCCTTTCCGTGTGCATTGTATCTGCAGTGTCTGGAGATCGTACGGTGAGTCTAAGGCTTCCATTATGTGACCTTAGACTATAGCAAGTGGAGAGCAGGCATGTAATTAGTGTGTGTGGCTGATGTGACCTTAGTGCGTAGCATGGGTGGGCCATGTGACGCTAACATGACCTTAAGGTGCAGTGTGTGTGAGGCTGGAGTGACTTTAGTGTGTAGCACATGAGCTGACTTGTGCTGAGTGTGGATCATGTGCCGTTTCTG
The DNA here is from genome assembly GCA_003942145.1 of Platysternon megacephalum. NCBI lineage: Eukaryota > Metazoa > Chordata > Testudines > Platysternidae > Platysternon > Platysternon megacephalum. Next base: position 2,365,273 of record QXTE01000152.1, on the reverse strand, counting down.
TGGTACAACCAAACAGTGAGAATGCACCTGGGGCACAATGTTAAGAAAATAGCTCTTGGGAGCTGCAACTTATGCTAGAATGAGCAGTGTGCTTGGAACGGTTATATAGAGCTATAATAGTCCGTGCAAACGAGCAAAGTAAGAGCACTAGCGACAGCCTGGGGAAAAAAGAATAGACCCTGCTCTGAAGCTGTGCTGAGAGCAGGATGGAACCTGGCAGGATGCTGAACTTTGAGGACCATAGATCTTATGTCTGTCCAACGGTGCTACTGGCAGAGCCGTCTGAGCGCCCGGCTCAGCAATAGCAGAGGGGGTTGGCATGGCACCGAAGGAGCACGTCCGGCCCTGCCTCCACTATGCCTGGCTTGCACTGTGCATTGCAATTTCCCTTCCCTGTCACAAGCACGGAAATTCATTCAGTCAGTTTTGTGAAAATAAGGGAAACCTCTTAAACAAATGGAGTTAGCTCCCAAAAACCAGCCGTTCCTCACGGGGGGAGCCGTTCAGGGACTGGGATCCTCCCCCCATCCCTGGCTGCTGCTTTTCAGAGGCTGGACTGGTTCCAGTTTGTGGAGCGCAAATTGGCGATGAGCCCAAACCAAAGCTCTGGGGTCCAATTTGGGGGCGGGGGATTCAGATCTGGATCCTTGCAGCCCAGGTCTCTCACTAGTGTCGATTCCGTATAGCCCTGCCTCACGGTGAAGCTACAGCAGGTTGGCTGGTTCCCAAAGGAGTTCCTGTCTTGATACTCCCTAAATGCTTCTGCTACCGTTCCCCTTCAGGCACGAAGGGGAGGTAAACAGCCCCCTGGGATTCATTAAACTGCCACGGAACTGAATCATTTTAAACCCTGGAACCATAGCCTGACCCTGCACATTGAATATAGCGAGCGTTTGTGCTGTGTACTTTCACACGCAGAAACCGGGCGAGCGTTCCTTGTTCCTCTCCTAGGTTAGCAGGGTCTGCAGAAGGGATGGTTCCCCCAGGGAAACGGGGCACGTCGGAATGAGGCTAGAATCTGCCTCCGCTCATCTCGACAGTCACCTCAGCCAGGACCCCCTTGTCCCACTCGGGCCCAATTGGTCTCCTCAGCGGGAGGACTGGCTGATCGGAGCGCAGCAGTCCTTTCCTGTCCGGGTTGTGACGGCCGCCATCTTGGCCTGGGGAGTGAACCCGGGACTTCCAGAGCTACAAGCTTACACTGCTAGGGCTTGAGCTCAAGAGTGAAGGCACTATAGTTGAGGCTGTAACAGATACATATCCTTGGGGGTGGGGGAGACACATAACACACTCACCAGTGGGTTAGACCTTCATTTTGGCTTTGTTGTCCCTGAGATCTGAGCCAATGGTGTCCAGTGGATCACGTTGCTCTCCCAGTATTACTCGTTCCTCCTGGGCCGAGGGCTACCGTCTGCTGAGAAGATTAGAAGCGCTGTATCCACAATGAGATGGCCATGTTGACTCATGTGACACTCTCGTACGTACAAAGAAGCCACCATGTCTTTTGCAAGGACTGGGATCCACTATATCCCTGCAGAGGCTAAATTCCAGACATCCTAGGGTGTCCTGGAGGCTAGTGGAAGTTACCCATGTTTGATGGTCCTGAATTTCCTTCCCCTCTGAACCCTCATCATTTTGGGATTCACAAAAACGAGGTGCCATTGGGTAGGAAAAGAGCAGTAAATTGTTTATCTGTGGATGTTTGTCTCTTTCTCGCTGTCTCTGGGGTGTATGTGTCAAAGTCCTGGTCATCAACATCACAGTTCCTGAGAAAACTCTGAATAATGGTTTAGGCAAATCAGGGGAATTGTTTTTTGCACTGCCCTATAATCACATGCACTCTCGTAGTAAAGAAGGTAAACAGGCTGCCCTGCTCAGGCAAACAGCTCTCTGAACCTCCCCACTCGCTGTGCATTGGCTTTACCACAATAACTAAATAATCAAGAAACAGAGAAGTGGAGAATGTCAGTAGCAACTTATGTCGGCTGGTGTATTTGTGTGGTTATGTTATGCCCTATCTTAAGTTTCCACATTTGAGACACACCTGTGGTTCTATTCATAAACTATGATAAAGTTATCACTGCTTGGAGACGGTGCAGCGGGACTAGCCGTGAGCTGAAAGCAAGCAAGGACTGAAGTAGCCGTGAGTCGAGCTGGGCCACGTTTTTTGTATGAAACTGTTGCCTCCAAAAAATGCAGGTTTGGGTCGACTGAAACAATTTGCAAATTCGTGTCTATTTTGACAAACTGGAGTTGTTGAAACAAACAAGGAGATAGGACTGTGTTGGAAGTGTTGAAAGAGACCAGGTAGAGTCTCCAGACATCTCGTTTGCTTTCTCCGGCTAGAGACTCTCCCCAAAACTGCTAGTACCACCCCCTGCGTTAGCCCGGGGATTAGGGCACTCAGCTGGGAGACCAAGGTTTGAATTCCAACTCTGGAGCAGGGGCTGGAACCTAAGTTCTCCCCTTCCCAACTCCGCCATGTGAGTGCCCTGACAGCTAGGCTACTGTAGGATGGGGATCTCTGGCTCCCCACTGAAGCTGTTCCACTTCCTATGGAATAGGATAGTCCCCCAGGAAAGACTGCATAACCCTCCTGTTTCGTATGGCTGGGTGGACAGAGCCATGCCATTGGCTTAGGAGATGGGGAGAAAGGAGGAGCTCAGAGCTGGGATCTGATCTGAGGGTCTTGCCATTGACACTAAAAGGGCCATAATTCCTTAGTATCCTGGAAGGCAAGAAACTGCATGAGCAACCAAGAGAAATTTGGCTCTGACATTGAGCTGCTCAGATCCCACTGGAGCTGCAACTGCTGAGCATCTCTTAGGGTCAGACCCTTTGCAAGCCATGCTGATGAAATCCATGTGTGCACCTGGGACTCCCCCTCGATTGACCTAGTTACTCTACGTTCGCTAGTGATCAAAGATGGCGCTTGTGTTTCAACAGTGGTTGCTTCCTGGATCGAAGCCCCAATGCGTCCTGCAGTGAAGTTGTAAATGAATGCTGGGTTGGTCCCAGCACAGTTAATTTCATGGCATCCCAACCACCAGATTATGGGAGTTCTCAGGGGGTCAGGAAGGAGAAACAGGGCCAGGTGGGGAGAAGGTTCATATCCAAATAGAAATATCCTGGGGACAGGATGGCTAATGGGTGATGGACCATTTCAGCGTAGTCAGCACCCAGTCCAAGTGGGTAGTGAATGAAAGTGTCCACTAGAGAGGGATCCATTCCCAAACCCCAGAACCAAACATCCCTGACACTTTTATGGAGACGCATGGACTCTGAACCCAAATTTTGCAGGTGGCATGTCTCTTTCTGACAGCTTGAGCCTACATCCCTGGATATTAGGCCAGCATGCATCTGGGCCTGTCTCAGCTTGTTGACATCTAAAGGTTGCTTGGTGGCCTCTGTGAAGTGAGCTAATGGTTCTTAGCCTAGTTCCTTAGTGGGCAGGTGTCCGTATCACCATACAGGAGGATGGCCCGGGGTCAAGGTGCTAGCCTGGACTTGGGAAACCTAGGTTCAATTCCCTGTTCTCCCAGACTTCCTGTGTGCTCTTGGGCACGTCGCTGTCTCTCTCTGCTTCGGTCCCCTATCTGTAAAATGAGGCCATTTCCTACATCCACCATCATGTTGAGGACACGACATATGGTGAGATGCTCTGGTACTCCCATATCTGGGGCCTACTACCTACCTTAGATGCTGTCATTGGATCAGCTCTAGGCTAGACTGAAACCCTAGGGAGAAGTGGAATACGTGCATAGCTCACCCACAAAATCTACTTAACAAACATCTGCTGCCGATCACAAGGGCGCCCATGTGGGCGGGCTGGGGTGAGCCAAGGGCATGCAGGATGCTTCTGCCCAAGGGGGAATTGCTAGCAGTATAGCTGCAACTGTCCCAGGGAGCTCGTCCCCAGTGTGGGTACACACCCAGCAGCCCGTGCTGCCTGCCACGTGTTACAGGCCAGACTCTAATTACAAAGCGCTCATCGAAATGAACAAAGAAAGCTCGCCTGCAGCAGCCAAAGCTGTAATCTAGGGGAAATGGTCTCCCCCTGATAAGATAACATTGATGCATTTCAAAAGGGAGGCTGAGCCCCCTGAGTCGGCGATAGCGTGGGAATGTGCATGGGGCCCGTGTGCCAACGTTGCCGTCGCTTGCTTGTGGCACTTTAATGCACGGCCTTCCTTTATTTTGACTAGCAAAATAGCTTTTTGATTGTGTGCTTATCTGGGCTGTGGGTTTTAAAACCCATTTCTGTTGGCACAGGCCTGATGGAGAAAATTGAGGACCTTTCCCCTCCGGGACCCATAGGTCAACCGCAGCCTGAGCTGTTGCTGGGGGAGCGAGTCTGGTGCGTGCGTCCCGGGCTGCTAAGTGGCACTTTAACGTGTTCCAAAAAGCAGTGACGAGTTTGCACAGTTCCTTCTGGGATAACAAAGAAACATTTGTTCGATGCTGGCTGTTTTCAGTGGAGATCAGAGATTTGCTCTACACAGGGGCTAAAGAGCATCTACGCATCTCTCTAGTCTATAGGAAGTTAGGTTTGGATTGAGAGCTTGGGCAGCGTGTTCTTAAAGGCACAGTGGGCCTGATTCTCCCTCCACTGCCTCCCACCTTGCAGCCTTTTATCCCCGTGCAAAGTGGGTGCATAACGTGAAAGGAGACAAGAAGTGAAGTTAATGGCAGAGGAAAGAAAAATAGAGCTCAGAAGGGAAGCTAGGAGACTAGAAGAATGGGGCAGGATGGGATTGCTGCTGGGAAGGAAAAGATTGACTAAAGGGACGAGAGCTCCTTGGAATGTGGCTGTCTGAGTGGGAGCGCCTGCTAACTGCTACTGTTGGAAGTGGTGGCCCCAGCACCACAGGGCAGCCAAGCCTCAGCCCCTGCTATGCCAGCCCTGGCTGTTCAGGCTGGTTTTAATCCTCAGGCAGCTAAACTCTTCTGAGAGCTTGCAAGGGGAGAGGATCCAAGGGGACAGCCCTTTTCTTTTGAGAAGCATTATCTGTTGATGATGGGCCTAGAGCAATTGCCTTGTTAAGGTCTTGGGAATATTTGCTTCCTACATAAGCATGGTGGTGGTTGTGGGGAGCAGGTGGGGGGAGGGATGACTAAAGTGGTTTGTGTGCTGGGAACTGTGCTCAGCATGTCTAGACGTGTGTACAGGTGTGTCTGTGCACACATATATGTGTATGTCCAGAAGGATTCGCCGCTGTGTATATGAACCACACGTAGGGTGACCAGACAGCAAATGTGAAAAATCGGGACGGGGGTGGGAGGTAATAGGAGCCTATATAAGAAAAAGACCCAAAAATCGGGACTGTCCCTATAAAATCGGGACATCTGGTCACCCTAACCACACGTGTTGGTGCCTACATCTGGGCTTGCTTTTATTTTCCTGGATGTTGGTCTGTATCTACACACATGTACGTGTGTGTGTGTGTATGTACGCATGTATATACTTGCACTTGTTTGTATATGAACCTCGATGTTTGCACATATGGGCCTCTTCTGATATAGATTTGGATTTGTGTGTCATTGTTCTCACATACGCACCGATCTGTAGCTTATATGGCTCTGCATATTTATATATTCTATGGACGTCTCTGTTTGTGTCCTTATGCATCTCTCCATGTGCATATGAATGTGCTGTGTATGACCTTTGCATGTGCATGAATATGTGAGTCTGTCTGTATATACAGAACCCTGGGGATGGTTATAGATGGACTTGCTTGTTTGTGTGAATCCAGGTAGAGGATTCTTGCTTGTAAGTGTATGTAAGGATTTGGCTGTATCTGGCCCTTGATATGTGGCCTGAGCTTTTGCACACATGGACCTGTTTGCACATGCAGTTGTGCTTGTGTCTGTGTGTAGCAGCTGTAAGTGTCTGTACGGCTCTCGTATGTCTGCATGCGTAACCTCTGCGTCTGGGTACACTGGGTGTCCGTGCATTGCAAATAGTATGTGCTCACCTGGCGTGTGCCAGGCATACCTTTGTTTGATGTGACAGCCCACGAGGCGAGTGCTTCTTGTGACTGGGACGAGGGGAGGTGTGCGTTCAAGGATGTAAACAAACATCTGTGAGCCTATCTGCTGTCTGTGCCCTGCAGTGCTTATCATTCGCAGAGCCTCCGCGCTGGCTGGCTGGACAGTTACTAGGGATGGGACTTGCATCAGCCTGAAGAAGCAAAGATGGAGCCATGCTTGGAAAGCAGGGCTCCGATAAAAGCTTGGGTGAGCAGGAGCAGGGGGATAAGACTTCTGCGCTCATGATCCTGAGAATTGGTTAGAAGGATGTGGGATGCTGCCGGTAAGTGCAATAGATGGGCCGATGCCAATCCAGACATCTGTTGCAGGACTTACTCTGCCCCTGGTGTCCGGGCTGAATTGCGATATAGCTACGTACGTCCTGCCAAGCTAATTTTTCCTTGTGGTTTCAGCTGGATGCAGTGGGCCTGAGCTACCTTTCGCCACTTGACTTGATTCCTCTGGCTTTCGCGGAGTTACTTTTGACTCGCCCTGGTGTGGGAGACTCAGACCCAGTATTCGTCTTCGCTCCCCGGCCCTATCCTGTCAATCAGCTGCCATACTCTGTCCCATATGCAGCAGCATTTCAGTGGGTGAAGAGCTAAGGGGGGATGATACTATAGACATGCAGTGTATAATTGCTGATTACCATTTACCCCTTAGCGGCGGGCCTGGTCATGTCACACACCGGAGCAGGGCTCTGCAGTGCTGGGGATACTTGAGTTGATTAAGAGGCGGCTGGAGCAGCCTTAATTCTGAATTTGCTGCCATTCAGCTTGGGCCTCTCAGCATCTGTTGCGCGGGGATAGATTTATCGTGATTTGTAGCTCATGTTCCAGAGAAAGAACTGGTCCCGTGAGACCGGAAGGGGAGTGGATCTATGTGAAGAGGAGCCAACAGAATCCGAGGAGATGGTTCTGCGCCAAAGGGTGCAACAGAGCTAGAGGAGACTTTTAGGGTTCGAGGCTCCAATAGTCAAGAGAAGGGGCTCTGAATCTCACCCAGCTGGGCAGCACTGACCCCACGGCACCAGTGGGGTGTTGGTGCTCTCACAACAGTGCAGGGCCTCCCTTCCAAGCCGCCCACGTAATCTGGGGGTACGTAGCAAGGAACCTTATTATCCCCCTTCCACGCCAGCCTGCGAGGACCCCTGGGTCTCCCCTCTTGAACAGGGCTGGCAGCCAGGGTCCATCGTACCGGCAGCGGTTCTGAAGGGGTTAAAGGTTAGACGGGCAAGGCAGTGGTGGTGTGGGGAGGGTGGGCAACGGGGGACGGGGAAAGATTCCCGGCTCTGAGTCCCAACAAGGGCATGTGCATGAAGGATGATCCCCCTAAAGGGTTAACCCTGGGCTAGGATATTCAAACACCTCCAGCTGAGGTAAGCACACTGCTTGTTTGTTCAGGTAAATAAGGAAGGAATTAGATATAATGGGCAAAGGAGGCATTTGCTGAACACTTTGCATTCTAGCGCTCAGCGTCAGGGTACATACCTAGAGACAGATGCCTTTAGCTGAGTGCATTTCTCCATAGCCCACGGCTTCTTTCCCACGCCTCCTCCATCCCGTGGAGGTCTCTTCTGGTGGCACTTCTCAGAGGGCTGATGCTTCTCGGCACACTCGGCCTCCTGCAAACAGTGTCCGGGTGAGTGACGCGGGGTAGGGCTCTCATCCCACCCCCCTGCCCAGCACTCCCCACGAGCCAAGTCCTGCACCCCCAATTCGCCTCTCTGTCCCCTCCTCATGCCTGCCTGAGACACTGAAGGGAAGGGGAAGAACTTTTCTAACCTTTCTGGATCGATGCTACAGCTGAGAACCAGCACATCTCTGCACACCTAACGAGTAAGTCTGGCTAAGATAGTCTCGCTTCAGTGTTATGTCTGACTTACCCTCCATGGTGTTGGGGGGTACACCCTGGACCCTAAGATCTCCTAGGTCTGTTCTATCTTTGCTCTGATCCAGCCCTTGCTCTCTTGTCTCCTGTCCTGTGTCATCTGAGGTCAGCTGGCTGATTCTGTGATGTGGTCACCTGGCTTTTTCTCCCCCTTGTTTTGAATGACCTGGTGAAATATCTGGGGTGGTTCTGAGATATTTCCAGGTTATCCCAAAACTTCCTACTTCAGGATTTCTTGCACCTTCCTCTGAAGCAGCTGGGATCAGCCACTCCTCAGGAAAAGATATTGATCCAGTAGATGACTCCTACAGTCCTAGGGGGAAAATATCCAAAAACACAAATGGGAATTAGGTACCCAACTCCTTCTGAAAGTCAATGGGAGTCGGCTCCTAACTCTCATTGGTGCCTTTGGAAATCCCCCGCTAGAGCTTAGAATGAGGGACTGGGGGGGGGTGTGTGGTCAGGACTCCTGGGTTCTGTATCTAGCTGCGTTGCTATATGACCACTGACTTAAAAAAACAACCGTGCCTCAGTTTACCCAGCTATGAAATTTAGACAATAATGCTTGCGTCTGGGAGTATGCGAGGGCTTAATTGATATAATTATGTGCATTGATTAAATAAGTGCCCTTGGAGAACCTTGAGTAGATTGTCTATAGAAGGGTTAAGTATTGTTAGATACCCGGCTATATAAATAATGACAATTGTTGGTATACAGATCGCCAGGTTTCAGTGACTGGCTTAGCTAAGCTGGGCATGCAAAGGGCTGGGGGCATATTTGTAAAAGGACAGTGGGTGCTGTTAACCCTTTTAATCAGACCGCCTGTGTCTCAGGGCTGCCCTTCACGTTTTTCAGTGCCAAAGGCAAATTGGCTCTGTGTCTGATTTTTATGGTTATGCTCGGTTAGTGAAACACAAATGACACCTCTGATGCCAAATCCCTTACAATACCGGCTTTCTCATGGGCAGGCGTCTCTGCGGGGCAAGCGACTTGCAGGGGGAGGCATGTGCTGATATAAATAGGGGCTCTCCGGATTTTGGGGAACGCCAAACTCCACCGCTCCCCTGGGACACACACACAGGTCGGTGCTTAATTAAGACGGTCAGCTCGCTACTTCCCTCCCCTCTCTGCTGTTCATCTCCCAGTGGGAATGGAGAGATGGCAGGTGGAGAGGGCGGCTTGACCCAGGCCGCAGAGATCTGTGTGAACATCAAAGACAGCACCGAACAGGGGCTCCGTCACCCAAGAGTCTCCGCATCAGGTGCAGGTAAATGAGCGGGGATCTGTGTATTTGCTGTCGTTGGAGGGGGCGGGGGAGGAACACTGATCTGTGCTCTCTTTTTAATACCCCAATGATAACTTGTAGAAAAGTCATCTAGGAAGAGAATTGCCCAGGAGGAAGGTTGTCAGCAAGGTTCAGTGAAAGATGGGAGGACAGAAGAGAAAGGAAAAATCTTTTCTCAAAGTCCTAAATGCAACAGCACCCAGACATATTTCCCTACCATCCTTAACAGGCCATGTGCCTTCCTGGCAGTCAGTGGAGTTTGCATCAGAGATCAATACGGTGCAATGACACCAAAGCTTTCGGGGCACAAAGGGGATGCAGCTGTGACTGTTTCTTAGGAAAAGGAGAGAATAGGAGGGAACTAGACTGGATTCTATATCCTGAGATTCCTATCCTCCCCCGCCCCCCTGAAGTGGAGGAAACCTAGACAAGACCTACAGATCACCAACAGTACTCTACTGCTGAAATCAGTCCAACCGGCCTGTCTATAGTCCGGGCTCTTCCCATGTCCAGGAGATGCACTGAGTGAACAGAACAGGTCGGGATCACTTAAGTCTGTGAGGCTACAGTGTTTGAGGGACCCCCCGAACCTCACAGTACATTGTTGGCGTTGTACTGGCCCATGTCAGTTTTGTGCTCTCTGGGAGGTGACCCCACAACCCTGAGGGTACAGGATGCTGTTTGATCGTGTATGCAGCTCGTTCCATCCTGGAGCAAAAAGCCAGGCCTAGCATGCCTCACACCCCTGTTCTCAATTCAGCATGCTCAGAACCCCCCTGGATCCAGAACCAGGGACAGCTCTCAAATGAAGAGCTTCTGAGTCCTTGCTCTGAACATCACGGTCCAAATTCTGCCCTGGGTCCCCCCACAAGCAGCCTCAAAGAGAGGGAGTTTGTCCACGTGTGTGAGAGAGACAGATGGATTTTTACAGACTGTGCTGAACCCTCTGGCACCCAGGCCCCTTCAAGGTATTTCAAGATAAGCACCCCAAAATGGAGGCGCCTGGAATCACTAATCGCTTGTGAAAACCTTGGCTGTGAGCTGCCTTTCGTGAGGTTGTCCTCGGTTGGTTTACTGTGGCCCCTTCTCCCTTAGCCCTGTTTGGTTATGGGAACACCTAGAATCCACTTTCATAGTTAATCTGATGGCCCCCAATAAAACCATCTCATTTCCTTCTCGCCACCAGATGTCTGGCTGGCAGAGCAAACAGGCTGGTAATCATTTCATACCCAACCTGCTGGACTTTGACAGCCTTCATTTCCAGGTGCTCCCCATTCACAATCAGATGAAGCTGACTCTGTCCTCAGGCTGATTCCAGTGAATCTGAGGTAACCCGTAGTATTTCTAGAGTGCCTGTCTCCTTGGGATGTCAGGGCCAGTGGTATCCTAGTAACCCCATGCTCTTGTCAGACAGGGGTCTGGAGCGCATGTGTCCAGCACAAGGTGAGAAGAAAGAGACTGAGAGACAACCTCAAAGTCAGTTGGTGAGGAGCAGCAGGATAAAGCAGGGATTATTGTACTCCATTGGGAATGGTGATCTGGCCTGACTGAGCTTTCCTGGCCTTGGATTGTGGGAGCCAGTGTGAGGTAAAATGTGAAGGGGTCTCCAGCTGATTCTCCCACACGGGAACTTTGGCGACTTGTCACCCTTATTTGGGAGAGAGGGTTTATCTGGGATGAGGATGGAGGCTGTGGAAGAGGTGGGGTTCTCTTTCCGGGTGGCTGGAGGGAGCTGTGTAGATAGGGGAAGCTGGAGAGCAGGGATGGGCCCAAACAAAGACTCCAGTTCCAAACAAACCCAGACTCGGAGAGCACATTGAATCCATACTGAGCAGCTGAACCAAAACCCTGGATCCAAGCAGGATGTTTCACAGACAGCAGGGGCGTGATTGCTGATGCCCCTGAGGACCCTGCCCACTAGGGGCGCTGTAGTGCAGCCTCCTGTGGAGGTGGCATAGTCACCACGGGACCAGAGCCAAGGTCTGAGGTTGGGGAGAGCTAAGGCTGGCTGTCGCTGCAGCAGTTTTGAAGAGCAAAGGCTGCTGTAGAGAGGACAGCTGAGCCAGCCACTGGGTCTTGGGAGAACTGCGGAGCGGTCGGGGGGGACGCGGGGGGGGGGGGGGGGGGGGGGGGGGGGGGGGAGGGATAATTTAACAGGTGAGCTTTGGGAGGTGAGCATGGACATGGGGAGAACTTGCACAATGGGTGGAAACTTGAGTCTTCCCTGGGGTGCTCATTTGCAAATCTTTCCAGGCCAAGGTTTGCAGACTCAAGAGTTGCAGGCGAGTTTTGCAAAAGCTTCTGCCTCTCCTGGTCCTTAGCTGACTTGAGTCTCTGGGCTTCAGAGGCCTTGCGTCATTGCTCCCAGGTTAGATGCTCTTGCTTCTCTGACCAGCTGGTCCCAACTGGGGAGGGAATGTGTGGGAGAAGCAGGCAGGGCCAAGCAGCTCAGCCCTCAGCTCTCTCCCCCTGGGACTCTCACGACCGGGCGTAAGGCCAGCCTTGGGGGCTGCTGAACCAGTTACCAAGGGCGACACCTGCAAATCCACCCCTGCAATTGGGGATTGTTGAGATCTCTGCGGCCCGCCAGATCCCTTGGGCTCACGGCATGGTGCAGGCTCAGAGAGCAGGGGCACTGGCCTATGTGATACGCAGAGTCTCGAAATTGAGTCCTCCAGCGTTGCCAACGTTGTCTTTCAGAAACCCGGGATGTGCCTGCTGGGGGCAGGGGTGCTGGGCCAACTTTGAGTGGGGTCGCGACCTTGCACGCCAGGTCACACCACCAGCAGCCTCCCCGTCGCATTCTAAATGGGTCCGGGATGTCTTTGATCCCGTATTGCAGCTGGGGGTAAGCGCCACTGGAGTGGCCTGGGATAAAAGGCGTCCCGGCCTGATTTAGTAAGGGACAGGCGATTTTTTTATTTAAAGAAGGGATGTCCCTTATAATTCAGGTCTGTTGGCAACCCTAGGCTCCCTCTGCCCTCCGCCAGCCTCCCTGCCAATGCTCCGCTCCATGGGCATGGCCTCAAATGTCTCCCCCGAGGGGGCGGGGCGGACAAGAGGAGAACTGTCAGGCCCTCATGAACCCTGACATCCTCACTGGGGCGTATTAATTCTCAGGGCGCTGGGGCTAAAACCCTGGTCCTTCAGCACAGCCCTCAGCCTCTTGAGCTGCAGCAGGTCCTGTCTGAGCTGGGGGTTAGTGACAGGCCCTCGATCAGCCCAGCCACTAGAGGGTGATGTTACGCACCCACAGGGCCAGGTTGGCACCTGCTAGGCCTCCTAATCTCTCCCCCAATGCCCCCCAAGCTGGCTGAGGCTTGGGCAGTATGTAGGCACTGCAAGCTGCATTAGTTGGCTAAGGGAGATGGGTGCCTTGCCAGAGAGAGGGTGCACCAGATGGAGAGGGTGCAGAGTCCTTCTCCCCCCCGTGCAGGGGGGTGGGCATGGTGGGCTCTCTGGAGTGCAGGGACCACTCCCTCCTAGTGCCCCCTGGAGGCGGCAGAGAGCTGCACTGCCTCCTCTGCATGGCTCTGCAGAGCAAGCTAGCTGCTGTGGGAAGTGCAGGGTGCAGTACGTGTGCTCACCCGGAGAGCCTCGGTGCCACCCGGCACTCCCCCGGCTTCAGCCCTGCAGTGGCGCCAATGGAGGGCTGTGTCTTAATGGGGCTATGGGGTCCCAGCCCTACCTCTCTCCTGCCCTGTGGGAACAGCTCATGGAGGGGATCAGCTGGAGAATGGGGCTTGGAATCCCCCTGGTGGCAGGGCTGCTTCCTCGCTCCCTGCTGCAACGGGGTCATAAATTGGACCATTAGCCTCTGGGTACAGGAGAAAACATGCCCGGGACCTGCCTTTGTCATGTGGCCCTTCCCAGGCAGCACCAGAAACTTGGCACAAGGAGAGAAAGCCCCGGCTGCCCCATCACCCGCATTCTTACTATGCAAAGCAGTTCAGCTAATGTTCTTTGGAGCCTGATGCCTTGAGGCATCCTCCTCATTGATACGGTTACCTACCTCGTGCTCTCACTGGCCTGCCTCCCGCAGGCAGTTGTTCCTCCGTCTCCCTTTAGCCCTCTGAGGATGAAGTGCTGGGTGCTCTCCAGAGCTGAGCCATTGGGCCAGCGCTGAGGACACAGGAAGGCAGGATGGATCTCCAAAGGGCCACATTATGGGGGCTGGTAACTTTGTCCTGCTCCCTTTGGGCACAGAGAGAAAGAAAGAGCTAGTAATATTTTTTTTCATATATAATTGTTTTGGGTTTTTTAATGGGAGGCAGTGTTGTCTTCTGCTTAAACCATCATACCGAGAAGCCAGACTCCTGGGTTCCTGACTTTGGCATTCACTCCGTGTGTGACTTTGGGTGAGTCACTTAAATGCTCTGTGCCTCAGTTTCCTCTTCTGCAAAATGGACATAACTTTTGCCAAGTGTTTTGAGATCCATAGATGAAAGGTGCCACCAATTGTTAAATATTATTTTTAGCCTTTGTGATGTGTTTGCTGAGTTCCTTTTCCAAAGTCTCCTCCTAGTTTAAAAAACCCTCCATAGGAGCAGCCTATTAACACTCTCCTATCCTATGGGGGCTTCAGACATGTTCCAACAACATCCATAAATTTGGATATTTTAATACAAAGCTTCTTTGTACCCACTGGGTCTGCAGGATTGGGCTGGAAAACTAGGAAGAATGGGCTCCCTTGTGAAATTTCTGGGGACCTTCCCTCTTGCTGGGGTTCAAAATGCAGAGGAAACAGCCTTTCTTCCTCATGATTTTTCAGGGGGTCAGCTTATGTTCCTGACTGGAACCCAAAATACAGAGCCAGCATAGGGATGAAAGAACTGGGGGGTGGGCGGGGGAGGAAGAAATGTAGTTTGGTCAAAGGTTCAGGCTCAATCTGATTTTATCCACTTTGGTTTGCTGACAGTGGCATATACCTGCATCCTCCAAAAGCATTTATGGATGCTGGAAAGAGACAGCAGCGTTAAAGACCACTTTGGCTCCCTTAGTCCCACATGGGCTGCTAAAATACACCAGGTTCTTCTCCAGTGTGCGGTCTCTCCTCTTTCATTGTCTGAGACGTCTAAAATGCCCTGCTACAGGAGGGGTCGGAGACACAGAACTGGAACCTGGCTTTGGAATGCTACCCGATTTCTGGGCTGTTGTTAGTTCAATGAAGGTGAGAGAGAGCCTAGGGAAACAAACAAGTTTTGTGAAACCCCAAAGATTGTCGAGGTTTCCTACAATCCCACATGTTCCCAGGCCTCCCGGTCCCCTGCTTAACACTTTTGCCTGTTTGCATGCAGTCGACAACAGTTGGGAGTGCTATCTGAGCTTGCCCTAACCCAACCTGTTTCGCTGCGGATTTAATTTTAATTAATGAGCTCATTGTTTAAGGTAGGTTTGTTCTTTGCTTTCAAAGGGCTTGATCCCAAGTCTGTTGAAATCAATATCAAAGATCTCATTGACTCATCGGAGGAGGATCATCATAATACAAATAATACCTACCTCTTAGTCATACAGAGATCTCAAAGCACTTTACAAAGAAGGTCTGTACCATTCTCCCCACTTCACAGAGGGAGAAACAGAAGCCCCGGGGGTGAAATGACTTGCCAAAGTGGCTGAGCTGTGAACAGAACCCAGGTCTACTGAGTCCCAGTCTAGTGCTCTGTCCACTAGGTCACACTACCTCCCCTAGGCCTTGTGTATTGATGTTCTGCACGGAGTTGGACCTGCAGCGTACCGTTCAGATCCAAATTTCCCCCAAAAGATGATTAGAGCTGAGGTTTGGGCATACCTCTGAGATCCACAGTCCAGCTTTCATTAAAGTGAATGCTAAAACTCCCATTGGCTCATTCAGCAGACGCTCCCAAAAGCGATCAGGCAAAATGTTTGGGAACGATTTGGCACTAGCTGTGTCACAATGTAAGTCTCCCTGCCTCCTGGGGGCGCCATTCCCTATTTGAGCAGGAGAGTTGAGTGAGCAAGAGTGAAGTGTTCATTCCTTGTGGGTTTCCAGCCAGCTGAACAAGAAGCAGGCTGAGCATTACATGCAAAAATCACGTGATTTTTCTTTGGCTTTGTTGCCTCCCACCCTGCAATTGGCTGGTGCCCTTCTTCGAAGCAGCCATGCTTGCGTGGCCCTGATTAGTAGCCCCATGGATGTATGACACACCAGCTGTTGTACATTCTCATCTAGCTGGGTTTTGCTTAGTAGCGGGCTGCACCTGGGTTCTCTCTGCAGGCTCAAGAGTCTCAGCAAAGCTCTCTGAGCCTTGTGAGCGAGTCTGGTGTTTGTAGCCTCCAAACCAGATGAGTTTCCCCTGCTTTGGAGCTTTGTCTTTGCAAACATTTTGCACAGCATTAGTCCCTGCTGTAGGATTCGGTTTAGGAACCGTCCCTGCTCCTGGGCTAGCAGAGCTAAACTTTGCATCTAGAATCTTAGTGCACTGACATTTCCAGTGGTATCTCATCAACTGGAATATCCCACCGCTGCCTTATTCTTTCTTTAGTCAGCTATCCATTAATGCTTTTATATGGTGAGCTCCTTAGTTGGAAGGTGCTATAGAAGGGTAAAAAGGCCCCACCCCATCCCAAAGTCCTTACTCAGGCAAAACTCCCAATGAAGTCAAGGAGAAGGGGGAATCTCTTATTCTCAGTCTTGCTACAGCTTTTCTCTGCTGGCAGAGACCTTCCACTCCCTCCATACTGATGGAGGGTGGGTTGAAGGTGATGATGGTGGTGGTGGTGGTGGGGGGAGTGTGGGAAGAGGGACGCTTTTTGTTGCAAGAGCGTTCTACTGAATTTTTTCCGCAATGGCTTGGAAAAAATGGAGGCCTGTGTTTTAAGCTGCATGCAGTTGTCATGTGGGATCTTTCTTCCTATCAAAGGCACGCATCACATTAGAGTTAATGGGAATTACATGGGCATATCAGAGGAAAATGAGGGTACAGCTGGAACTCACCTGCACATGGCTAGGCTGATGTCATCAACATGATAAACAGCTTGCAGGTTTTTCTTTTAACACCATTTAAAATCTATTTCACACTTTAAGGTGTGATTCTGTTTGTCAAATGACTGTGGAAAAATGGTCCTGCCTTTCCCACAGATCAGCTCTTGGTATATATTTAGAGCCAGAGCTGATGAACCTACTTGACCATATTAAACACCTGTTAGCCCTGCCACGCTGGCACAGCTAAGAGTGAGCAAGCTGGAGTCAACTCCTCATGCACCTTCACCTGCCCTGTTTGCAAAATTCCAATATCAGAGTTGATTGGCGCACTTGTGCACACCCAATGACGGCAAGGTGGTTTGCACTGATGTCAGAGAAAGCAGAATTTGACCTGCAGACCCTTCATGCCTGATTGTGATGCATGAGAATGAAATACCCCAGCTTGACTCTCAGATCCAAGGGCTGGCAGTTGCAAACAATGGGACAGATGCAGATCAGTGTAGCTCCCTGTAGCCAATAGAACTAGGCTGGTTTATACTAGCTGGAGATCTGGCCCAGGACCTTTCTACTTGTAAATGGAGCCCAGTTGGTCTGGAGATACTGAGAAGCAAGTCAGGAGCCCCTTGATGCAATTTTTACACTGATATTTTTTTACAGTGACACTTTAAGTTGTGGTTCTGATCTCCCCCCAGCTCTTGTAGAGTTTGGCAAACAGCTGAGGTGGAACATAACTGTCTGCAGGTAATAAAGGGAGGAAATACTAAAGAGTCAGTGGAATTGTTTAGGGTAGTAAAAGGGATCATTAGATGGCACCGAGGCTATGCCTACCCTTAAAACGCTACAGTGGCATGTTAGGGCTTTCCGCACGCTTCAAGTTTTCTTCGCTAGGGAAAGAAACCAAAAATTGTTGTCAGCGCGGCAGCTCGAGCTCAGAAACCCTCGGGCCTTGAGGGATTTTTATAATTTGGTGACAGTTGTTTGTTTTTAAAGGTTGTAAGAGTTAATGCCTTAATTATCAGGGGGGTAGCCGTGTTAGTCTGGATCTGTAAAAAGCAACAGAGAGTCCTGTGGCACCTTTAAGACTAACAGATGTATTGGAGCATAAGCTTTCGTGGGTGAATACCCACTTCGTCAGACCCATGCGTCTGACGAAGTGGGTATTCACCCACGAAAGCTTATGCTCCAATACATCTGTTAGTCTTAAAGGTGCCACAGGACTCTCTGTTGCTTTTTACAGATCCAGACTAACACGGCTACCCCCCTGATAATTAAGGCATTAACTCTTACAACCTTTAAAAACAAACAACTGTCACCAAATTATAAAAATCCCTCAAGGCCCGAGGGTTTCTGAGCTCGAGCTGCCGCGCTGACAACAATTTTTGGTTTCTTTCCCTAGCGAAGAAAGCTTGAAGCGTGCGGAAAGCCCTAACATGCCACTGTAGCGTTTTAAGGGTAGGCATAGCCTCGGTGCCATCTAATGATCCCTTTTACTACCCTAAACAATTCCACTGACTCTTTAGTATTTCCTCCCTTTATTACCTGCAGACAGTTATGTTCCACCTCAGCTGTTTGCCAAACTCTACAAGAGCTGGGGGGAGATCAGAACCACAACTTAAAGTGTCACTGTAAAAAAATATCAGTGTAAAAATTGCATCAAGGGGCTCCTGACTTGCTTCTCAGTATCTCCAGACCAACTGGGCTCCATTTACAAGTAGAAAGGTCCTGGGCCAGATCTCCAGCTAGTATAAACCAGCANTGCTCCAATACATCTGTTAGTCTTAAAGGTGCCACAGGACTCTCTGTTGCTTTTTACAATGCCTTAATTGTTTCCTTTCTTGCCTGGATACTTGAATCAGCTGTGGCAAAGTTCTTCTCCTAGAGACTAGAGCATATAACCGTAAGGGAAAGAGGAGAGGAAGAAGAGGAAAAGAAAATAGAAAAGAGAGAGTTAAAATAGAGACATATTTGAGTGCTACATACCAGTGCTCCCCGATGGGGTCATGGTGACCTCTGTAATTAACGTGCTGGAACCATTTGGTCAAAGGAATGATCCCAGCTGAGACTCTTTAAACTTTTATTACAGCTACCTAATGCACCGAGCCCTGATGCCCATTTGTTGTCACAGGGCTTGTCTACTTGGCAAATGACTTGCCCAGCAAGCCAGGGTGTGAATCTGTCGTCAGATCCCCTGTGGACACTGCTACACATAGGTGGCAGGTGACTAGGCTAGAGGGGGGCTCAGCTCCCCCTTCCCCAAACATATCTACCAGCTCCCCAGTTTTGGCTGAGCCATCCTGTGTACATGCCCGGCTCAGGAGGCAAACCCCCGCACACTAGCGCTAGTTCTCATTGCACTACTGCGAGCATAAGTAGCCGTGGTAGCATGGGTCATGGCAGCAGAGTCATGGCTATATGCTGCTGGTTTCAGGAGGGGTTGGACTCCGACAGCTAATCCGTGCCTTGCAATTACGACCATACACCTCTTTTAGCTCAGCGAGCGAACTGTGCTGTGAGGCACTCAGATACTACGGTGACAGGAGACAGATAATTACTGGACGTAGCTGAGGGTGGTGGTCCTGGGCGGATTCTGCTCTCTCCAAGTTTGTTAGAATTTACACTGGAATTTATCTAGGGAGTGCAGTGGCCTTTGGGTTCTCTACCATAGTCTTTTGCTCCATGACCTCTGGGCCAAATCCCAGAATTGCCTTTGACACCATTTGTGCGGGGGGTGGGTGGAGGAACAGACTTGGCACTGATCTAAAGATCTCTCCAAGGTGCTGGGGCAGAGGACAAGGAAGCAGAAAAAACCCACCCTTTTTGCGATTAACAACTGTTTGCTCATGCCCTGAGCTTGAATGCTGTCTCTGCAGCTGCTCGGCTGGGAGAAATTAGAGGGGCGGAGAAACCCCCCACACACACACACATTAGCTGCAGAGCTAACTTCTAGCATTAAATAGGGCTCAAGGTCTCCGAGGCTTGAGAGATGTGTGAGGCTGGAGGAAGGGGAAAGGGATAATGCAAGTGAGGGAGGAGCAAAGAGTGAATAAATGCAAGGGGGAAAAGGCAGTAAGGGACAGAGGGGATGTGAGATGAAAAGAAAGCAGACAAACCAAGGAAAGAGAGAGCATGGCCTTAGAAACTAAAAATCCTGGGCCCGGTTTTCAGACATGGGCCATAACTTGACATAGCTTTATAGACTACATTAGCATTGACTCCACTGTACACTAGCTGGGCGTCTGTCATTGACCCCGAAGGAGCTTCGCTGATGTATTCCAGTTGGGGGAGTTCTTCACCCTTGTATCAGTATATACAAGCTGACTGAGGAGCCCCGATCTGCAAACCCAGCCTCCGTGTGACACCCTGGCCTTGAAAGCAGGGCTGCGATTTGACATCTTGGGTAGATGCTGTTCAGGAGTGGACGTGCGAGAGGAAAGTTGAGCTTTCCCCGCAGTTGGTCCCTCCTTCTCCTGTTTCTCTCTTGCTCAAAGCGGCTTCTCAGAGTAAATACTTCCCCACCTAGCCCATAAAGGCCTCAGCAACAGCCTCCTGGGTGCCAAAGCCAGAGAAAATCAAACAAAGGTCCCCACCCTTAGAGTACAGCACATTTTGTCAGATGATTACTCAGGCTTTTCTCTCCCACAGCCCAGAGGTTCTGCTCCTGGCCAGGTTCTGTTTCCCAGGGGCTCTGGCCTACAATTTCCCAGCCAGGGGTGGTGGGGTGGGGTGGAAGGAAAGGGCAGGGCTGATTAGTTAGAAGTTTCACCTTCTTTCTTTGTCCTCTGTCCCCAAACTTGGCAATGCCCCTTGGGCCCTAGAGCCTCCATTTGGCACCAGCTGTGCTGGTTTTGCCTCAATCTAGCGTGACTACCGTGACTACTGGGCAGTAATCAGGTGTGTGTTTCTGCAGTGGCTCTTGCATCAGAGACTTTATAATGGTTTAGAGAACAGGGCTTACCCCACCTCCCTCACAAACACAGATGTAGGTACATGTCCAATCTAGCACTCCTGATCTCCTTTCTTGTAGTACCCAGCACTGTTACTGGGATCAGTTGGCCAGATCCTCTGCTGGTGTCAATCAGCATCATGCCATTGACTTCAATGGAGCTACCCCAGTTGACACCAGCTGGGGATCTGGCCCCAGCGACTTTGGGGTAGTAAGTAAAACTGCATTATGGGATAGAATGGGGAGGTATGGCTGAGCTGCTGCAGCTGCAAATGCTTTGTGTACATGGAGGAGTGAGAACTGCTGCAGACTGCAACCAGTTTAGCCAGACCTGAGGGATAGACTTTGCCCTGGTTGTGGCAACCCAGGCTTGCAAGATGTCTGGGACAGCTGCTGTGCGTGAATGCAAGTTGTTGCAGGCGCCGAATGCACCAAACACTGTTTTGCTTAAGGCCTGGAGAGAATTTGGGCAGAGAAGCTTGGAATTAGGAAGGGGAAGACAGAGATCCAGGGGAAGGTCCCAGGAGACAAGCAGGCCGCAGGGGTCTGGTCTGCCATTGTTGCAGAGCCCAGGGACATAACTGCATGTACTTTTCTTTATTTATTTAGCCCTCTGCTTGTGGGGAAGGTGGTGCCGGGATCTAATCCCACTTCCAAGGAGCACCACACCATCTCGGGTTTGCAAAGGGCTTTCTCAGGGCTAGGGCCTCGCAAGCTGTTACCAGCTTCCCTTTTGTGCAGGGAGCAGCATGGGGCTGGATTTAAGGCTGATCTCTTAAAGTCTTAATCTAATCCAGAGCAAATAAACCAGAGGTTTGGAACTGCGCAGCATCTCTCAGGGAAACCTGCTGCCTCTTGGGCGGTGTGGGCCCCCCTAGCTAGGGACTCCCCAGTTCTGGCCTCCGGAGCATCAGAGAAAATGCAATATTTGCTGGGCAGCAGGGGGGGTTAGCACCTGCTCTGTGGAGGATCACCTTGCTGGGTGCCTGATCGGAAAGGCCAAGCCTGCTTCCGGGGCCGCTGTGACATTCCGACATGTTTCTAAAAGTCTCCTGTCTGAGCAAAATTCGCCACTTAAAGGCAGCCTAGTATTTCTGTATTCCTCAGGGCTATTGATGATTAAAGTCTATGGGGCCAGATCCCAACCTGACATAAATCAGCACAGCTCCATTGCCCGTCCATGAGCCGGGGCAATTGATGCCAGCTGGGGATCTAACTCTGTGTGGGTATGTGATTGTGCTGTGCGAATATATGCGTGTGGGGGTATTGGCATGGTATGTGTGTGTGTATATCTGTTTATCTATATGTGCTAGGGACTTACCTGGGCCCCTATGACCGTAGTACCCGAGCACCTCACAAACCTGAATGTGTTTATATGGTATGCACAGGAGCAGAAGCTCTTCGTATAGTCAGCCTCTTCCTGCTTGTTAGTCGGTTCAGCACTGTTACAATGCAGCATCTGAGACCCGTGCGCAAAAGTAGTTACTGCCTTCAAGGGTTTGATGGTAGCTGTTTAGTAGGGCTGTCCTTGATTGGTGGTTGCACCGTTGCGTGTGAAGGCTAGGGTTGCATGCGCTGGGTTTCGTACTGTAGCTGGGGTTTCTTGTGAGCAGCAGGATCCACACACTGGCTTGTTATCGTAGGGTTGCTTGCGAGCGGGCCAGGCTGTGTACGTTTTCTTTTTTGGAATACAAGCACTGAAGCATTTGGAGCCAGGTTTTTCAGAAGAGCCCAGCAGGCTGGGGGGGCCCCTTGGGTGCTGAGTCTTTGGAGAATCCGGCCATCACTGTGGAATGCCTCCCTTGCACATGGTGTAGGAAGAGGTTTGTTTTCAAAAATTGGGCTTTCAGTTATGTGCTGCAAAAAGCCCTTGGGAAATGTTGGCCTTTTGGGATTCTGAGGCCAGAAAGGAGCAGTGGGATGGCATAGTGGTCAGTGCACAGGATTTGGCGCCAGGACCCCAACTCCACCACTTACTTTGCATAGCCTTGGGCAAGTCGTTTAATCTCCCTGTGCCTCAGTTTCCCTATATTCACTGCAGGGGGCCAGGACTTGACTTCAATGGAGAAATGGTGATTTACAGTAGTGGAGGCCCTGGCCCAAGGATAATAAAAGTTCCCTCCTGGGGATAATTGGGGAACCTTTGTGAAGCACACAGAGATGCAAGGCCCTGGGGAAGTGTTAAGCATTGCTGCTGTTAAAATCGTTGCAGATTTTGTTCTTGGCTTTGTCTGAAGGATGAGTTTAACTGTAACAATGTAAATCTTCCAGATGTCGTCTCCTCCCTCCCACCCCCACCCCTTCCACTGGTAAATCTGTGGTTAATGGGAGTCTAGCTTGCGGCTATTAATGACATTTAATTATCTCTTATTTACCAACCATCACTGACTGCAGGGAGCGGACATGGGACCAGCCCATTCGCTAGAAGCAGCAGAATGGAAATGAAATTTTCTTGGCACATTGAAAAATGTACAAAGGTAGTAACACGCAGTACAGAACACTTTGGTAAATAACATCTCTCCTACACAAAGGATACGTTTATTTGGCTAGAAGGGCTTGAATAAACTCAGGGGATTCACTGTTTCATCCTTCGTGTTAAAGGAACCCAATGAAGTATCTTCATTGCTATTTTTTTCTTGCTTTTTTTTTTTATATAATACCCACTGGGAAACATCGCACTGAAATCTGCTTACCAACTGACGTTTTCCCGTCCTCCATTGTACGTTGGTTTGTTTATTGCAGGGTCGCTTGTGTGCTGGCCCCCTGCGTGGACTGATTTGTTTTTGTAGGGTCTCTTTGGAGCAATGGCCCACAAGTACACATGCTGCTTTGTTATTGTAAGGTCACTTGTGTGTGCCGTTATTACTCTTCATTATTTGTATTATAGGAGTGACCGTCATGGCGCCAGTGTGCTAGGTGCTGTACAAACACAGAACAAAAAGACGGTCCCTGCCCCCAAAGCGCTTACTGTCTGTGATCTGTGTGCACTGGTTTGTTTTTGTGGGATCACTCGTGTGTTGAGCTGGATGGTCTGGTTTATTATGGTAGGATTGATTGGAGATACCCGGCTGGTTACGCTGCTTTGTTATTGTAGGGTCCCTTACCAGCACTGGGTTGCTGTATTTTGAGAAAAAGAGCAGGGAATCATTTGTTGGGGGGGGAATTGGTGGAAAATCCCCATACAAAGAAAGGCACGGGCCGTGCAAACAGCTATACAATTGACCCTGACGGTGCCCTTTTAATGGCACACTCATTTCAGAGGGCTCTTTTCTTTAAAGCCTCAGGACTCCTCTCAGGGAACTATCAGGCTTTCTCTTTTGATGGAGACATTTCCCACGGTTTCCATGGAAATTCAGCAGGCTCCTCCTCTTCTCTGCAGAGTCCAGGTCTCCCTGTGTGCAGGAGACAGATGGAACTGGGCTTTTAAACATGTGCTCTGGAAAGAAAAGAACAAGTGCAAAAAGTTCATGCCAACAGGGATTGAAGGGGTTCGTGGCCAGGAGCCATCAGCTGCTGTGTGCCCTGTCATCTGATTCATAGATTCCAAGGCCAGAAGGGACCAATGTGATCATCTAGCTGATTGCACGTATAACAGACCAGAGAACTGCCCCCACAATAATTCCCAGAGCAGATCTGTTAGAAAAACAGCCAATCTTGATTTAAAAATGGTCGGCAATGGAGAATCCACCGCGACCCTTGGGAAATTGTTCCAGGGGTGAATTACTTTCACCATTAAAAAATTTTATGCAGCGTTTCCAGTCTGATGGAGACGGTGCCAAGGATTCTGAAATCAGAGGGTCTCTTCATGGAAGTGACATGAGCAATGGGGTGCCTGCCTTATAACTGGGGCTCAGTCTAATCTCCAGCCACTCTGTGCAGGGTTTTTATACCATGCTCATCCCTGTGGGATCTGTGATGCCAGAAATACCGGTGCCTCACCCATTTAGGGTCTGAACTACTGTTGGTGTCAATGGGTTTCGGATCAAGCCCCTAATGACTGGAGATCTCATGACGATGGCATTGTAATCGTGTGAGCTGCCCTCAGGTGCAATAGTAGTGGATATACCGAGGCCTAGATCTTGTTACAGAATCCCCATGGGGCGAGCAGTGTCCTTCAGGACAACACTCTCAGCCCCTGTCTACGATAGGGACCAGGCTTACAAAGGGGTTTAGGCACCTAACGATACAGCTAGGCACCTAGTGAAAAACACCTAAGCAGGTTACATGGCTCATTCCCAGTGACATCAAATGGGATTTCTGTGCCGAACCTGCTTAGGTGCTTTTATATAAATCTCACTAGGTGCCTAGTTGCATCATTTCATGCCTAAATCCCTTTGTAAACCTGGCCCTAGGTGAAAAGATATTTCAGCAAGCCAGGATTTGGAATCCCTTGCAATGCCTCGAATCCACCTAGCAGCCGTGCTAGGGGCTTTACGAGTCTCTGAGCCGTAGCAAAGTCAAGAGAGAACCAACCGTTTTGTGGAGTCCAGTGGCCCTGCAACAGGTTCCTCGCTTGGAACCTGCTGATGACGTGAAGCCCATGTAAAGGGCTGCTCCATTGGTTACACTCGGAGCATTTATTTATTATTGTTGTTGTTGATTTGTATTATTGCAGTGCCTTTGACTCCTAGTCCCAGACCAGGACCCCACCGCGCTAGGCGCTGTACAAACACAGAACAAAAAGATGGTCCCTGCCCCACTCAGATGGGCCTTGTCTCTGTTATTTTAACTGATAGGAGCTCGGAGGCCCAGCTTGGAGCAGATGCAGTGAGGGGGAATGTTCTGGAGTCCAGCCTCTGCCTGAGATGCAGGGCTCTGTCTAACCCTGCCACAAGCAGCATCTCTCCTGCCCTGCGTTGCCCAGTGATGGGGAACGGCTGTGCCCGCTAATGCTCAGGTTCTTGGCAGAGATGCTCTCCCCGTCCAAGTCAGGGTGCTCAGAAACCAGATTCCCCAGGCACACTCCTGTCTCTGGTTGTGTGTCCATTTCTTCCCGAGGAATGCGCAGTTCCCCACCCAAGGCTGATGGCTTCATTGTCCCAAACAGGCTTCAGCTCACCCCCCCACCCCCTACCCCAGCTGACTGCGGGAAGGGGCTTATTTACCTCACACCATTTTCCTTCCTACCCCCTCCAGAAAGTTACCACCCTGATCAGGGATGACTCTCCCTCACGTTTGGTATCTGATCGTTCCAGGCAGATCGGCTTTTCCCCACTCCCCTTCTACCCCCTGATTGCCAAATGACCCAGAAGCGAAGGAGTCACCCGGGCCCGGGAAGAGCTATTTAACCTGTTTTCATCTGGGGGTCTCTTCGGGCGTCGAGTGGCTCTTTGGAGTCTTCTTTCCCACTAACAGGCTTAGCTTTCCCCCTTTGTGCCTGACCACTGGGCAGAAAGGCAGGAATTATTATCAAGCCCCAGCCCTTTCTGACTGGTGTTTGTTGGTTTGTTTCTCTCTCCACCCCTTGGTGGCTGACAGACTTGGAGACGCACCCGGGCAGAGTGATGGGCAGCGCAGGCCAGGGGCTGACTGCTCTGCCTCACGGCCGGATCGCCCCGCAGGACGCCCTGCTGCTGACCAGCCTGGAGAAGCCCCCCGCCGCACAAGACCCCGATACCCGGAGCTGGAGCTCCCTGGACAGCCCCAGCCCCCCTGCCACGCCCGAGCAGACCCTGCCCACTTTCTACCTCCACTACTTTGATATGCTCTACTCAGAGGACACCAGTTGGGTGCCCAAGGGCCTGGGGGAGACTCCTCAGGGCAGCGGCCAAGGGGGCAGGGGTGAAGGGCAGAAGGAGCCAGAGCAGTGCCCCATCATTGACAGCCAGGGCTTGGGGTTGAGCCCCGACATGGACTACCAGGAGAGCCTCCACTTGGAGGAGCACTCGCTGGAGCAGGTGCAGAGCATGGTGGTGGGCGAAGTGCTAAAGGACATCGAGACGGCTTGCAAGCTCCTCAACATTGCAGCAGGTGGGTGCCCCTTCTGTCTCTCCCCTTTTGCTCTGTGTGTGTGTGTGTGGGGGGGGGGATTTAGGGGGCCAAGGAGAGCTCAGCGCCTTGTTGTGGGGAGACCGCAGGCTCAGCGGGCTCCAGACTGAGCTGTGGAGCTTGTCACCTCTTGCTTGCTGGTTCGGATTCGGCTCGGCAGCAGGTAAAAAGCATTGTTGGCTCTTGGTCCGGGATGTCCATGGAGTGGCTCGAGAGTTCCTGGCCCTCCACAGTTACCAGAGAGCACCAGGATGTGCTGTGTACACTAGTATCCACAGGGCAGCCGGCATTAACGGCTGGACCCAAAGCCCTTGGAAGGCAGTGGGAGTGTTTCTGTTGTCCTCAGTGAGCTTTGGGTCAGGTCCTAATTGTCCCCCTTGTGGGCACTCTCAGCAGAGAGGCCAAAGACTGACTGGGCCATGGAGGCCGGGCTCCTTCCTCACCCCTCACTGGGATTCCTCCAGGGCAGGCTGAGTCACGTTTCCAGGGGCCGGGGATGTCAAAGGAAAGACACCCCCGCTGGCCTCTGTGGACTTCCCCGGCATAACACTCCTCAAGCAAAAACAGCCACGCAGATTCCCTTTTTTCCTGTTCAAACCCTTTTATTTGACAGAAATTTAAATAATCAAACCGTTCTGCTGAGTTGTGACAGAGTGAGTGGGGTGTGAGTGAGGCCCTGAGAGGGCAGCATCTGGCACATCTGGATCCCAGCAGTGCCAAAAGTTTTCAAACAGGTAGGGGCTGGGGGTGGAAGAGTCTGAGGCCTGATGTCCGCCTAAAACTTAGGTCGGTCTAGCTGCATTGCCCAAGGCGGTGAAAAATTTCACACCCTGAGCACTGTAGTTGGGTCGACTTAAGCCCCAGTGTAGGATGCTTCCGACAACCACTGGAAAGGTGGATGACCTACATCAACAGAAAACCCCCTTCTGTCCATGTAGGAAGCGTCTACACTGCAGTGTGGCAGCGCCGTAACTCTGCTGCTGTAGTAACAATAGTGTAGACGTGGCCTCATAGTTCCTAAATCAGTCTTCTAGATGCTTCCCACTAGCAGAATATTCTGGTCTCCCCAGAGGACGGGGCAGCTGGATTTATAGGGACTAGCAGGTTTTCCCTATCTCCCATGTCTATGACAATGTGAAATATATTTCACTGGGTTGCAGGGGGAATCTCTTCCCCAGGGGTGAAAAGTGTCTTTGAAGTCATGTGTGTTAAGCAAGTGGATGGCGGGTGAGGAAGGGAGCAGCCGGATGAGTTTCTTTCTCTCTCTCTCTCTCTCTCTCTCTCTCTCTCTCTCTCTCTCTCCCCACTTGGGAGAGCTGTTGGTGGAATGTTGAGTGTCTAACAGAACTGTCCTCTCAGGTGATTCTTCTGGGGTGGTGGTGGGGAAGGGGATGGAGCCTGCTTTTCGTTGAGGTCAATGGTAAAACTGCTAGTGACACCAACAGGGAGCAGGGTTGGTNCTCAAGCAAAAACAGCCACGCAGATTCCTTTTTTTTCTGTTCAAACCCTTTTATTTGACAGAAATTTAAATAATCAAACCGTTCTGCTGGGTTGTGACAGAGTGAGTGGGGTGTGAGTGAGGCCCTGAGAGGGCAGCATCTGGCACATCTGGATCCCAGCAGTGCCAAAAGTTTTCAAACAGGTAGGGGCTGGGGGTGGAAGAGTCTGAGGCCTGATGTCCACCTAAAACTTAGGTCGGTCTAGCTGCATTGCCCAAGGCGGTGAAAAATTTCACACCCTGAGCACTGTAGTTGGGTCGACTTAACCCCCAGTGTAGGATGCTTCCGACAACCACTGGAAAGGTAGATGACCTACATCAACAGAAAACCCCCTTCTGTCCATGTAGGAAGCGTCTACACTGCAGTGTGGCAGCGCCGTAACTGCTGCTGCTGTAGTAGCAATAGTGTAGACGTGGCCTCATAGTTCCTAAATCAGTCTTCTAGATGATTCCCACTAGCAGAATATTCTGGTCTCCCCAGAGGACGGGGCAGCTGGATTTATAGGGACTNCTTTTTTCCTGTTCAAACCCTTTTATTTGACAGAAATTTAAATAATCAAACCGTTCTGCTGAGTTGTGACAGAGTGAGTGGGGTGTGAGTGAGGCCCTGAGAGGGCAGCATCTGGCACATCTGGATCCCAGCAGTGCCAAAAGTTTTCAAACAGGTAGGGGCTGGGGGTGGAAGAGTCTGAGGCCTGATGTCCGCCTAAAACTTAGGTCGGTCTAGCTGCATTGCCCAAGGCGGTGAAAAATTTCACACCCTGAGCACTGTAGTTGGGTCGACTTAAGCCCCAGTGTAGGATGCTTCCGACAACCACTGGAAAGGTGGATGACCTACATCAACAGAAAACCCCCTTCTGTCCATGTAGGAAGCGTCTACACTGCAGTGTGGCAGCGCCGTAACTCTGCTGCTGTAGTAACAATAGTGTAGACGTGGCCTCATAGTTCCTAAATCAGTCTTCTAGATGCTTCCCACTAGCAGAATATTCTGGTCTCCCCAGAGGACGGGGCAGCTGGATTTATAGGGACTAGCAGGTTTTCCCTATCTCCCATGTCTATGACAATGTGAAATATATTTCACTGGGTTGCAGGGGGAATCTCTTCCCCAGGGGTGAAAAGTGTCTTTGAAGTCATGTGTGTTAAGCAAGTGGATGGCGGGTGAGGAAGGGAGCAGCCGGATGAGTTCTACCTATCTACCTATCTACCACCACTTGGGAGAGCTGTTGGTGGAATGTTGAGTGTCTAACAGAACTGTCCTCTCAGGTGATTCTTCTGGGGTGGTGGTGGGGAAGGGGATGGAGCCTGCTTTTCGTTGAGGTCAATGGTAAAACTGCTAGTGACACCAACAGGGAGCAGGGTTGGTCTGCAGGGGTGTGATAGTGAAACCTTAAAGTACCACATGCACCACAGGGGGAAAAAAAAAAGTCATGCCAAGGAATCGTGGCGCGGTGGGAAGGGACCAACCCCCCCGATGCGAATACCCTTGATTTATGGTGTGGGGGTTGAGAATCTGGACCCAAACGTTGCATTGTGGTTCATACCTGTCTCTAAAATCATCCGGCGCACGTGTTTAAATGTAATGGCATGGGATATCTGGGGAAGTGCCTTTGAGTTACAAGCAGCCTACAGCAGGGTTGCAGCCATCTGGCCCCAGTCCTGACGGGATTTAGTATGAACCAGAATGAGCAATCTGATCTTCAAAGGAGCCTGAGCTGGCTCTTGTCTGAATCAATGGGCATTTTATCACTGAATTCAGTGGGAGCAGGAGCAGGGCCGAAGTGTGGCCTTCTCGCTCCAATGGTGCAAAAGTGCACTGTGCACGTCCTCTCTGAAGAGCCAAACCCAGCAGCGAGCTCGGGACCCTGCAAACAGCACCTCGTTGTCCCAGCTCCGGAGCTGACAGCGCTGTCAGCAATGGGGTTTGGGAGCCGGGGCCTGTAGGAGAAATGGCTGGAGCCAGAAACAGAGAGTCCCAGCTAGATCATGAAAACCATGCTGAGCATTTTAACCCCTGCCTTGCACTGATTGTAAAGGACTCTGCAAGGTGCACTGGGACAGAGAGCAAAGGTGGCAAAGTCTCCAGTAGTAATGCACAGCCACTGGGGGCAGGTATGTTTGGTTTACTAGGATGAGTTCCTCTGGCATGACGAACTTCGGGCCAGCTCCTTAGCTGGTGTAAATCAATGGAGCTATGTGAATTTACACCTTTTGAGGATCTCCCCATATATTTGGGGGGAGCAGTGTCTAAAATAGCTCGCAGGGTTTCTACCTCTAATGCTGGAGCGGGGCCTGAACCGGAATCCCAGATCCAAACTCTCTGGGCTTGGAAGCTCAGAACCACCGCAGAACTCTGGCTGGTCTCTCGCTGCATTTGAAATATTTTGTATCCTGTGGAGTTTCTTAAGCATCTATAAAGCCACTGCATCGAGGCATTAAGAACATTGGACCGACTCTTACACTGGTCCAATTGGCAGTCAGCGTGGCTATGCTGATTTCCATCCACTGAAGCCTTGAATCTTGCAGCATGTGGGAAGGTGATTTGCCCTATTATGTGTGTGCATGCAGTAGCCACTTGCTGGGTGCATAGCCCTGCTGGGCACCCCGAGCCAGGTGCTCTTCCAGAGGGCGTCGCTGTTTCACAAACAGTGGCGATGGGGAACAAAGTGATTTGACACGCGGAGGACAAATGTGCCCCTTTAGGAGAACCAGCCCTTCGGACAGGTCATGCTGCTGATGCTTCCACCGTGGGCACGTGGTCCGTCTTCTTCTCCTGACTGAATTGTTCATTTGAAAGTGCACTTGCTGGGCTTGGTGCAAAGAGACTCGCTCCTTATGGCTGGGCCGGGCCTGCACTGGGGAGGCTCCCCTGTGTTGTAGGTGAAGGGAGCTTCTGATGCTCCCTTCCCCTGCCCCCACGATCTGTGGCTTTTGAGATCTGTTGACTGGGGTTGAATTCTCTCCCAGACAGAGGCAGGGATTTTCTGCAGGTGGGGCGTTCCCCTGGCAGGAAAGGGATCTGGTTCCCAGGGGGATGGGGCAAAGAAGGAGGCAGGGAACCCAGGAGAGGATCAAAGATCCATGTTTCCAGTGGTTGAAGTAGATTGAAACTGGAGGGGTAGTTTCCCGTGGAGGAGGGGGAACAGGCAGGGAGTACTGCTCCTCCAAGCCGAGGCAGCCCCCTTGTCCTTTTAGCATGGGAGGGGTGCAGTGTTCTCTGTTACTGTAACCCTTGCAGAGTGTTCTCTGGAGGGGAAGTGTCCCCCGACCCTGCTCACCAGGACCGGGTGGGGCGTTTTTTTTCTCGTCCACAGATCCGGCGGACTGGAGTCCAGGAAACGTCCAGAAGTGGATCCTATGGACCGAGCACCAGTACCGACTGCCCCAGATCGGGAAATCTTTCCAGGACCTGTCTGGGAAGGATCTGTGTGCCATGTCAGAGGAGCAGTTCCGTCAGCGCTCCCTGGTGTGCGGGGACGTGCTGCACGCCCACCTGGACATCTGGAAATCAGGTACACGCCGGCAGAGTTGGAGGAGGTGGGATGAGCACAGCATAGTTTCCTTAACCGTGTTACCCGTGGGAATGGTGCGCTTTGTAGCGGGTGGATTCTGCTCCCCTCGCCTGACGCTCGTGCCCTCTCTGACACTGACCGTGCTTCCCTTCCAGCTGCCTGGATGAAGGAGAAGGCTGCGCCTGGAGAAGTGCGGTACTGTGGTGAGTTCCCACCTTTGCTAAGGACAGGAAGCAAGGAGGGGTAGGAGGGAAGCTGGGGGTGCAGCAGGAGGGTCAATGAACCTGTTTCCCTCTTACGATTCAGTGACTGGGTCCCTAGTTATTTCAGGGGTTGCTTCTCTCTTAATCAGGACTAGTATGTTAATCGTAATTAATTCTCAGAGTGGTAATTATAATACACTATTTATTAGTCAATAATAGCCTGGTTAATTAGTCAATAATGAGTCTGGTTAATAACAAGCCCAAAGGGGAAATGACTATCAGATCTATCCCAGATACTTATATAGCCCTCATTACCCTGATATCGGAGTGCCTCACAATCTGGTGTGTATTTATTATTAATGTATTATTATTGTAGCACTCAGGAGTCCCAGCCACGGACTAGCACCTCGCTGTGCTAGGTGCTGTACAAATACAGAACAAAAAGATGGTCCCAATCCCAAAGAGCTGACAATCTCAGTCTTTACAACACTTCTGGGAGGCAGGGCAGGGCTATTATCCCCACGTTACAACTGAGGCACAGAAATGCTAAGTGACTTGCCCAGGATCACACAGGGAGACTGTGGCAGAGTAGGGAACTCAGCCTGGGATTCCCAAGTCCCAGGCTATTGCCCTGCCCACTGAACCATCCTTCCTCTCATCAGATGGCAGCCATTTTTGGCCACTGATGAGTTGTGATGACCTGGGCAAGCTGAAGATGAAAGACTCCCTCTGTTCCCAGTCCCCAGAGCCACTCGCTCCTCTGCTGGTAGCGACTGACTAACAGCTGGCATGTGCTTCCTTTCTGCCGCAGCGGGTGACGAGAGCTGGACGGATAGCGAGGTGGACTCCTCATGCTCAGGCCAGCCCATCCACCTATGGCAGTTCCTCAAAGAACTTTTGCTGAAGCCTCATCACTATGGACGGTTCATTCGCTGGCTCAATAAGGAGAAAGGTGGGGGCCGTTGACTCCTCCTGGGGAACTCAAAGCCACTTTTTGTATCTACGCCATAACCCCCCTAGGCCCCACAGTGTCGAGTCTCAGAGCACGAGTATTCACCCAGGCAGGTGCTCCATCCCAAAGCTCTCTGGGCCAGATTCTGCTGTCATCATTCCGTCAATCCACAGGGCCAGATTTTCTGCCCTGCTCTTCTCTTTGCACCCAGAAAATCAAGCCCAGTGGCTCCCAGTTTACACTGCTGTGAGTGAGATCAGAATGAGGCGCTATGCCTGGGTGTCTCCCTGTCTGTATGACTAAGGTACTCATTGCCATAGACACAAATCTGAGTCTCCCATTATCTTTCCCCAAACTCCATCCCTCAGTGAGTTTGTGGGAACCAAAGCTCTATTTTCCATTCCCTAAACTTCCTTCCTGGTGAAACTGGGCTCCTGATCCTGGATTCCTGTAGTGCCTAGATCAAAGCCCGAGCACGCTTAGGCTCTGCATGTTGCGGGTGTGTCTACCCAGCGCACGGCAGCAAGTCTCTGAGCTCGGGTCGACAGGCATAGGCTCATGGGGCTCACCCTACTGTAGACGTGTAGCTATGTAGATGTTGCAGCCTAGGCTGTGAGTCCCACGCCCCCTGCCCTAGGCTTCCGAGCCCAATGTTTTTGATTTAGTTGGGGATTGGTCCTGCTTTGAGCAGGGGGTTGGACTAGATGACGTCCTGAGGTCCCTTCCAACCCTGATCTTCCAAGATTCTATGCTGAATGTCTTCACAGCTGTTCTTAGCGTGAACCAAGTGAGCCTGAGTTTGCCGAGCTGGGCTCGGAGNCATCTTCCAAGATTCTATGCTGAATATCTTCACAGCTGTTCTTAGCGTGAACCAAGTGAGCCTGAGTTTGCCGAGCTGGGCTCGGAGGTTCACTGCCACTGCCTGTGTTAGACACGCCCACAGAGTCCCTGCCCCAAAGACTTTACAAGGCAGAGGAAGGGTGAGAGGGGAAACGGCCACACGGAAAGTGGGAGTCACTTGTCAGCGTCCACCCAGCAGAGCCGTGTCAGAGCTGGGACTAGAACCCAAGTTTCCCCGAGTCCTGTGCTCTGCCCACTAGACTATGCTGCCTCTCAGTGACCCTGGGTCCTCAACTCCCAATCTATATTATTGCCTCCTTTTTCTCTGCCTGTTCCTCTCTCAGGCATATTCAAGATCGAGGACTCTGCCCAGGTGGCTCGTTTATGGGGAATCCGGAAGAACCGGCCCGCCATGAACTATGACAAGCTGAGCCGCTCCATCCGGCAGTATTACAAGAAAGGGATCATCCGGAAACCTGACATCTCCCAGCGCCTGGTCTACCAGTTTGTACACCCCGTCTGAGAAGGGGGCAGGAGCAGGGGAACGGACTGACCTCCCGGTGGGATCCCTGTAACCACAGCACCTCCCACCCCCTTCCAAAAAGAGATCCACCTTTGATAATAAAGATGAAGTCTAGGGTTGTGCAAGAGGCTGGAAATTCATCAAACTTGCCGGATGAACTTCAGAGCTTCCAACCTCCCCCAGGCTACAAAGCGTGTGTGTTGGGGGAAGAACCCCCGCCTAGCAGTGGACTGCCTGTGAAATAGAGTGTATACATTTAATTCTGGGGCCAATGAGTTTGTGTAGAAAGCCCCCTTCTCCCTCTAAAGCTGCGGTGTGAGGGAGCCAAGTGAGGAGGGCACAACAATTGGGTGGGGTGGGGGGGCTGAGGGGATGCTGCCTGGAAGCAATGTCGAACCAATAGAAGTTACATCTGACTGTTGTGGATGAGGTTCATTTCCCCCCCCAGCTTTTCAAGTCTTTGGCTGTGCGAGAGGCACCACTAGACCAGATGCCACTTAGCAGAGATTTATGGCACGTTGGAGGTCATGCAGCAAAGCAGCTGGACGTAGAACCCAGGAGTCCTGCCCACACGTGGGAACATAGGAGTTGTCATACTGCATCAGACCACTGGTCCTTGTTTCTGACCCTGGCCGGCCACCCCTGCTTTAGTGAAAGGTGCCGGTACCCCTGCAGTGATGGGTAACTTGCCCCCCAGGGAAGTTTCTTCCTGATCCCCATCAGTTAGAGACGGTCGTGTGCCCTGAAGATTGATAAGAGACTCACCCACACACATACCGCACAACATCTAGAGATAATCAGATTCGTCCTCTCTTCGTCAATGCTTTCCCCTTCCAGGTCGGGAGCTTGAGTTGTCCTGAAATATCCCAAGGATATTGTCATGGCAATTCTACTGGTCTTGCTTTTTCCTGGTCTGAAGCCGTTCTCTGGGCATGGAGGAGAGAGAATCTCCCCCCCCCCCCTCGCAACAGTCCAGAGCCTTTCTTTAATGGGACAACTCCCTCACCAATACCCTAACTGAAATCTGTTCCTTAAAGGGGTGATCTTCTATCCTTCCCTGAGCTAGAAAAGTAGCTGGTCAGTCCAATCATTAACTGACGGTGCCTCTTCTTGGTGGGGGCAAGGATAGAATGATAGCCAGAAAGTGCTTGCCACTAAGGCAATCTCCCCCCCCCCAACACTTGCTATGTGCATGTGATCAACTAGGCAATGCCCCCAGCCTTGTGTGGCAGTGTAGGGATGCCCCGGTGTGGAAGGGCTCTGCGAGCCGGCAGAGAGCAGCAATGCTCTGGTGTAGACAACTGCCAGAAGAACTGAGGGTTATCGGCTGGAGATGCTGAAGCGTTCGCCTCCCTTGTTGGCTCGTTTGGAGGTGGGTCGGCAGTAGGAAGCAGTGGAATTGCCCAGTAACGTGTGATGCTGGGTTAGCAGCTGCATAACTGGCTGGTGTGTCCAAGAACCTCTCAAGCGTCCTGCTTCTCTTCCTTACGGAGAAGCAGTTCTGAAGCACGTGCCTTGCTATATCTGGAAAATCGCTTTGACAAGTTTGTGTCGTTCTGGCCCTCTGAGACATGCAGTGGGCAGCTTCCCTTTTTCTGGGTGCCATTATTCCTTAGCACCATTTTAATACTTCAGGACTAGATTCCGAACTTAGGCCGGTATAAACCGGGAGTAACTCTCTGAGCTTCAGCCGGGTTACTCTGGATTCGCACTGGTGTAAATGAGATCAGAATCTGGCCCGAATGTTTATTTTGGAGTCAAGTTCTGCTACTACCTACCCCAGTTCGTCTCCCGTTGCCTTTGGCAAGAGCAGCACCAGCTGTAAACCAAAGACAAGCATGGCTGATCATGGGGTGGGCTCTAACTCGGGGATTGCCTAACTGGGCCAAACCCTGGACACCCGACTTGGATCTGAAGTGACTGAACTAGCCAGTTTCTGGTGCACACTTGAATGGGTGCGGTGACCATTTTCGGGCATTGTGTGTGAAAGGACAAAGTCACCCATGCGCAGGATGTGAGAGAGGCTCATTTGAAAGGAAAGACAATAGGATCATACACAGCAGCCTTCTGCCAGGGCTCACGCTGACCCAAAGCTGGGACACCCTGGCACTTGGATGCATGAGAAGGCCATCTGGCTGACCAGCAGAGTAACACCAAAAAGCTCTTCTGGGAAGCATGGAGACAGCAGGCTGTGTAGTATGTTGCTTTGCCTGCTGGACAGGTTGCTGTACCATGTTTCTGCTCATTGGCCAATCTCCTAAGCAAGAGTAGATTGCAAACAGAGTGGGACCAGTATATCTTGCATCCCTTCTGTGCTGCCCCACTGGGGACAAAATGAAGGACACTGGGCAGGTTTCCCTTCCTCACCACAACTTGTGGCATTTATGCCCCAGTTGTGCCTAGCGACACCACCGTCCTGTTTGTGAGAAATCTCCTGCCTATCCTGGGCAAGCCAAGACTGGAGAAAGATCCAGCTTGCTCTCAGAGCACAGAGTGATCAAAGGTGGGTAGAGTGCAGCACGACAACTGGGTTGGCTTTTGGTGACCAGAGGTTCAGCTTGTTTTCTAGTAAGGCTGTATTCTGCCTCCTTAATTCGACTGGTGATTAAGGGAATTCACGGGTGTTGAAAGGGGCTGGGGCAGAAAGCCTGAAGACTGACATTATAGCCTGGGTACTAACAAGAAAGTTAGTAACTTTCCTACCCCCATACTTCCAGCTTCAGGTCTGATCTGGCAGTCCCCCTTCTAGCGTTGACTAAGGAAGTCATTCTCCATCTGATATGGGCTCAAGCTGCAGACTTTCAAAGTCCCCAAGGTGTTTGAATCTGGGCTTTTTGATTCAGCGCATTATAAAGAATGGAGCCATTTGCAAAACTCAGATCAAGGTTTGGATTCCAACCTCCACCCCCAAAATAGCCAGCACTTTGGCTCAGCCTGTATGTGATCTCTCTGCCCCAGTCAGTCTTTCTGCTCAGACTGCCAACTACGAACCAGTTGTGATGGCTGTTCATGTGGTGTACGGACACCTGTCTACTAAGAACTAGACAGAGACCCACTAAACTCATTTCCTACCAGCACTGCACAGGACTTTCTTGACTGCCTTATTCTTGTACCTGTTTTTAAAGGGATTTTTTTTTTTACACCTCTGCAGTTTACTCCCACAGGGAAACAAATCAACAGAAGCGGACAAGATTATAGTACAATAGAACTTGGACAGAGGGTAGAGGGTTGTTTAAACTGTACATTTCATAACAGGGCATGTTACCTGGTAATGTTGATCTTTTATATTTTAATTTTTTATTTGTTTTCTTTTGGTTTTGGCTGGTGAGACGTTGTGGTTCAGGTTCAAATGAAGAGTTTAGAAGGGAGACAAGGATATCTGTAAAATCCTTTGTAAGAGTTTAAAGAAAAATATACATACATGTTTTATTTTGGTTTTTGTTTTTTAACTTAAAAGAACTGCCTGTGTTGGCTGCTGCCTTTGTATTTCCTTCTGATAATTTTGTATTGTTTACATGTCAGAGTAGGAGCTCAAGTGCTTCTTAGATTCCCAGCATATGTTGTATCTCGTTGTCTTGAAGTTCTGATGCCTTGCGGGGGGAGGGGGAGACAGCTTTGTATCTTCTGAAAAACCGTGAAATTTGTGCCATGTGATTATTTGCGTGTATAATGAAAAGGGGAAAAATTGATGTGAACCACGTGGCTAATAGACCCCTCCCCAGCCGAGGATCGGTCCAGTAACCACCTCTCTATTACAATGAACAATGGTCTAGTCTGTTTTGGGGTGGGGTTTTTTTTTCAGTTTGCAGTGGAAAGGGTGTATGCGGATATGTGCAAAGTAAGTGTTTCTTTGCCTCTGTGTATGAGAACGTGTGTGTGTCTCTGTGTGTGTGCAGGGAACATGCACGTGTGTTTGTGCTCAAGTGTGCACGGTCCAAGAGCGTGTGTGTATGAGCGCTGCGGGGCAGTAGTAATAAACTCCAAGTGTAGGGAGCAGCTGCTGCTGTCCACCTTGATTTTTGCTATAGCAACACGTCAAAGGCAGACAAAGCTGCCTTTCTGCCATCTCTGTCACCCCAGCCCTGCAACCTTTGGTGGGGTCTCAAGTTGGGAACCCATAATCACATGCCAATTTGGTCCCTCGATCTTCCCATGCGCCCCCCCCCCCCCTTTCCCTTATTGCTAGGGCACAGTGGCACATTCTTGCATGTGGCTGTGTGTGAAAATGTGCACTCACGCCTAGGTGCTGCTTTTGCACAATCAGACCTCCTGTCCCCCTGGACTACTGCGCCTTTAAGGGAGCAGGCAAGGACACTGCCTAAAGAGGTGACCCAGTGGTGCTTAACACCCCCAATAACAAGGCAAAACACACCATGCATGAATAAAATAATCCTTTTTATTACTGTATTTTTTAAGTATTATCTATTTTTTTTCCTTTATGGAAGAAGAGGCAGCCTTGCGTGCCAGATGCACACGCTCCTTCTCCTAGTGTAGCTTTGCTCACAGTAACACTGTTAATTACAGCCTCAAGATTGCCCCCCAAGCCCCCACGGCTCTAATGGGAGACGTTAAGCAAAGGCCATGCCCCCATTTCTGTCCTCTCCCTCGAGAGATGAGTATAGAGCTAGACAGACAGTTAGTGGCATTATCTCAACCACTGGAAACTCTGTTCCCTTCTATTTGAGCCCTTGAAGTTCCCCCCGGCCATAAACGGGCAGCCTCTCATTTTAAAGCCTCATAGGTCAGGTTTGCCTTCTCTTAACCCCTATTTTCTGGTGTGGTTCGGTCCTGTGGGGAAAGGGGGAGGGTGGAGTGCTTGCGACATTCTTTTGCCAGGGTAAAGGCTTTGCCCTGCGTGCTCTGCCCATCCCGTGACCCTCCATCTAAATATAGAATTATTCTCCTGGGAGCTGTTTGCTCACCCGCTGCGAAACTCTTTCCGAGCCTCAGTGATGGATTGCGGCGAGGTTCAATGGATTTAGGAGCTAACACCATTCAGTGGAGCAGTCAAGGGGAGGAAGTAGAGGACCTGCTCCACGTGGCGGATTAAATATTCTTAAACTGTGCCTGAGAGCCTGTCCTAAAAGTGTCTCAGATCAGTCCTACTGGGTTACAACCCACTCCAGGAAGCTATTGGATAATGTAGGGACCACTCCCGCAGAGGGGCCTCCAAACTCCATCTGAGCCCGGTCTGAATTCAGAGTGCTCAGGACCTCACAGGACTGTGCTCTTACGTTGTGATTCACCCTAGCATTTGATTTGGGCCTTGCTTGCTCCTTAGGGAGTCTTGGCATCAGGGGAAACTCTCCTGCAAAGGACCTTTACTGAGAGAAGAAGCGTCCACCTCTGGTTATTGCTGGCTGTGCTGGCCGAGGCTGGCTGGCTTGGGAGACAGGTCACGTGTCTTTTTCTAAAGATAATGGGCCAAATTCCTCATGGATGTGGCTCTGCTGACTTCACTGGAGCAACATAAGAGATTTCCCCTTTGTACCGTACACTCACTTCCATGTTTCCCTTTCCCATCCCCATCGCCCTAAAGCAGAGCGGAAGTTCCAGTGCCTTCCATGCAGGACAACTCACATCACTTTACCCACAGTGAAAACTTTCACCCAGTTGACGTAAGGGCTATTTCTTCTGTCCCAGCTGGATCAAGGCCCTGGAGTCACTGCATTAGAGCTGTTCTGAGCTTGGCAAAAACAAAATAAAGCCTAAGTGTCCCTCTCCTGCCATTCCAAACTCAAAGCTCCTCTGACCTGGAGCTGCAGCGTGGGAAAGGGCCTGCCAAACATTCCTGGAACCAAACATTCCTGGAACCAAACATCAGGAGGCGAGATGGGCCAAAGGGGTGGTTCTGAGGATTGGGTTTCCCCCACCCTTTCCGGCTTGGGGCTGAATTGGAACTAGGTTTGGGCTTTGGGTTGGACAATGCTAAAATCCAGTGCTACATGACCGCAGCCTAAGCGGGAGGCAAACACGCACCCCCAACTCGATCTGGGGAGACTCAAAATCTTGCGAGGATCTTGGCTTCATCCTGACAGCAAAACTTTAGACCCCCCCCCCCCCATCTGGCTTTGGATCTGACTTGGAAGCAAAGCCCTCGTGGCAGCATCAGGGATTTGAGCCAATCCCTCCTCCTCATCAACAAAGGCTTCATGGCAGAGGTCCTGGCCCATCTCCTACGAGGAGTGATAACAGAGTTGGTCTTTGCTGCAAAGGGCCTTTTCCACCTGTTTCCCAGCCCAGCTCCAGCCTCCTCCTGCAACAGGCTCAGCTTCTCAGCACCTTGTAGGGACGTGTTTTCAGACCACTCAAGTCCTGGTGGTCAGAGGGACTGAGCCCCCACAATTCCAGATGAAGTCAGCAAGCACTCAAGGCTTCTGAAAACCAGGCCCCCGGGGTTCTCGAGCTTCTCTGGATGAACACAACAGGGCCTGTTACGCCTCCTTCAGGCGCAGCGATAACTCGGCGTGCAATGGGTGGAGGTGGAAGGCATGTGGGAGAGGGAGGCATCAAACTTCCTGTGCAGGAAGTGCACTAAGTGCCCCCCTCCCTCGCCACGCCGGCACATGAGAAATATCCCTGCCCTTACTCCCTACACCCACTGCCTGCTACAAACCAAACCCAAAAGTAATGCTCATCTGGTAAAGGTGACAGTTACATCTACACTGGGAGATATTCGAGCACAAGAATCAAAGGAGGGTTAAAATCCATAGAACAATTACATAGCTCAGTTACTCGTTTTGTTGTTTTTCTCATATCCACAGTAATACAATCACAATATATATATATATATTTATATATATAGATCTTTTTTAAATTACACAATCAATGTACAAAAAACAGGTGCAGTGCTGAGACGACAGCATTTCCTTGACTTTTGTTGTTGTTGTTGTTGTTAACTAATGGAAGAAACAGAGCTGAAGGTTGGAGAGGTCTTGTCTATGTTATCCAGTATGCAGCACATTTATTCGGGCGGGAAGAACACTTGGTCACTGGAGTTAATAATTCATGAACTAAACAGGTTGAGGAGGAGGAGGACGTGGAGGGGAGGCGGCTGATGAATTTGAAGATGATGGGGGATAAATAAGCAATGATCTGTGGCTTCCTGTGGAAAAATCAGGGGGACC
This sequence comes from Platysternon megacephalum, assembly GCA_003942145.1. Lineage (NCBI taxonomy): Eukaryota > Metazoa > Chordata > Testudines > Platysternidae > Platysternon > Platysternon megacephalum. The sequence continues at coordinate 2,324,542 of QXTE01000152.1, read as the reverse complement.
TTTTCTCCTGAACTGCTCAGGGGGTGGGGGTGAGGAATGGCAGATAACCTGTTATCCATATGCGCCCGTGGGCCATATGAAATTTGAATGAGAGGAGGCGGAGCCTGCTGGAAAAGGGAAGGGCAGGGTGAGCCATGACTCAGCTGTGACTCATGAAGGGCTGCTCTTGCCGTGTAGGGGCAATGGAGTGTTTAGCCCCATTCACTAACACTCAGGGCAGGAAGAGGCTTCTCAAGACCTGCCCCATGGGAGTTGTCATTTGAATCTCTACCAGCCAATATCTTTTTGTCCTGAGTAGGCGGGAGGCCGGGGAGATGATGTGTCTTGCTAAATTCTGGCTAGGAATCTCCTGAATGGCTCGTCTTTGCATTTGGCATTGATGGAACCAGCCTGAGGCTCACCCAGGGATTAGGAAAGGAAATATGTGGTTGGACGACAAGTGACCCAACTTCATTGCCAGCAGGAGGAAACAGCTTGGATAACTAGGTTTGCTTTTGCCAGCTTCTCTCCTGGGAAGGTTTTGGGTTGGGTTATGTTGTGAGCCTACTGAGCAACACTCTCCCATCGTGATCAGGAAAGCTGCTCCTTCCAGCATGGCCTTGCTGGTAGGCCACACTTACAAAGCATCCCAGGGCTATGAAATAATAAATACAGATGGAACTCAGACCTGCATTGTTTGGACGTAGGGTTATAGGCTCAGGCGTGTCTCTAGTGCAACAGATAGTGATGACAACATGAGTAGCTGTGTGGTGGTTTAGTCTTCTGGTGACCTCTCCCACGGACAACGGCTTGTCGGTGTTATCTCAGTCTTCAGGCCAAAGCCACTGGGGAATGGCCATCCCTGTTTTCCAGGGGACGCTTGACCCTTTGAACAGCTCCTGCCTGCTTGTCTCTAGCAAAACCTTCCAAGGAAGACGTTCTAACAAAGGCTCTATTTGCCATGGGATGCCAGTCAGCATTCAAATCCGCTACCTGACTGAAGCAGAAGTAAAAGCAAGTGTCCCTTTCTCCCATGGTCCTCACTTTGCTATCCTGGCTTGTAGGGGGTTAAAAAGCTGAGATGCTGCAGCTCTATGTAGCATTTGACAAAGGGATTGTTTTTTCATAGCCCTGGGATGCCACCTTTGTGCCCTTGTGGGGACTTGCCACCTGCCACTGATGGAGGAAGCCACAGGCATTCCCCAGGCATGATTAGCGCTAGGAGGGCTGGGCTTGGCAAGCGATGTAATGGCCCCTTTCCTCCATGGATCAGAGTAAACACCAATCCCCATCCTCTTTTATTCTCTGCGAGGGAGACCCTGGTGTTTCACTCCAGACAGATTTTGCTTTGACGTTCTCTTCCATTTGGCATTTACTCTTTGATTCCTACACCACTGCCTTTAGGCCTGATGCTGATCTAAATCCAGAGTAAAACCTCTGGGACTCGGGCAGAGTTACTCCAGATTTACACCAGTGAAACTGAGATTGGAATTGGGCCCTACACGCTTTACTTCCTTCTCTCGGGGCTGAGGGCCTGGTTCTGCCCCGTTTCCAGCTGATGCAGAACGCCTTGCTGCTATTATCACGGCTCAGGAAAGTCTCCGGGTCCAATCCACCCCCGCTGAGGTCAATGGAGTTGCACAGGGGTGAATTGCGGGCTGGCTACAATGGAGCACCCGCAGCTAGACTGCTGGCAAGCAGAAGTGCAGGCTTGGCTTGGAAGTCAGGGGACAGGTCATGTGTGATCAGCAGGGCCTATGGGGTGAAAATGCCTTTCATGAGGAAGGTGCAGAGCAGCTGCTGGGGAATCCTATTCACAGTCCCTCCAGGGAGCTCACGACAGGACTCGGGGCCATGAATGGGGCTGGAGGACACCCATTCTCATTGGGGAAGGGGCACAGCAGCTTGCTTTATAGCTGTCTTTCCTCTGTGTTGCAGCGTCAGCACCTATCCCCACCCTTACACCGCTTGGGCTCCAGGCTCGGAATCCATTCCATACGCACCAATCCAGTCCCACGTTCTCTCCTCTTGGAAGCTGCGTCCAGAGCCCACACCAGGTGCACAAAGCTATGCAGATGAGTTCTTCTTAGCCTTGTTGCCACCACATAAAGGAGAGGCCCTCTCCTGTCTGACACTAGTGCAGGCTTCATTTACTAACTGCTTCTCACCTGTGACTCTTCCACATGCATCCTAGGCAGGGTGGTGGCCTGGAGCATCTCCCATGCTACGCACCCAGTCAGAATGCCAGGCGACTCCTCTCCATGCCCCCTGTACCATCCATCAGGTGCCTGGGGGAGAAAGCCTGCACGTGTAAAGGGAATCTCCTGCACCCATCCACATCCAGTTGGAATAAACACAAATCTCCACCACATTCCAGTGCAAAGAACGGGACAGTGAAGTCTGGTCCCACCTTAGTTCAGTGGCAGAAAAATAGTCCCTCTGATGGTCCCTGGTGAGATTCCTTTCCCAGGAAGGAGGTCTTGATCCAGGTCTAAGATTCATCCCAGCCTGGCACCCTGAATCATCCCAGCTCCTGTCACTATTACGAAGAGGTTTCCAACAGCGGTGAAGCAGCGTTGCAAATCTCCAAAGAGGAGGTGATGCATTTCAAGGCCCAGTTCGCTCCCTCCCAGAGTGCAGGCCTCCATTAGATTTCACAGGCCTACACTGCTCTCCACACCACAGCGGTGTACCAAGCATCCCCTGAAAAGGGAGCAGGAGTCCACATTGTGGTTAGGGTCCACAGGTGCCTTTGCTCCAGCGTGCCCAGGTGCTGCCAGACACAGAGGCATTCCTGTCTCAGACCGGAGAACTTGTACAGCCTTGGTGGGAACCTGGACTGAGGAAGTGATGTAATGTCACATTGGAAGGAAGCCTTTGCTGAGTCCAGGATGACAATATGATACCAGCGACCACACCATGGTGATGTCTGATTGGAAGAGGAAGAGGGGAAGACCATACTCTAAAAATAAAAAGGGAAGATCCCCCAAAGCTTTCACTGGGATGAGGAATCTTCCTTTAATTTACAGGCAACCATTCCCGCTTGCAAGACATCAATGAGCCCTAATCCTTGCCCAACTCAAAGACTCAGGGTGTTCAGCTGGATGGGAGATGTACGGTGCATGGATGTGGTTTGAGATGGATGGGAGAGGGCAAGGGATAGGTAGGGAGATTTTATTCCCCCCGTCCTCCCGCAAAGACGGAGAAACTGGAAAGACAATGATTAGGGAGGGTGAGTATAAAAATCTATATATAAATAAAAGGGGATAAATTCCATTTCCTCCCATTTTAATTTAGTTATGTTCAAATAGGGCAAATTTGACCGGTCCCAGCAGTTGAAGCGCCGTGTGTTTCGGAACAGTTCCAGCCAATGGGAATGCGGGCTTATGATCACAATAGCCTTAAAAACCAACCAATCAGAAGCCCCGGAAATGCCCTCATTGGTTGGGCTTTAAAATCTTGAGGTATTGGCTTTTTGCTTTGAAAAAAAAAAAAAAAAGGACAGACAACGTCGACCTTTCGCTTCACATTATCTTAAAAGAAGAGGCGGAAGAAAAGCCAGTATGCAAAATACTCTTCAGAGACGGCTCTTAAAAAAATAAAAGCTTGGTTGGAAAATATGTTTGAATCTCTAATGGTGCAGCGTGAGTGACCAGAGGGCAAGATGGCTGCTTGGCTGGTGTAGAGAAATGAAGACGACGGAGGGTTTGTTTATTTTCTGACAGCAATGATGAGAACACCACAAGGTTAGATAGACTCCACATAGTTGGCTGGGTAAAGGCCGAGTTGCCCATTGTCTAGACGCCCTTTGCACCATCCTTGTTCATCTTCTTCACCTAATTTGGTTAATTCGTCGCCTGAGGCAAAAAGCAAAATAAAGAATTCATTGCCAGTCCGCCTGTGGCCCTCTTACCCTGAATGCACACACCATGGGTGGCTAGAGCGGCCTGATCCTTGAATTTCCAGTCTGGCACTCTGCCACTCGAGCTGAAGGAGTAACTCCATTGGCTGACAGCAGCAGAAGGTACTTATCCAGCTACTGGAAGGGGACATGTAATAGAGATTGAAAAAGTGGATTCTATGGATGTGTGTGTTGTGTCCCAACTTCCATTCTGTACCACCCGAGTTAACTCATAACGTTCCCAAAGTGACTCCCACTGATGGACGTGTTCCAGGCTCAGGCCATGGGTGAGGGGTTTCTGCAAAGTTGGAGCAAAACCGGCCATGCCTTGTTTGTGTTATATAAGCGTATGAGGAGCCAGAAACCTCCCCCCTTCCCCGTATGTTCAGGGTAAACATTGGGGGGCTTGGATAATTCAGACAGCGCCACTGAGTTAACTCAAACTTTCACAAAACAACAAAAACCTCTCATGTAGCCCCAGACCCCCGGCTGGGCAGATGCCTCTTAAAAGGGCCAGCTCTTCTCCCCGCCTCCCCTCCCTCCCCCGTCACAGTCCTCCTGCCGCAACCTCTGCTGTGCCAGGGGGCTAGCACCAGTTGCTGGGTGTGCCCTGTGCCATACCCGCTTTGAAGCTCAGCTCATCCTGCTCCTGCCCGTCGTAGTCATACAAAGCCCGCACGCGCATTCCCTTCCCCGCTGGCTCCTCCTCAAAGGGGTTGGCGCCGCCGTTGGCCTCGCTGGCACTGAAGGAGTTGCCGCCCTCGTCGTCCGACCATTCAGTGGTGTAGGGCTGGCTGCGGTCGTAGCTGCTCACGCTGGGAACGCAAAGCGGGTAGACAGTGACGTGAAGAGAGGGAGGTAGGGAGGGAGGCACGGACCCGGGGGGCAGGAGAGTGTGGGTCCCGGCAGAAGAGGGAATGTAAGAAGGACAGCTGCCAGGGCCTTCCCCGGACACAGAGAGAGCTGGGGCCTCACCGGCTGGATTTCACCTGACAAGGGGCTGAGTCACACTGGCACTCAGATCGCTGCCCCAGAGCCAGAAGTTACAGGACTGGCAGCAAAGACTCTTTGCTGTATCACAGCGTATCCCCCAGGAACCGCCCGCACAGAGACACGGCTGCGTCCCCTCTGCTGTATCACAGCGTATCCCCCAGAACCGCCCGCACAGAGACCCCACCGCGTCCCCTCTGCTTTAACACAACGTATACCCCAGGAACCCCCCCCCAGGAAACCCACCCCCGCCCCCCCGCCTCTACCCCGCGTATCCCCCAGGACCCCCCCCCCAGAGACACGACCGCGTCCCTTCTGCGGTATCACACCGTATCCCCTAGAACCGCCCGCCCAGAGACACGGCTGCGTCCCCTCTGCTGTATCACAGCGTATCCTCCAGAACTGCCAGCCATGAGACACGACCGTGTCCCCTCTGCTGTATCACAGCGTATCCTCCAGAACCGCCCGCACAGAGACACGACCGCGTCCCCTCTGCTGTATCACAGCGTATCCTCCAGACCCGCCCCCCCTGAAACACGACCGTGTCCCCTCTGCTGTATCACAGCGTATCCTCCAGAACTGCCAGCCATGAGACACGACCGTGTCCCCTCTGCTGTATCACAGTGTATCCCCCAGGAACTGCCCGCAGTGAAACGAAATTGCACGAGAGGGCTTCTAAACAAAGAATAACAGATGTACGTTCCTGCTCCCCGCCCCCCACCTCCACTGTGTCTCTGCAGCCCTCCCCATCCCTCCCTGTGGACTGGAAATTGGAGGGCCCCCTCTCGCAGCTTGGGCGCTGTCACCTGCCACGGTCCCCGGCCACTGCTGCTGACTCGCCCACTGCAGTGGCGTTGGTCAGAGTCACCCCTTCGTTCTTCTTAATCTTCTCTCGCCTCGTTATCGTGTGCGTGAGGTCCGGGTTCCACTCCTGGAGACACAAAGCAACACGTGCCCCTGGGCGCCTGCCGGGCTCTCTTCACCCGCCTGCCCGCCACGTTCCCCTCCTCACGCCCAGTGCAAACCCCACCCTGCCCCCTCCCCATTTACGGCAGCCACCTCCGGAGCGGGGCAGGCGGGAGCCTCACCTCAAGCTGGGGCCAGTTCATAGGCATCCCCGGGCCGCTGGTGCTGCGGAACCACCTGAGGTCCTCCTGCGCATCCGCCATGCGGATGGTTTGCTCCAGCTCGCGGTAGACGTTGGTGTAGCTGAGGGAGGTCACAAGCAAAGCAGAAGTGAGGAACCCCGGGCACCCCCCTGCGCTCACGGACGACTGAAGCGCCTTCGAGACGAGCCGGGGAAGGGCTGCGGACACTTACTGGCAGAGAAGGCGGCGGTCGGGGGCGGTTATGGGAGGACGGAGCGGAACTACGGGGCTAGCGGGACTCCCAAGAGAACTCAGAACTGGCATTCCTCCTGCTGGCCACAGGAGGGAGCCAGGCCTCTGCACAAATCCGCCTGGCGTGGCCATTGATCAAGGGATATCCCTAGATGCGGCTGGAGCCACTGCTTCCAACCCTGTGCCCTCCATCTGCCCTTAGAGGGACTGGGTCTGACTGGCCTTTGGGAGCCTCTGCTGGGTACCTGAGCTCATCCAGCATCCTCTGGGGCCTGGTTCATGGCAGCCCGGCCAGTCAAGTCACTGAAGACCCCTGTAGTTCCTATATGCTGCTGTTCTCGCTCTCCCGTCCCTCCCCACCACTCCTGTGGGCGTGGTTACCTGCTGCTCTCAGCCAGGTTCAGGTGCCGCTTGATGTCCAACAGCACCTCCTTCAGGAAGATGAGCCTCTTCTCCTCGAACTGCTGGCACTGCTCGAACACCTGCTCCATGCTCTCCATGTACTGCGGGGTGCACTTGTTCAGCTCCTCCAGCACCTTCTCGTACTTCTCTTGGGTCTGCGGGCACAACCCGGGGCCAAGGTTAAAGCCGAGGCCCCCAGAGCTCCTTGCCTGGGCCCTGACAGAGCCTCTCCCCACCCCACATCCAGCTTGTGATGAACCCACCTTCATTTTTGTGAGGGCAGGGAACCTGGACCTTCCGCTGGGACAAATCAGCAAGCCCTGAAGTCAATGGAGCTGTGATTTATACCAGCTGGGGACCTGACTCCCCTGGAGAGACACTAATTTACACCGGGTGGGGGTTTGACGCCATTGGAGTGACGCTGCTTTATGCCAGCAGGGGAGCTGGCCTTCTCTCCCCTAACTGTTGCTTCTGCTGCACCTGCAACCCCACCAGCTGGACCTGCTGCACCCAGACTATAGTTGTTTGGTGTTGGCTCAGGGGCTGAGATCCTTTGTGGAAGGGGAGATGGGAGAAACAGCTATATCACCAGAGCCCCTCTTTCAAGGACGAAAAAGGCCAATAGCCTCTGGTAACCTGGTGAGGTCCCTTCCTGAAGGAGACAGAAAGTGGGGTTCCAGGTGGGTTCTCCCATCTCTCCTGGTTCTAAGGGCCAGTGCATTGTGTCCTGGCTTCCCTGGAGACTGGAGCTATGTATCCACAGAGCCCTGGCAGCAGGGCAAGCTTCCCGCAGGCTGCTTTGCCAGCATGACTCACCACGGACCCATAGGGAGTTGGGCGTGTGTCTGGCCACCCTCCCCGTTCCCTCAAGGGCAGCAGCTCGCACCTTTTGCACATCTTGCTTGCACTTTTCCACCTTGTCCTGGAGCTTCTTCTGCTGGTCTGCAGTGATGGACTGCTCTGCCTTGCTGTTGGCTTCCCGGGTCATTGCCAGCTTCTCCTCTTTGCACGCCAGGTGATATGCTTTCTTGGCCGTCTCCACCTGTTGCCGGGAGGTGGGGTGGGGGAGGGAAGGAACCCAGGACAGATGTTTGCAGATGTTCTACCCGTAACCCTTATCCCTTCCCCTAAACATCTCTGCGCTGCAATTGGACTTCCACCCTGCCTTTGTGCTGTGTCCCCATCCCTGCGAATGGAGACTTGGGCATGGTTTTGTCTCATTCCACCTTCGCTCAAGGGCAATGGTGTGTTCGGAACTGAGTTCCTCTGGGGCCGGTGGCAGAAGCATGGGTAGGTATTCGTTATTATTGTGTGTACTGCAGTAGCACGTAGGAGCCCCAGTCCTGGGCCAGGTCCCTCGTGCTAGGCGCTGTACAGACACCGAACAAAAAGATGGTCCCCTGATCTTGTTCCTGCCTCCTACGTTCAGCCCTTGGGGACTTGGCCGGCTTCTCTCAGGCACAGCGCAAGAGGTGTTGAATGGGGAACTCCATGGGCAAAACAGGCACCTGTCTGCTGCCCCTTGAGGAATGACTGGTTCTCCCAATGGCACAGCAGGTACCAGCCCTGGTGCCTCACCAGAGATGGGGATCCTTTGGACACTATGCCCCCCGCACCTCCTGCAAGCTGTGACTGGTGCTTCTGTGGTTACAACAGGAATCTTCCTCCTAACTGCTCCCAAGGTACAACCAATATCTCTGGCCATACAGCCGCACCTTCTCCCCCAGCTCGCCACGTGTTCTGGTGCCTGTGTGAGTGGCTTGGGCACCTGGCCCCCATCCCAGTGCCCTGTGGGTACAGTAGGTGGGATCTTTCCTCCCTGACCTCGTCAGGCTCTCAGTGGTTCCCCTCTCCGTCAGCAGGCCCGCTCCACCCTGCCCTGCCTCCTACCTCCTTCATTTTCTTGGCCCAGGGTTTCTGCGCTTTCCGGAAGCCATCATCTGCCTCCTTGGCCTCCTTGAAGCCTCCCATGATCTGCTTGTGGTAGGCGTCCTTCTGCCAGTTCTTCACCTTCTCAAAGTCCTCGTTCAGCAGGCTGTTCTTCACGTCCTGATGCAGCTCGCTCACCTTGTCCGCCTCTGTCATCATAGCTCCCCACGCCCTCTCCAAGCTGCCGTACTGCGGGCCTGCGGGACGGGGCTGAGGTAAGCAATCAACGTCATGGCAATGCCCAGCCCTTCTCTAGTGGCTCCTGTCCGTGAGACCCGCAACGTGCCCATTTCATGTCTGGGGAAACTGAGGCACAGAGCGTGTGGAGGGGGGTGACTTGTTCAAGGAAGCGCAGCAAGTCAGGGGTCAAGTCAGGAATGGAACCCAGAAGTCCTGTTTCCTTGTCTCTGGTTCTAACCCATAGGCCATGCTGCTGCCCCTTGTGAGGGCTGAAATGCCCCTGTCTGGCATATTTCTGACTGCTGACTGGGAGACTGGTGGGGTTAAAACAAAACAAGTCAATTCCTTGAATCTGGACAGCCTGCTGAATTGGATAATTCGGGGCCAGGCAGGAAGCCCACAGTTGTTACCTGATGGGACTTCACAGCAACAGGGGGTGGGGAGAGAATTGAGATCCTCCAGCGCCAAAAAACCAGGCCCCTGCCACATGAGTGAGAGGAGAATCTCCATTAGCAGTGCGGGACCTATGCCACACAATCGAGCAGTTCTGATTCCATCCAGAAGAGGGCAGTGGGGCATGCACTACCAGCCAACTCGATCTAGTTATTAGAGGACATCAAAATATAGATCTAAAGAATTCGCAGGGGAAAATGTACGAGCTCCGTCCCCAAGGGCCCATTCTGGTGTTTCTCCCTGGTGGGATGAATGCTGCAGTGCCCTCACACTGTGAAGGGCTGGGGACAGAGGCAGGGCCGCGATACCTTTCTCGATCAGCTGCCTCCACCTCTTGGACCAGTCGGTCAGCTGCTGGGCATAGGCCTTCTCGATCTTGGCCCGCTCGTGGACGCAGTTCATCAGGTCATTGCAGAGTCGGTGCCCGTCGTCGATCCGTTTCACCGTCCGTTTGTAGTTCCCCACCTGCCGGAGAGATGGACAGCTGGCTGGGAACAACGGCAGGCTCTGGACAAGCCATGCCCACTCTGGAGACAGAAGGGAACGGTGAGTGCCGGCACCAGGCCAAATCGAACCGGGGGGGAATAGAGGGCTGGGGGTGAAATCAGCCATTTCTGGAGTGAGTGGTGCTAGACTGGCTCAGGAGAGGAGGGGAAGGCAGGTGAGAGGTTGGAGGCTGAAATGGGTCTATTTTAATTCATCCCAGGAGCCCCCTCTGCCGTTGTCTCACACTGTGACTGGATGNGGTTTCTCCCTGATGGGATGAATGCTGCAGTGCCCTCACACCGTGAAGGGCTGGGGACAGAGGCAGGGCCGCGATACCTTTCTCGATCAGCTGCCTCCACCTCTTGGACCAGTCGGTCAGCTGCTGGGCATAGGCCTTCTCGATCTTGGCCCGCTCGTGGACGCAGTTCATCAGGTCATTGCAGAGTCGGTGCCCGTCGTCGATCCGTTTCACCGTCCGTTTGTAGTTTCCCACCTGCCGGAGAGATGGACAGCTGGCTGGGAACAACGGCAGGCTCTGGACAAGCCATGCCCACTCTGGAGACAGAAGGGAACGGTGAGTGCCGGCACCAGGCCAAATCGAACCGGGGGGGAGTAGAGGGCTGGGGGTGAAATCAGCCATTTCGCTGGCTCAGGAGAGGAGGGGAAGGCAGGTGAGAGGTTGGAGGCTGAAGCGGGTCTATTTTAATTCATCCCAGGAGCCCCCTCTGCCGTTGTCTCACACTGTGACTGGATGGGACTAGGACAAAACCAGGTGACTTCTTTTCACGCGTGACTTGCAACAGGACTGAAACGCTGCTCTCCCGAGAGGAGAGGCCTGTGCGCTGCAAGGCTGCATTTCAGAGGGTCACATTCAAAAGACAGAAAGAACACCGCATTCTCTCCATAACTCATTCCCCCGTGCAAGGTCACGGAGCTCTCTAGGCACCCTACAGTGTGTGCCGAGCCCCGAGCTGGATGCTGAATGGCTGAGCACCGACGACGGCTGAGCTGGGAACACACAGTGCTTCTGCTGCTCAGGCCCTGAGAGCGCAGCGACTGCATCTGCAATTTGAATGCAGCCGGCATTCGATGCTCCGCGACCGCTCGCGCTGCCTTGGGCAGGAGACCGGGTTCCAGTGAGGTGTCAAGCTGCCAGGGTTGTCCCTGGCTCTGATGATCATGGGGAGTTCAGCCTCTTGCACGGGTGGTCAGGCGTTGTGGATGAGGGTCTCTGCTGGGCCCAGCCAGCAGGGGGAGCTTCCCATTTGTATAGTTTTGCCACCTCGGTTTGCAAATGTGGTTGCTTGAGGAGGCCGACGGCGCCCTCTAGTGGCGAGCGTTTGCTCAGAAAAGAGTGCAGAGCAAACCCTAGCGAGCAGAGATGCCACCCTCCAGGGCTGTGGGAGCACCTGACTATTCCACCAGCAGAGCCCACCCAGGCACCAGGAGAGGCATCAGGTACAATCTGTTGCTGCTCCCTGCTTGCTCAATGTCTCTCAGGGGGTCTCGGGGGGAACTTACCTCCCAGAAGCTGTCGGTTATTTCCTCTGCAGCTGCCGCAGACTCATCGTAGGAGCCTGACATGGTTCCCGTTCCTCAGGGTTTAATGCACACGCTCAGCCGCTCTCCGGGAAGCACCAGACCTCATGCACTGGTCGGAGGAATGACAAGGGTCAGCAGGGGAGAATGCATCATTCAGAGCCCAGCTCTGCCAGCTGCTGCCAGGCTTTGCCAAAGCCCGTTATAGGGCGCCCCTGCTGAAAATTTTCCAGTTACAAAAACCAACAGAAAACTGATCTCCACCTTTTAAAAAATATATAAATAAACCAACCCTGTAAAATATTTGGTCTTGGGTAAAAATGTTCAGGTTTTTTTTCCTGAAAATTTCTAGTGAAACTCAACTTTTCCCCACACACAACAAATTGGATTAAAAGTCCATTTTTCCATAAAAAACAAGTTTAGAGGGAAAAGCCCAACTCCGCTTTTCCAAACCACACCCCACAGGAATAATTTTGTCCATAAGTGAAATTCTCATTCTGCAATAATTAGATTACAGTAACCCACAGAAACCCCACTGAGGTCGTGTTCCCGTTGTAATAATACTCAGCTCCTATATGGCACTTTTTGTCAGTAGATCTCAAAGCGCTTTACAAAGGAGGTCACTATCATTACCCCATTTTACAGATGGGCAAACTGAGGCACAGAGTGGGAAAGTGACTTGCCTAAGGTCACCCAGACAGTCAGGAAAGTCTTAGTCCAATGCTATATCCACTAGGCCACACTGCCTAGATGTACTAGATGCTGTACACAAAGCAAAGTGATGGTCCCTGCCCCAAAGTGTTTACAATCTGAGAAGCCAAGTGACATATGAAGGATGGGGGAGAAGGACCCAATCAAATAGAGACCAATTTTTAAGAATACATTTGTCATTTTTAGAAATAATTATGAAGAAAGATGGTGCCAGCTAATCCTGCCTGCCCCGCCAGCCATCATTAATTGGCTGGTTTCTCACAGGTATCAAGACCTAGACGGGTTTGAAAGAGGAGAGAATAGTGCCCCTACAGGTCAGTCAGGGAGGCTGTTCCATACATAAAAGGTGACCATTATTGGGGGGAATGTAACAGCCACTTAACAGACTACAGCAACACTGCAGCAAAGTTTGGGTTTTGGGTGGGGGAGAGGGGAATGAAAAGCACTGCATCCAGTTGAAACGGAAAAGGGAGTTTTATGAGGTAGGGTGTAAGTCCCTAATTCAGCCAGGGCCAACAATGAGCTTTGGAATGCTGACTTCATGATCCTAAAAATACTCATCATTACTACACCATCTTTTCCTAGGATAGCCCTGAACCTGGCAGCCATGTACTGAAGAATCACAAAGCGCTCACGTGGATTTTGTACACCAAAACCACTCAGCATTTTTTAAAGCAAAGACAAGGCATGCATGGACTGACAGAGATCAAAACAGCTGCTTGACCGGCTCAGCAGCCAGCTCTCTCCTCTGAACAGGTCAGAAAAGCCATTTCTTTCCACATCTCTAGCTTCAGACTCAGCCATACTCAAATTTAATTAGACTAGCAGGTGAAGGCTAGAACACTGGTTGCAACAATGTGACCTATTTTGCAAGTTCCCAGGTCTTTGAAAGCCATGGGAATGCAGTAGCTCCCAAAGAGTCTAGTGTAGTCCTCGTGTGTGTATATTGTGAAGTAAGTAACCCTTTACATACTGGACTAAAATAAACCATAATAAGTAACTCGGACTGGTACAAGTTCCATATTACACTGGTGAAGCCCACGTACACTAGGCTAGCTTCATCATACAGCCATAGAGACAGGCCCTTTTAGACCACACTCCTGTATTAAAGGGCTCCTCTCCTGGCATGGGAGAGGAATCTATATGTCCATCCATTCTTTGGCCTCTCTGACACTGGTCCAGAAGCAAGACCCTGCCCTGACCTTGGGACGAGTTCAGGGCCAGCTCAACCCCCTTGCAGCCCTGCGTCTCAGGTCCCGAAAGCGGTTGAACAATGTTATTAAAGTCAATATATTCTAAAATGGGAGGTGTCTGTACTAGAAACCACTGCAGAGGGATGGGATGGGATGAGGCGCCTCGGGAGTCTGGCCTCCCCTGGTCCCCGCTACGCCACCCTTCCCTTCTGCATTCAGATCCTTGGCTGCATTTAAATAGAGGGAGAATAAAATCCAGCAAGAGAGATTTCGGAAGTGGCTGGAGGCTTCTTCATATCTCAGCAGGGGCAGGATAATGCCCACCGCCTAACGGCTCCCTCTGTCCTCCAGTACATTCAGCTACCAGCAGCACTAGGTTATGTGCATCCCCTCCATCCATTATAACCACTCCATGCCACCCTCTGCACCGTACTTAAATCTGTACTCCCAAGAGGAGCCCTGCTCTGTTCCAAGGGTTTGCTATCTGGAAAGGCGTCCCCGTTGCAGATCCCGAATGATCTATGAATAGGCCACGCAAAGCTCCGGGCAACGAGGAGGAAATAACCCATGGACTGCTTAGCAGAAGAATCATCCCCTTACCCAGATTTCTTCATGCCCTGCTGCACATCCCTGCTGGACTGAGTGGTTGTTGGGGAGGATGGGGGACAGGGGGAGCTGAGCAACAGGAAATTCTCGTCCTGATATTTCAACCTAATCCCTTCTGATCTTCTGAAAAACGGCATCCCCGGAGAATCACGTGAGCTGGCCAAGCCACTTAACCCTTTGCTGCTTTGCTAAAGGAGGGAAGAGCTGGCATCAGAACAAGGCAGAGAGGAAGCCCTGGCCAGGGAATGCCCAGCTGGTGCCCAGCAGAACACTCATCTGCACCAGGTGCTTCCAAATGGAAGGTGGAACTGGAGAGGCTGTGAACTTGCCCATGGTCAGCTCTCTTGTACCTGTTTTCTACGGTGCCTCCTGCTGGGAGAAACTGGGAGTGGAGTGGCAGTGAGCTCCCTCTAAAATAGTGTTGATACAGTTTATACAGCACAGAGGAGGAGAACTAGCCTTTACAGGTCTGAACTAGAGGGGGAAAAGAAGGTGAGGCATGCAGTGCCTTCAGGGCTCTCCCTGGCTAGAGATGCAGCCATTAGAGAAGATTCCAGGATCTTTTGCTTCTCAGGCAAACTGTTTTTAGGAAACTTTTTCATCAAATCCCCTGAAAACCTCATCAGCTATAACTAAAGCATCGGAGCTGGGGCTGACCGCAACCCCTGGGTCTGAGACACCTGCGGTTTGAAATCTGGACCCAGATCCCAGTTTTCTAAAGGGCCAAAGCAAAGCCCCAGAACTCTGGGTACTGAAGGGACAGATCTGGACCCAAATTCTGCTGCTTGACAGTAGGCAGCTGTTTTGCCTGCACTCTCTCCAAACTAGTCAGGGAGCTCATGGTCTTGTCTCACCAAAGCTTCTGCCTGGCATCACTGACCGGAAAGCCCTGCTCTTTGTGGATGCAGCATCAACTCTCGTTAGTTTGTTCTTAGTATGCTGACCTTCCCAATTAGCTGATGGATTATCTCCTCCAGGTGACAGTAACCCCTCACCTCCCAAAGCCAGCCTCAGGGGCAGCCGGAGTGTCTCAGCGGAGTTAATTATTAACAGTGAGTGATCTTGCTCTTGGATTGTCTGCAGCACTTTGGCATGGGAAGCTCTCTGCGAAGGCTGGAAACCCCACCCCAGGTAACAGGATATGCAACAGAATTCATCAGCTGAATGTCTCTGGCCCTTAGCTTGACTCTGGCAAAGGCTGAGCCAGAAACAGAATAGGGTTGTTGCTCAAGATTCCAGGGTTCCTCTCCCAGGTCTCTAGGAGGGAGTGTGATCTAGTGGGAAGAGCAGGGGACTCTCGGTGCTAGTGGGGTGAACTGCATTCTAGTTTCATCACTTCTCACCGGCTGACCTTGGGCAAATCGCTTCCCCTCTCTGTGCTTTGTGTTGTTCCCTGTCTGTAAAACGAGGATCATGATCTGGATTCTCCATTGTGCAGCGCTTTGAGATCGATGGATGGAAAAAGGGCTACATTCTGTGCTATTTTATGTGCGTCCATCCAGTCCTCTAGCCACATGGACGAACAGTGTAAAAAAAAAATTAAAGCAACATTTCACACCAAGTGTGCGAATCCAATAACAAATTCCCCCAACGACTCCTGGCTCTTCCCACCCTCCCCACTTCCAGCTACTCATCCCTCCTTCAGGAAAGCCAGGGGGAACCAACAGGCCTTGTAACTTGACCTGCAGTCCTGCAAACTCAGATTCTGGCAAACTGAAGCCTAAAGTAAATTCTCCAGCCAAGGAGCCCTCCCCAAATATGCCCTCTCCTCTGGCCCCTTGCAATTAAACCACTGGGGCATTACCCTGAATGCCCGGCAGAGAATACCCTGAGGAACCCATGAGCCACATCTTTTAGGGATTTATGAGTGTAAATGAGCAGCTGGAAGGGAACAGGCAGCTACTGTGGCTGCTGCACTGGGCGTTAGGGGAGGCCCGAGTGTTTGCAAGGTGCAACCTCACGTGGGCACTACAGCAATCCAGCCGAGCGGTGCCCAGGGCCTATCTCGCTGTGCAGGGTCCCAGCAGCTGGGAGGGGAGGTAGCCAGCCGAGAGGCTGGTAAGGACTCGCTCTGTACCAAGGCTGAATATGATTCAGTGCTATAGCCTGGTTGTCCCGTGAGAGACACGGCAGCTTGGGAACAGGAGCCGAGGGGGCTTTTCCACTGGAAGGTGCAGCAGCGAGGACCATCGCTAGCCACAGCCCTCTGTGCTGAAAGGGTTACTGGAGCGAGTGCCTAAGCTCATCGTTAAGAGGCGGAGTTCTAGGGCTCAGTGCAGTGGAACTAACAGAGCCTAGAAGGGATTTAGTGATATAACCAAGGAACCCACCAATCCTGCCCCGTGTTTTAAGGCTGGCTATAAATAAATGCATGACTCTGTCCCTCACATGCAGTCCGAGGGACGTATGTATGTATGCACATACACAATGTAACACACAGCACACAGCAACATACAGCATATACACAGATATACACTGTAACAAACCTGCGGAAAAAATGCAGAAATTGAGCTTGTTTTTGGCTTAATTGGCTTGTGAGTTGTTTGTTTGGCTAGTTTTTGGCTTGTAGCTTGTTGTTTCTTTTTTTTTATTGGCTCCCGGCAAGCAGGAAGGGGGGAGAGAGTCAGGGGTGCACAGCAGGCCCACCACAGTCCCAGACTGCACGCTGGGGGGATCTGGCTACATAAAGTGTTGGGGTTCTTAGGGATTGGCTTGTTTTGGCCTAGTTTTGAAATGGGATTAGCTTGATTTTTGTCTTATTGTGAAAGTCATTTTTGGCTTATTGTGCTTATTTACCGCGTGAAAGTTGGCAATTGTGCCCCTCCCCAGTCCAGTCCAGGGCCTCTCCTTAGCAGTTGCCAGTCACGCCTCACTACAGCACACAGTGCAAGTTGCCAGAGAGAACTGCACTGACTCATTGGCAGGCCCAGAGTCTCCATGTTAATCTGCAGCCTGCATTTTAACGACTGCCCGTGGTGCACTTCCTTTAGCTGCCAGGTATCCGCAGTGCCTCAGAACCCACGAGGACCAAGCTGACGCTGCTTGCAAACTGGCCAGTGCTGCCATGGGGAGACTGGAGATTTAGCCTTCCTTGGGATGCCTAGCTCTGAAATATGGCTTGGAGCAGCCCCAGAACAGGTACCAAGAGCAGTGCCGTGTGACCAGGATGGCTGTCAGAAAAGCTTCTGCCCATCAAACCTTTGTACTGGAGGGATATCCTTGGGCTCCCCACAGCTCTGCCAATGCACCTCAAGCCTGACCTGCAGCCCCCCCTTGCTATTCCAGCCCTTCCCAGCAAGGAGGCAGCGTGGGAAGAAATGCCATGTTCGTGGCCAAGTGTTATCCACAGGAGCTGGTGATCAATGAACCGGTTAGCTCCCTCTGACTGCCCCATGCCATGTTGCTGAGCCAGCAAACAGCAGGCAGGGGAGGGTGTCATTTTAGAAACCCTCTGGGTGGATTGGCTTTGTTAGCAATTGATCTCTGCAAGGAGACCCAGACCTGGCAAAAGGCTCTGAGAATCAGGCACAGAGAGGCCTGATGTAATAACTAGCTCCTGGCTGCGCCTCTCTCTCTTGTCTTGTGTAGCACGGTGGGTCCGGGGGTTTTGTCTCTGAATTCTATTGCCGTTAACATGGCCATCTATTCCCCGGTCTGTGAACGCACGCGCACACACGTATGCTATAAACCAGCCTTGTTTTCCTTTGAAATGCATTTCAGTGCCGAGCTGCCATAACAGCGTCTTGCTTTTCTCCCTAGCCCTGAGTCTGGGCTCTCCCTGAGTTACAGCGACTGTCCCTCGTCCGAGGCAACTCTGGCCGTGGGTCTGTTCAGTCTCAGGCTTCTTCCTCCCTCCTCCACCAGGAGTCCTCAGGCCTGGTTACAGAGAGCAGCTTGCTTCCTTGGGCATTCAGTGCTGGGTTTCTCCAGTGGTGAGTCGAATGATGAGTACCTGCCGATGCTGCTGCTTCTCTGCAGCCTGCTTTCTCTCTCCCCATTCCCTCTTGCCCTCTGCCCAAATCAGTGGTCCCTGGGAGGCTGTGGCAGCCCCAGCCATGCCAGCTGAGGTGCCATTGAGATACTGGAGGAAGTCCTGAGCAATGCCCCAGTCATGCAGCTCTGCTTGTTGGGTGTCAGCCTATTTCTGAGTCAACTGGCACACACGTGCCCCGCCCAAAACCCTAGCACAGTTGGCATAGATTGCATCCCAGGGGCCTGACCTTCCATTGCCCTGCCCCAGGTGCAGTCATTTACACCAGTGCAAAGGGGTGATTCAGTGCTGCCAGTCTGATGCGGTACCACTCCCTTTGCACTGGTGCTGCCAGCACAGGGCACTGGAGAATCTGGCCCCTTCGCAGCAGAGAAGCCACAGACGGTGCCTGAGCTCCCGTCGTACCTAGCCGTGGTCTCCCCAGTGCAGGGGGAAGCACGTTGTAGGTGAAGCTTATCCTACCACTGCCCAAGCGGTACCTGCTCTGCAGAGGGAGAGTGTCGGGCACTAGAGCTGCCAATGCAGCGTCTTTCCCCAGCACCAGGTCATTACAGAAACACTGCAGGCAGCTGAGCAACAGCCCCCCTGCTTCCAAGCAGACATGAGCTACGGGGGCTGTTATCTGGTACATCATATTTATTTTACAGTAGCACCTAGAGGCCCCAACTGAGCCCAGGCCCCATCGTGCTAGGTGCTGTACAAACACCTGGGAAGAGACAGCCCCTGCTCCTACGAGCTTACAGCCTAGACAGACACAGCAAAATTCTTCCCCCGATTTTACAGGTGGGGAACTCAGGGCCAGAGTTCTAAAGATATTTAGGCACCTAAAGATGCAGGACGGGCCCAAGCAGGAATTTCAAAAGGGCTTTGAAATCAGCGGGAGTTGGATGCCTAACCTGCATAGGTGCTTTGAAAACCCCATGAGGCACCAGTCTGCATCTTTAGGCACCTACATACCTTTGTAGACCTGCCCAAGGTCACACAGGAAATCTGTGCCAGAGCAAGGAAGCCTTAGCCCCCGGCTAGTGCACTAACCACTGGGTCTTGCTACCATCCTTTTTGCTTCTGTGGCACAGGCTGACTAAGGCCTGAGCTGACCTGAGCTGCCATAAACTTTGCCCCACAATGGATCTCTGGCCAGCCCCCCCCTGAAGTTAATGGGGGGTTTGCCATTGCAATGCAGGCTGAATGCATTCATGGTTCATTCTCTCCCTGCTCCCTCTGTTCTCTGCGTTATTTTCTTCGGGAAGGAAAGCAGGAGGAGCTGTTAATTTGATGTGTTATCCTCCTTAGCGTCTGCACATTAGGTGCACGAGTTTCTCCCCTGCGGAACGATGCCCCAGTCGGCACCAATTTGCTGTGTGCTGGCTGCCGGGTGCAATCTTTATGGCAATGTGATTCATCTGCAAGTGAGAAGGAGGAAGGAGGGAGGGAGAGAGAGAAGCAGCAGCGCAGGAGAGGAGGAAGTGAGGGAGGCCAGGGGGAATCGTGTGACTACATCCCTGCCTGCTACACTCAACATTAGCCCCTTTGCCAGCAGGAAGGAGTGAAGAAACAAGAGAGTGAGGAAACACAGAGAGGGAGAAGGGAAATGTACCAGGAGAGATGGGAAGGAACCAGGAGACAGACAGGCTATGCCGACACTGCAGGGCATGTATAGCTACACGCTGCAGGGCAAAGCAGGCTGTGTCCGCACTGTGGGGTGTAGCGACACGTGTCAGTGAAAGGCTCTGGTGGGGAGAGGCAGCAGGGAAAGGCTACAGTAGTGGGGAGGCAGCAGGACCCGACAAGGCTGGGGAGGCTCGGCTCAGGTGAGTAGCAAGCCATGTAGGGTATATACCTGGGGACATACCCACCGGCTTCAGGCATGTCTTTACTCACCTAAGCCTCACCACCAACACTGCTACTTATACCCAGGCTGGGGGGCTACCTGTCTACATGGCGCTGAAAGAAGTGTGCCGTGTAGGCGTAACTTCAGAGAGAGACAGACAGATACTGCAACAGCATCACATATAAATTAGTCACAAGCAGCCTTAGCTGAGGTATCTGATCTGAGTCTTCATTGCCTTCAGTGGGCATAGACCCGGCTTTCCTACAGCAGGGGTTATCAGAGGAGACTGGTAGGGGAGGGAACCCGCACCAGGACCCAGACGAGCACACAGCTCATACAAGTCAGAGATGGGAGGAAATGACTAGATGATTATTATAATTATTTGTTCTGGGGTAGCACCAGTAGCGGCGCCAGCTCTTCCGGCGCCCTAGGCGCCGGAAGGTTCCACCCCCGAAATGCCGCCCCCAACAGCGGCGGTGGAAGGTCCCGCCCCCAAATTTCAACGGGCGGCCGGGGCGCAGGCGCCCCCAAAATAGCAGTGCCCTAGGCGACCGCCTAGGTCGCCTAATGGGTTGCGCCGGCCCTGGGTAGCACCTAGGAGCCCCAATCATGGTCCATGATCCCATGGCACGAGGTCCTGTACAAACACAGAACAAACCCATACCCAGTTCTCTGACCCACTTACCTGTGTGTCCCTAGCAATGGAGTCCCCCCACCCCACCCCACCCCAGAAGACCAGGCCACATTCTCATAGATGTTCCTAGTCTCTCTCTTCTAAGNATCTTGGCTGGTACTGCAGCTTGGTAACTGAACACAACATTACAGGGGCAGCCTCATCAGAGACATATACCAAGGAGCTACTTTGGTGCCTTCTGTCCCTTGGTATGACACCTCTGCATATGCAGCCCACAAGAGCTCTGGAGTCCCTGTTGCCATGTTTCATTACAAGATCATGTCTAATATACTGTCCACTATCACCCCTATGTCTCCTTCAGCCTCTCTGCTTACAGGCTTCTCCCTCCTTCTTCGTCTCCTTTCTGTGTTTGTACAGCACCCGGCACAATGGGACCCTGATCCCGACCGGGGCCTTTGGGCACTACTGCTTCCGTTTATCGCCCCACATTTTCCAAGTTGAACCTCACCATATTTCCTGCCTTTATTTCTCTATTCTATATCCTGCCCTCATTGGTGCATGTATCTTCTCCCAGAGCCGCATCCCAGGGCCCGAGGCTGCAGTTGCTATTGCTATAATGCATATTACGGTAGCATCTAGAGGTCCCAGCCAAGATCAGGGCCCCATTATGTTAGGTGCTGTAAATATGCATAGTGAGAGACTGAAGAATTTACAGGCTAAAGAGACAAGAAGAGTTGTCACCCCCATTTTACAGATGGGGAACTGAGGCTCAGAGAGATTGCCCAAGGCCGCAATGGGAGGCTGTAGCAGACCGGGGATCTGTGTGAAGGTTTGGTGTTAGAAAGAGGGAGTCTATAAGGAACCTGGCCTTATAGGAGAGGGATCTCTATGCAGAGGGAGCAGCACTTGTCTCAGGGTGGCCGTGAGAGATGGCAGCTCTGTAAGGCTTCTCCGTTTCCACTCTCTATGAATTATTCATCCGCAGATGACACGGAGGATCAAGCAGAGCTGCCTTTACTCAAACCGACGGCCTGTGTTGCTGCGGCGGATGCGGCTTCACAGGCTGCGTTCTCCGCCAGGGCGGCCTTGAGGGGAACGCGGCCCGAGCGCTGTCAGGTCGCGGCGTGGCAGACATCGCTCGAGGGGCTCTAGTGTTCCCGCTGCAGCAGTGTCGCTGCCGGTGGAGGGAGGGGAGAGGTTTGTGGAAGGGGCTCTGCCCAAGCTGGTCTGTGGGGCTCTTGTGTGTATGTGTTTTTTTGGGGGAGAGGGGGGCAGTGTGTTGGCAAATTCACTCTAATGAGCCCTGTGCTTATCCAGGCACTGTAGCACCCAGCTTGCCATGGGCGGTGCATGGGTACCACAGCTCACGTGCTTGGATACAGCCTCTCCCTCCCCCTCAGAGCCCTCAAGGGGTAGCTCCCCAGCATAAGGAAGCCGGGGTGTGCGTGTGAGTGGGTCTGGCACGCTCCACTCACAAGAGAGCAGCTCCATGCAGACACCTCACTGGAGTGCTCAGGGTGCAATGCATCCCTTCGCTGGTGCAAAGCCTGGTGTGGGGATGGAGGGAGGGAAAAGATGGATTCCTGCCTCCCTCCCCCCGGATCCTGTGGCTGCCAGGGCCTGCCTGACCCCTGACCTGGTGTGTATGCAAATTTCTGGACACACCAGCTTCCTCTCCTTGTGCAATTGCATTCAACTGCCCCCAGGACCCTGCAGCAACCAGGGTATAGCAGGGGTTCAGGATCCGCTGACCACATCCTGACCATATCCCGACCATATCCCTTCTCTGGAGGGAGCCAGTCCAGCCCTCCCCTGCCCCGGGAGGTTGCTGCTCTGTAGAGGGGAAGACTCTCCAATTACTTTGCAAACAGCTGCCTAGCGAGGTGGGGGAATGGGGAAGGATCCTTATTCCCATTTGACAGAGCGGGAAACTGAAGGTTGCAAAGCTAGAAACAGGTGCCAGGATCCTGACTAACAGGCCCCTGCTCTCACCACTTCCTCCTCGAAACAGGGAGAGACCCCAGTTATCTTGATGTCTGTCCCTTACACAAGCCACCAGAGCCAGGAAAAGAACCCAGGAGTCCTGACCTTAACCAGCCCCATACCCTAACCCAGTGGTTCTCAAACTTTTGTACTGGTGACCCCTTTCACATAGCAAGCCTCTGAGTGTGACCCCCCCAAATTAAAATCACGTTTTTATATGTTTAACACCATTATAAATGCTGGCGGCAAAGCAGGGTTTGGGGTGGAGGCTGACAGCTCGCGACCCCCCATGTAATAACCTCATGACCCCCTGAGGGGTCCCGACCCCCAGTTTGAGAACCCCTGACCTAACCTCTAGGCACAAGTCTCAACCAGAATATATCAAAATTCATAAACACCAAGGGGGTGGTGACCAGCGGCCATATCCAGCTGTCAGCGACACCAGCGCACCCCTGGAGGGATTGCATGGACGGCAATGGGGTTACTGGGGGTTCACACTGGTGGATGTGGGAGCAGGATGTGCTCCCAGCTCTCATGGGGGAGCTGCAATTTTTCTCTCCCTCTTGGCTCTTCCTGCGCTGCCAATTCTTTAATCGAATCATCCGTTTAGGGAACTGGGGCAGAATCTCTGTGTGAGATTAGCGTCCCCGCAGCTCGCAGTACCAGAGTCCAACCTGCACTCCAGCCACTCTGCATCCGGCCCCTTTATCACCCCACGCAGCCGGGCCAGGAGGAGGGGGTACGGCCTCCAGGGTAGACACCTCAGGGCCATGTATTAGAGAGGCAAAGCTCACGCCAGGTTTGGAGGGGGACTTTGTGTTGGAAAGAAAAAGGTTCCCTGGGGGTTGAGGGGATTGGGATAGGGGGGCTGGACAGAGCTCAGTGTCACGGTGCCCCCCAAGCCCCAGCCCCCTCTGGGCCTACAGATCCACTCTCACCCGGCCCTGAGGGAAAGCAGGTCTTAGTGCATTGGGCCTGTGGGTGGTTGTGATACTCTTTGGGGCAGAGATTCAGCCAGGCTGCTCTCCCGAGTCTTCTCCAAACCTTCGGGGCCAGGCTGCCTCCAAGGTTCGCGGGGCCCTACATGAAATAACCAGTGCAGAGGCCCATCCAGTCCTTCCCAGCTTATCCAGAGCCAGCCACCTCTGCACACCTTGCGCCCTGCCCCCAGGTCCTGCCTGCCACCCCCTCCGACTCCATAACACGGGTTCCCCCAGCCTCCAAACGAATGAGTCCATGGGTTGGAAGCAGAAACGGAGACACAGTGCACAGGAGGGTGCACCATTTGTAATGCCTTGAGGAGGGGGGCAGGGCAGAGATGTTGCTTATGGGGACTGGCAGGTTTTTAAGCTCTTCAAGCCTTTTAATCCTCTGCTTGATCACTAGTTAAATGCACCCACTGGGTTTGAGATCATAGTGTGCTCGCTACCAGGTCTGGGGCCAGCTTGTTTGCTAGTGGGTCTGTGACTGAAGCGCGTTTGCTGTTGGGTTTGCGATCACAGCATGTTCGTTATTGGTTTGCCATCAGGGTCTGTGAGGACCATGCATTCGCCATTGGGTTTGTGATTTAGCATTCGCTGCTGGGTCATTACTGAGCCTGTGATTTACCCTGTCCTCATTAAAGGGTTACCATCAGCACTGTGATTATGTGTTGCTATTGAGACATGGCGGCACTACAGGCGTGTGTGTGTGTGTGTGTGTGTGTGTGTGTACGCAAATGTCAGCTTGCCAGCGCTATCACTGAAGAGTGAGTGCGGTTTAGCTGGAAGGATCCTGGTGCTGCGTCTTCTGCATGTGACTGTGTGGCTGAGACTCCGGGATGGAGTGCAGTCAGCAGCTTCAGCGAGAGGCTTTAAAAGCAAATGAATGTGGCAGAGGACTGAATGAAAGAGGCAGTTGGTGCTGCTGGGAAATGGCAGAGAAGGAGTAAATCCCTTCCACTCACACTTCCCCATCACCCTTATACCCTCCCCTAAGCCTACGCCTCTCTCCTGCCTGCGAGCACAGCTGTGCTCCAGGGGGGATGTTTGCAAGGCTGGCACCACCCAGGTGAAGATGTGCCCTGCCTGCAGAGCCCTTGTGTTGTCTGTATCACACATGGAATGACTCGTCCCTGTGGGGGGGATGAGCCGGGCGCTCCCAGGGGTGGGTTGTGCTAGCTGAGCCGGGGAGCGGAGACACCCACCTCGGTTAGCAGAGAACCAGCCTTGGGGATGCCTGGGGAGGTGCCTGCTTGAGGTCACCGTGGCTGCTGCAGAGGGCGTGGGAATTCTGGGTCCTCTCGTTTCTGGCGGAAGAAGCGCTTGGTGTGACTGGTGCACAGCGGTCACTGGGCGATCCTGCTGGGGTGGGACGGAGTTCATGTTATGGGGGCGGGATCCACACTGGAAAATGGGGTTTCCTCCCAGGTCAGGGGGTTGGCAGGCCAGGGAGGAGGTACCCAGAGCTAGTGGGGAAAGGGACTGGCAGGAGGAGGTGTTTGAGGTATTAACAGCCCCCACACAGATCTCTGGGTGAAGGCTACTGACCCCCCTCGAGGGGCAGGGAGGGAGTGTTCTCTTCCTGTTGTGTGGCAGAGTGTGAGACCCTGACCCAGACACACCTAGGCACCAGGGACAGGGCAGGGCTGGGCTTATCACCGGCAAGGCCCCAAGCTGCCGTAGGGGAGGAGGGCAATAGGGCATGGAGTTCTCCCTCTCCCTCGGTCCTGCTGTTGAATGGGAGATCAGGCCTGGCCAGAGAGTTCCCTTCCCATTTATGCCCAGGTGCTGAAGGGGGACCGTCAGCTCTGGGAAGAGATTTCTTCCCCTCTCAGGGAAGCAAGTGTATGTTTCCTCTAGGTCTCCCTATCAGTGACGGGAAATGCAGGGTCCGCGGGGGGGGGGAAATTTCTAGCCTCTGGCCCGAGCGGTAAGGCTGCCCTGTGAATTGCCAAGATGGTAGGGAATGGCCATAATCATGGGAACCCAAGCAGCTGCTTTACCACTGAGCTGATTTATGGCTGCTCTGTGCCTCAGTTTCCCCATCTGTTATCGCCGTCTTACAGCTAGGGAAACTGGGGCATGGAGAGGCTGTGACATGCCCAGAGGCCATGGTTTAGCCCTGAATCACTATCGGAGCTGTGATTAGAACACTAGGTCATGCTCCCCCTCTCTCAAATGCACTGGCTCCTATCCTGGCAGTGACAGCTCTTCCAGCTCCATTTCCTGTGTAACAGGCTGGGTGGGATGGGCCAGAACCAGGGATAAATAAACCCCCAGGAGGCAAATGGTGGGGCATTTCCCCCAGTTCAGAGGTGCCACCTCTCTGCCTGTCTCTGATGTCTGAAGGAACAGTCAGATCTTGCTTCTGATGCTCTAACTGCAGCCTCAGCTGAGATTGGCAGAAACCGCCGGGCAATTCTGCTGAGACTTCCACTCCCAAATCAGTGAAATTCAACCGCTATTAACCTTCTGGCACATGCTGGGCTGAAGGGGCTGCAGAGCCTTCCAAGGGCAAAGTGAAGACCCTCCTCCTGCAGAGCACTCTGCCAGCCAGAACAGTGCATAAGAGATTGTGCCATGGGGCTTGCCCCGCCCCCACCCCAATGGAGGGGAACACATGCAGAGCAGGGGGAAGAGTGCAGATCAAGCCTATGCTACTGGGCCCAGCTTCCCAGCTGGAAGAGAGGAAACACAGGAGGCACTAGCCTGAGTGGAATGGGGTAGCACCAGCCTCCTACTGGCTCCTAGGAAAAAGTCTTAACCCAGCCTCCTGCAAGGAAAGTACTTTGCCCCTGCTGTGCAGGGAGGAGCCATGAGCCTGGATGGAGTGGGGCAGAAGCATGGGGCCAAGCCTTCTGCCTGGGGAGAAGGCACCACAGGCACAGACACGCTTCAACCTGTGTATGGGGTTCTAAGGCAATGCAATCTGGATCTGAGCCCTTCCCCACACCAGTCCTCATGCTTCAGGGCCCAAGATGATCACTGACAAGGGTCAGGAAGAAACTCCCACCCTCTCCAGGCACTCTGGGGAGCTTATGCTTTTCTCCAGCTCTGTCCAGAAGGTAAGAACAGATGGATAGTTTTTGAGTTCCCGCTAGAGATGGGCTCGGCCCACAAAATCGGCAGGTATCACCGAGCAAGGGAAGATAGATGTGCACGGACCACAGTCCGTGCTGCAGGGCGAGATGGGCAGCAGCAGCCCAGCAGCGGGGCACTGACCCCAACTGCTCCCATCAAATCACAAGCAGTTATAAGTACCCCAACGTTCAGTGTTGGGATTATTACTATTATTTATTATGTCCAGTAGCGCCTAGGAGCCCCAGTCACGGCTCAGACCCCACTGTGCTAGGCGCTGTCCAAACACAGAACAAAAAGATGTCCCCCTGCACCACAGAGCTTACAATCTAAGTATAAAACAAGAGACGGCAAATAGACATGGGATTTAGCTCAGGCTCATCTCTAGTTCTACCTGACTATGTGACTATTAAGTTGGGAAGGGCAGAATGGGAAGTAGTAACTTGTGAACCAAAAGTAGGGACATGGAGGAACGTCTGACCTTGTAACTGAGTGGGGGGGGGGGGGGGAAGCAAGGGGGGGGGGGGGGG
>QXTE01000152.1:2096802-2297680 GCA_003942145.1 Platysternon megacephalum | reverse complement strand
GGGGGGGGGGGGGAAGCAATGGAGAGTGAGTGGGACTGTGGTTCCCCAGCTAAGTAGGGGTAAGGGCCACTGTCAGGAATCAGCACCTGCAGCACAGCCAATTGCTAATGAGCACAGCTGGCCAGTAGTAGGCTGCCTGATTGGCTAAACCGCCCGAGTGGTTGGAAGAGTCAGCAGACCAGCTCTTAAGCCCTAGCCCAGCAGTAGTGCCCTGGTTGTTTAAAGCATCTATCTGCGATAGCACCTGTATGTGCATGTTTGGCCTTGCTTCGCTCCAGGTAATGTAGTCCTCACCCTTGGCTCTGATTCCTGACTTTGGCTCTGGCATCTGACTCTGTATAAGACCCTTGACTCTAATGCTGGACTTCTGACTGTAAACCTTGTCCCAGTCACTGACACCCACTGTAACAAACTGCTATATAAACCACAACTACATGTGGACATGGGTGTAGAACCTGGTCCTTCTGCTCCAAAAACACAAGCCTGTACCATCTGAGATCTTCGATGGTATCATGTGGTCCACCCCGTCACTAGATACCAACATCATGCATTTATATACACAACTAGTGCATTACAGTCCCCTGTGTCAGTACCCTAGTTTCCCTTCCCATCACCCCAGCCCCCCATTGCTTGGTCATCACAATATTTAATCCTGCGGATCACTAGCAAGACCTCTACAGACTCATGATATATGGAGTAGCAGATCTCCTTAAATAGGTGTTTATTAGAGAAAACTTCAACAGACATGAACAGGCTTCCACACACCTTGAGCTCCAGCTCAGTCTGTGTTGTTTACTAGGATCTGCACTCCATGTGGTGCTCTATCCAGCATATGGTGACATCTAGTGGCTTCCATATATAATTGCACATAAACACATAGAGACCACAGAGAACCTCTGCTACTGAGGCTTTCTTGTTGAAAACTTAAATAAACCCTTTAGTTTTCCCACTGGTTAAACTCAAAACATCACTCAGACAAAATGTGGTGATGACCCCAGTGCCTGCGACTTGGCTACATGGGATCCAAATACTTCATTTGTTAGTTAAATATATGAACTCAAGAAGAAATGCTAATTTGCTCCATGCTGTTGCCTTTTAGTTACTTGGTGGTTCCCAGCAGGATCATCATTAAGAGCTTTGGAAATTAGAAACAAACAATTGTCTTAAGGAACAAGTGAAAAATGGTCCTTGCCAGATAGTTTGTCTTGGATTTAGGCTTTGTAAAATGATAGTTTTGTTGGGCTTTAATATTAAATAGAAACATTTGAATTACTTTAACTGAAAACTGTGTACACATATACATACGTGCACTACGGCATTGGGCCAGCCTACAAGCAGCAGAGAGGAAGGCTGAGCTTTGTGGTTAAAGCACTGGATTGGAACTCAGGAGCTCTAGGTTCAATTCCTAGCTCTGCCACAGCCTCCCTGGGCAAATTATTTGGGGGCTGGACTTTCAAAAGAGTGCAGCATGCTGGGTGCTAAGCAAGTGGAAATCTGGCCCTAAATCTCTTTGTGCCAGTTCCCCATCTTTAAAATTGGGATAATATTTCCTTTCTCCCACCCGCTATCTGTTTTGTCCACTTAGACTGGAAACTCTTCAGTCAGGGACTGTTTCACTATGTGTATGTACAGAACCTAGCGCCACCAGGTCCTGATCTCAGTTGTGTGGCCTCTAGGTGCTACTGTAATACAAACAATACTGAAAGAAAGTGAAATTGACTAGGAACAAATGAGAAACTGATCAGCTGAGTTTAATGATTCAAACAGAGAGGTGCAGAAAACAGCTGAACAGCACAACTGGTTAAAAAGTCCACTGGCTTCTTTGAACACTCAAAGGGATTCTTGGTAACACAGGGCAGGGTGAAAGTCGCTATGGCACTCTGGAAAACTGTACCCTGTAGCTCTAAACATGATTTTTATCCTGTTTAAATACAGGCTGTCTCAGAAAGAAACCAGCGGGCGTATTCATGAATAGAACCCACTTCCAACTCATGTTGTACATGTGCAAACATGCAACATGGGTTAACCCCAACTGTGTGGGTGCACACTCCTGCGTTTCTTGTCGCTCTGTGTCAACAGATGGAAAGGCATCCGTGGGCGAGATAATGACACTAACAATGGTGGTGGCAGGGTTTGTAGGCACACAGAAGGTGCTGAACAGTGAAGGATTTTGACTAGGGATGGGCCGATTCAGATTGAAGTAGCAGCAGCTCCATTCTCCGCCTAAAATTCAAACTGACTCACTTGATGGGGGGAAAGGTTGGGTCAGTCCTTGCTATTTCCCCTGCTCCCTGCTGCTGCTCCCTTCCTGGTTCTCATGGGACTTCTTGACCCAGGGTGGCAGACCCTGGAGATTCCCATTAAACACTGGGTCCTATCATCCCGTCAAGTCAGGAGGGGAGAAAAGGCATAAATGCAGAGGCCAGGGCTAGAATCTGCTGTGACTGTGGCACAGAGAGGCAACGCCAACCCTGAGAAGGGGAGACACTGGCGCTGTGTATCAGGTGGCCTGGAGCCCAAGCCCACTGAGGTCCATGGACTCTGGATCAGGAACAGTTAGGGGCTCATCTAAACCCACAGGAGGTTTGCTCAGCACTGGCTTTGGCCCTCCATTTTCATATTTCAGGGTGGGACTCTTCAGTCTTAAGGCATGATCCACAGCCTAATGAAATCAATGGCTGTGATGCGGGTCCTTTAGGAGCAAGGAAATGCAGTACCCGTTCTCATCTCCCCCAAAGACTCTCATGGGGGAGACTGCCCATGCCAGCATCTCTGCCTTTCTCAGAACTCCCCGCCCGGGCTCACGAAGCCAGCGAAGAGCTGTGTGTCAGTGGTTCCGTCACACTGGCAGACAGCTGGCAGATGAGCTAAATGGCCCTATGTGTAGTGACTTCCACAAGACGAAACATAAATCTGAGCAGCGAAATGGCACAAGCAATGGGAGGGGGAGAGAGAGAACATAGGAAAGGAATAGGAGAGATCCCAAGAGGGCAGAGAATAAAATATGGAGAGAGGAAAATGGAGGCTGGGAGTTAAAGGATAAGTCAACCCCACTGTCCCATTCTCCCTCCCCCACCTCTGGCCATCTGCTTCTACTGCTCAGAGCCTGCTCTGAAACTGCCAGGCTGAGCAGAGAGCCATTGGCTTCAATGTGGACCAGAAACAGCACCCTGTGCACGGAGTCAGTAGTGACGGTGCTGTGCTGCCCGGAGTTCATTCTGAACCCAGGGCTCCACAACGTCCTAGAGGATACTGAGCTGCTGGAGGCGTCCCAAAAACAAGTCCTCGCCCCTTGTCTCGACGCCATTTTCAAGAGCAGGGTTAACCTGGCGCCCTGGTCGCCTTCCAGTGTGTTCGATGATCTACATTCTCCCTCCAGTTTCAAATGGGCAGATCATTCTTGGCACCTCCCGATGCACTGTTGTGCGGTGTTGCTATGTGCTGTTAAACAGCTGCTGTGCCCCACCCCAGAGGTGGGTGACAGATTCCTATGTGTATCGACATTCCTGCAGCTGATCTTCTCTGAGCCTATAGGAATTCTGTGCATACAACAATTTCAGGATTGGGATTGCGGTTGCCCTGGTCCCTGGGGATCCTTCTGGTGAAGGGTGCTGTATAAATATAAAGGGGTTTATAACAGGCTGGCTGAGACATCCCATCCTTTTAGCAGGCATTGATCGTGTTGGGAAAAGATTTAGTGGGCTCGGCTGACACAGAGGCAGGTGGCTCTATATGCCACTTGTATATAAGGCAGGTAGAAGAGGATCTCTGAGAGAAAGGGGACCTAGGATGTGGGCTAAGTAACCTCAAGAGAGAAGCAACCAAGCCTGGATGAAGGTTTGAGCAGAGCTAATTACTGCTAATTAAGCCAAAGCCTAGGAAGGAGGTGAGTTTGAACGCTACGCACCATGGAGGCTTTGCTTCGGAGCAGGTTGGGAAAGGGGCCTGCTCACAGTTGTATCTCTGGGACCCAACCTGCTCCTTTTGGAGTTAATGGCAAAACTTCCCCTACCGTCAATAAAGGCAGGATTTGGCTCTGTAATTACCGTACTATAGTATAAGTGCACACCGGTGAAAACTGTCCCAGTGTTAGGGACGGGGCAGGGGAGAAGAAAGGTGTGGAAATCCACTTATGTGCCATGCATTTCTCTGAAGAGAGTTCACATAGTGAACATACATAGGGCCAGATTCTGGGGTGGTGCAAATCACCATCGTTCCACAGAAGTCAATGGAGCTAGGCTGACTTATACAGCTGGGGATGTGTCGCATGGAAGCTATGCAGATATCAGCGAAGTCCAGTGAAAACAAGCCTGATTTACACGGCACTGCAAGTGGGAGACTTGGCAAAGGCAGGGTTGGGCTTTGTTCTCCAGGCCAGGGCTCTCAGTTTGATTAGCTAAATAAAAAATCTACAGGGAGGGGGGCAGCGTTATAACCACTGGAGTGATCAACATGGACCGGCAGGGAAGGGGCCCCCGCTTGAGGTGCAGCTTTTCTGTTAATGGGATTAATTCACCAGCATCCCCAGAGCATCCCTGCTCCCCTGTCACCCTAAATGAATTTCAATGGCCAGGCCAGGTGTGGTTTCCCTTTTTATGCTGGTGAAAGCCTGTCAGGTGGAGTTCTCCCATCTAAGAACCAGGTACAGCACGGGCGGCATCAGGGCAAGCTTCCCCAGTGCGGCCTTGCCAATGCCCTTTGACTTGAAAGGGATCTCCCCTAAGATCACCGGGGCAATCTGCTGAAACTGCTGACAAAGAGGCTAATTAATACCAATGGTGCTGGGACAACTACATCCAGTACCTCTTCAAAGCAAACAAACAAGCCCAATCCAGGTGTGTCTGTTAAATGGACCCACAGCAGTCTGATAGGACCCACTAGTATTGCACCAAGGACCATGTCTTCACCATGGGAACTTCATTGTGTCCCTATCCCAGGTGATCACTTTCATGATGGCCGGCTTTGTGAGGCACAGAGAATTCCCTAAGCTAGAGCACCCTCTAAAGAGATTTCCAGCTGTTTCCATGAACCGCCTTTACCCTAGTTCCAGGTGGGTTCACATACACCCACCCCACACTCTGCATCACTGGAAGCAATGCCACAAACTCAGCATGGTAACAACAAGCATTTTCTTCAACTCCTGGCCACAAAACGTTTTTACTTTTTGCACACTCTAAAAGAAGATCCATCTTCTCCTTGCTCTCCCCAGGGTTAAGCATTATTGTTCTGAATACAGGAGACCCACCAACACTTTCTTCCAGGGATCTCAGAGCTCTTTGCAATCTTTCCATAAATGTGCATGGCACTTCACAGATCAAAGAAAGACAAGGTCTCTGTCCAGAGGAATTTACAGTCTAAGTGATGATGAGATGCACCAGGGATGTGCATAGACACTACCAGGGATGAAGGCTGTAGAGAAATGAAGTAGTATTGCTAAACCCAAACGTGAGTCAGGCCCCCCGCAAAATGAGACCGACTTAAAAATCACAAGATTTAGAAAAACAAATATGTGGGTTCTGATTATTTGTCTTCTGGTTTCTGAGACTTTAAGGGTCATGTTTTCAAGCTTTTCTCAGCAACCAGGAGGGCTAAAAACTTACTTTTCATTTTAAAATAAGCTAAGAGTTTCAAGAAATCATGTGACTCCAGGAGCTGGGGGTTTTAAATCAATCACCAAATACCATGAGACTTGTGATAAAATTGAGAGTTGGCAGCACTGTGGTGGTTCTGGATGTATAATAATAATAATACCTAGCTCTTATACTGTGCTTTTTTTCATTAGTAAATCTCAAAGCACTTTACAAAGGATCCGTTTCCCAATTTTACAGAGAGGGAAACTGAGGCACAGGGATGGGACTTGCTCAAGGTCACCCAGCAGGTCAGTGGCAGACCAAGGAATAGAGCACAGGTCTCCTGAGGCCCAGTCCGATGCTCTGCCCCCTAGGCCACATTATCACAGCATGGAGAGTCTCTTTTTACCTTCCTTCATGCACACAGACTCAGAGGGTTTGGTGTCCTCACGGGAAAAGTGTGCCTGACTGCTCTCAGTGCCCCCAGTGGAGCTCTGTGGACTCACTCCTCATTTACACCACCGTAAGGGTGAGGGGAATCAGGCTCACTGTTCCAAAGAGAGATTGGAGGCACAGCAGATCAGGTCAGGAAGGGTGGGGGTGTGCCCAGGAGCAGGAGGACAGGTGGAAGATGGTGGTGGGAGGAGAATAGAGGGATGGTTAATTTAGCTGCTTTTCTGTGGAGTGAAAGGATCGAATGGAGAGTCAGAGGACACAAGGTCAGGGAGTGAGAAGGGGATGCATTCTGTCGGGCTTTGCAGGTGAGGACAAGGACCACGGTAAGGGGAAAGCAGCGTAAGGATTTGAGATGGGGCTGGAAGTTGTCAGAACTGCCTTCCAGATGGGCTGGGGTTGGGAAAGCTGGGGCAGGGACGAGGCTGCAGTAGTGGAGGTGAAAGACAGATCAGGGCTTGGACTAGGGTTTTGTTGGACAAAGCCTGGGCAGAAAGGGATTTTGTGTAGGAATCTGGTGCTGATGGTGCTAACGTGGGAGGGGAAGGAGGGGGAGGGGTGAAGGGTGCTGTGAGTCTGAAGGAGCAGGGATGATGGTAGCTTTGCTAGTAGAGATGGGGAAGGAGGGGCAGGTTTAGGGGCCAGGGTTCGGTTAATCCTCACAAACCCCTGTGACAGAGGGAAGTATCTCTGTTTTATAGATGGGAAAACTGAGGCACTGAGCAGTGACATGATTGGCCCGTGGTCACACAGCAAGTCAATGGCAGAGAGAGAAGCCGATTTTGAGGATCCCAACTTGCTTTCACCGCCCTCCCAGACCTGTGAACTGGAGCTCGGACACCCCCTCTGTAAGCACCTGGCCTATTCCCTCCTCTGTAGGATGCAGCAGTCAGGACAGGCCCCCGTTCTGACTAGTCCATTCCATGGCTTTCCCTTCTCTGTGTGGCACAGGAATGAACATGGTCTTCCATCTGTTCAGCTTCAGTGCAGCATGCTGAGCACCCAGGGCTTTCTGGGTAACATTGTGTCCTGCCCTCTGGGCTTCAAACCAGCTCCCCTTCCCAGAGATGGCCTCTTGCTCCCTGGGCCAGACTGTCAAGGGCTGGGAACTGCTGTTTGCAGAGCCAGCCCGCTCTGCCCTGACAGGAGACCTCACTACTCACTGGCAACCCCTGCTGGCTGCTTGAGGGGTGATGACCAGCTCAGAAAGGGCTCCTACCAAACCTTCCTTGGCCAGAGGCTGCTGGCTGGGATTGGTTCAGAGAGGATTGAGGGGCATGGTTAAAAGGAGAGCAGGGTGCAGGGGGAGCTGTAAGGGATGGGGGTAACTGGTGTGTGTGTGTGGGGGCAGGTGTGGAAATGAAGAAGGGAGGTGTCTTCTACAGAAGATAGTGCAGAGAGAGCCTGAGTAGGAAGATCAGTATCAGAGCAAAATATTTATAATTATAATTAGGAATACCAGCCACTGCACCACCCACCCTCAGGGAAAGAAACCAGGAGCCCTTCCTGGAACCTGCCTGCCGGGTGCCAGACCAGATCCCCCTCCCCAGGGCTGCAAGCTGCTCCATCTCCTCTTAGGACCCGCTCTCCCCCATCCCTTCCCCGGCAACCCGCTTTTGGGAAACTGAGAGGGGGAGGGGGGGACCTGGCCTTAGCAGATTCCCCCCCCCCCCTTCTCCCAGCGATGCATGAACCGCAGCCTGGCCACCGCTCCGGTGCTGCAGGTAGAAACTGGCAGGTGGGAACCAGACCCGTGTGTCTCCAGCTGTAGGGAGGGGGTGGTGGACAGGGATGCAGCATCCCTTTTGCAAAACTACCGTCCAAGCAGGGAGCTCACTGCAGGAGAAAGCCCAATCCTTGTCTTCTCCCCCCTCCCCCCCCCATCTCCAGTTGGGGGAGGGGGGGAAGAAAGGTGCCCAGCTGCAGCACAGCGGGTCCTGCCTGCTCGCTGCTGGGACAGCTGGACAGCCCTGCCACCCCCCCATTCCGGCTGCAGCGAGCACCACAGGGACCTTTGCTCCCTTGGCCAGCAGCCCGGCGCGCAGAGAGGGCCCCCCCCGGTGCATTTCCCTGCCGGAGGCGAGGCGCTTACCTGGGGCGTCCCCGTCCGCGCATAGAGCAGCCGCCCCCTGCTGAAGGGTGCAAGGCGGGAGCAAGGCCGGGGGGAGCTGAGCAGAGGGAGGGTGCGGGGCGCCAGGCTCCTGCGTCCGCCGGCCGAGCTCGCAATGAAGCAGCCGCGCCAGGACTGCAGGCGAGGCGCGCGCTCCTCCCTCCCTGCCTGCCTCCTCCCGCAGCCGCCCACCTCCTTCTGCTGGTTTCCATGGCAACTGGGTAATGCTCAGTACCTCCAGCGAGCCCCGGCCACGCGCGGGCTCTCGCCCCTCCAGCCCCGCGGGCACAGGTGCCATCCGCCGTGTGAACCCGCATCCTCGGGCACTGCACACGTGCGCAGCAGTCACAAGTGCTGCTGAGACCCTCACACTGGCGTGTGTGCACACGCGTGACCCTCACACCGGCGTGTGTGCACACGCGTGTGACCCTCCTGCTCATGCATGTGTGAAGTTTATGCTCACATGAGCACGTGTAAATGCACAGCCTTCATGCTTGCACTGGTGTGTGTGTCTGTCTGTCTGACCATGCTCACCCTGTCGTGCACCCATGAGCCACCTTCACACTCACATTGGCTTGCATGTGTGCAAACACAGTAGTTAAAAATGAAAAACGCACTCAGGCAATCCACAGCTGCAAATGGAGGGGAATGGAATGATGAGTTCTGACCTGTTTGGGTTTATTGTGTTGCACTAATCGGATGAATTTTCGAGCCCTGGTAAGGAAGGGATGAATCGATCACCGGGTACTGCCAGGCATAGACAGATTATGCACTCGGCACAGTTCCCTTTATGCTCTATCAATTCACCTCCTTGAACATCTGCACAGACATGGAGCTCTGCCTATGCACATTATTCATGACCTGTGCTACCCCCTGACATTCTAGTCCTGGCCTCCCAACTCAACTTCTGTCCTGATCTGCTGTACCAGTCCTGTGCCCACACAGTTCTACAAATGCACCTTAATGCTGACTCTCAGCATCCTCTGCTATTCCAGTCCTAGGCCTATCCTGCCCAGAGACTGCCGGCTTTGCCCAGTTATCCCAGAGGGCATCGTAGTTCTTGTGATCTAGCCAAAGGCTCATGGAGGGCTAGGCTGAGACTCACCAATTGCCTTTCACCTCTGACCTAAGGCATTTTAACAAAAGTCTCCATGGAAAAATCACAGTGAACTGATCAGGTGCCCCGTCTGACCCCCGGTCATCACTTTATTTCATGATCCTCATGGTGCATCAGCATTGCTAAATATGCCTAGCGATCGGCCTTAAAAAGGGGGGAGCTTGGACCTCAGACCAGTGAGACGATTTAGAAACCCTGCTGTGTTCCTCAGCATTTTGGGAGGTCTGGATCTCCTAGCACCCCATCTCTGCCTGACCATGGCTGTTAGCGTTAAGACCTAGTGTACGGCTTCTGCTGTTTGACGGCACTGCAACATCAGGTTAGTTTCGTCCCAGACGCACGTTCTCCAGGGAGAGCACAGGCATTGCTTGTGCCCTATTTACAATGGGTGCCAGGAATCCCAAGTGCACATGTGCTAGGCACCAAGCAATAAGTCTGAACAGGCATCTGGGCTCCTTGTTTAATGCTGGTAGGCCAGAACTCTCTTCTCTCCAGAGAGCTCGCTCAGTGACAATCTGCCCTGCTTCTGTGTCTGGCTTGCCGTTCTAATCAGATCTTGCCGGGAAGGGAGCAGAGAGGGATAAACTCTCTCCGGGGGGTAGGGATTCCATCTTAAAGTCTTCCATGTAGGAAGCCAGACGAGTGGAAATGGAGCATCAAGCCGTGCATCCTCATTGTCAGCAGGTGACATCCCCTCTGCCTGTTCCTTCCTTTGCAGCTACCCAGATTGGAGTGAAAGGGCCAGTGGCAATATTTGGAGAGGGAGGCCTCCCTCAATAAATAAAATCAGCTCGAAACAGAGTTGGGCCTGGATCCAAGCTTCTCCAATGTGCACGGGTGTCTGAGTTGGGGGCCCGTCTCCAATCCTGTCTGGAGACTGGTTGCTGAGTGCATTGGGGCTGCATTTCTTTATATTATTTGCACGGGAGCCAGAGAAAACCATGTTCCTTTCTTCCCTGAGTTGTGCTGCAGGGAGTTTTCCCTCCCCGGCCTAGAGAAGCTTAATATAGAGTCAGTGAGGAACCCCAGGGCCCTATGTCTGAGTGACCGAGGATCCTCAACTTGCTTGTTTCTCTCCTCTTTACCTTCAATCCCCATTGTGCCTTCCCCCCAAAGCACCTAGGAAAGACAGGAATGGGTTCTCAGCCACTGGGGTTTGAATCTAGCAGACCTATAGATCCCAGCATTACATCCCATCAGACCAGCAGCATGGGCCAGCTAGCATGTATTCTATTCCCAGGAGAGCCAACGTCCCAGAGGCAGCATTCCTGGTGCTCCCTTAGCACCCTCCATTCCCTATAGTGCATGCGCTCTCTCTCTCGCGCTCTCTCTCTCGTTTTCTCCTGTTACAGTGTAAATAGGGATCATATCACCTACTGCATGGGAATCGGCAGCCAGGCTGCAGGAGGAGCCTTATTCAGTGGCCAGCCCTGTCTGCTGCAGATAGAAAGACCCATCAGATGCCTTTAAAGTGTTACTGAGGGAGACCCAAACCAGAGTCATCTGTTGGGAGAATCTGATATGCAGCCTTATCACTGATGTCACTTATCTGCGTTAAGGCATGCGAATGTATGCAGGAAACAACAGCCCCTCCTGTGAATAACCTGGTACATGTGCCAGAGGAAGCGACGCTGGTTCCTCTTCCCCCAGGCACGGGCACAGTGAAAAGGGGCCTGCGTAGCTCAGGGGATTGGTAATAGGCTAGAGAGAATTTTGTCTCTTTAAATCGCAAGTGTGAATCCAGATCAAGCTGGTATTGAGGAAATGTTATGACCATCTGATCGCTGCTTGGTAGCCTGTGTGAAGTGAGCTTGATGGGTCTGAGTCCTGATCCCAATGCCTGGGTGCCCCCATCGTCACATCCGGTCTTCTAGCCAGTCTCTGAGATGATGGTGATGAGCTCTAGAGATGGTTCCTTCAGGCCAGCACTCGAGCAGGGGGTGCCGCTGGGGAAGCTTGCCCTGCTGCTGCCCATGCTGAACCTGCTCTGTGGATGTGCAGAGGCATCCAGGGATGTCAAGCCAGCCCACTTCACCAGCCAAAGGAGCGGGGCCCACAAAGGGACCGAGAGGCACAAAAGAGAACAAAGCAAGGAGACTCCACCAGAAGCCTACAGAATCCACCTTCCAAACAAGGAGCCAATACACCAGGCTGGGATTGGGCCATAAGGGCTAGCCCTTGTGGCAGGGTGAATCCTGGCGAGAGGGGCTGAGACCCATGGAGGGAAGATGTTCTGCTGGAGACAGGAGCTGGGACAATGTCCCCTCTGCTCTAAAGCTGCTTTAATGCCTCTCTCTCATGTTCCAGCCTGGCTAACGGGAGGCACAGAGGACATTAAAGCTAGTAAGAGGCTGGCGTTTTAGGCTGAGTAATAGAACCTGCCCTGGGAAGCAGCTGCAGTAAAGGAAGCTGTTCAGATGGCCAGGGTTGTTGTGTTGTTCAGGAGCTTGAAGATCAAGTTGCCCTGAGAACATAAACTGGTCCTGTGTGGCTCCTTTCTCAATCGCAGTCTCATCTTTCTTCCAAAGAGCACATTTGACTTCCTAATGAGTGGGGTCCCTCTGTCTTCAGCACCCTTCAGCTGGCCTCCTGTTTCCCAGCCTCCTCATTTCAGGTTGTTATTCACTCAACACATACACACACAACACCAAATGCATACAAGCTGGTGTCCTTGACTTGCACTTCCCTCTTTCCTCCAGCGGCTACTCTCCTCCCCAGAGGTGGCTGCATTTCAGCAGCACTAGGCATATAGCGTATATCAAGTGTTTGAGGATCTTTCAGGATGAAAGGTGCTTTAGAAATGTAAAATACCGTTATTCCAAGGAATCTATTTAGCTTAGGGTTTTATACTGCTGCCCATCAGTGTAGTATCTGGGCACCTTCCATGTAAAGTCTACACAGCAATAGTGAAGTCCCTAGTGGGCGTGAGGTGATGTTCCAAACCTGACAGAGTGTGGCTTCGTTGGTCAATTATAGATCTGGGTTAGAGTCCCAGGGTTAGCGAGATTTAACAAATTCTTTAACAAACTCCACCGGGTTCTATTTGCCACTCCCGCCATCACCAGCCACGGAGATTCTGAAATGAGAAGTTATTGGCCAGTTCAACACAGGAGGCAGAGTAGAATGGAGTTCCCCTTCCCATAGGTGGGTTGCTAAGGCCAGCAAAGGCTCCATTGGATCAGTAGAGCCAGAAGATCTGAGATGAAGATACACGACAAAGAGCAGTGCTGGGCAGAAGAGGCTACTTGCATACTGTCACTTGCCTGGGGAATGTCACTGCTCAGGCCACGCAGTGTTTGCTCTGAGCTTTCTCCTCACTGATTGGATCCTCAGTCCACCTCCCTGCGCTATACTCTTTGTATTCACTCTCAATGTCTCCACTTGGAACTGCCAGGGCTAGGGGCTGCACACCACGCTGCCATTTGGCCATTCAGCCTCCGCTTCGTTCCACAGCCTCTGGCTTGGGAGACTGCACCTTGCTGTTAGGTGATTCTGGCTTCATGGATTTAACCTTCTGTGGTGAGGTGGACCAAGGGCTGGCAGCAGAAGTGTGTCACCTCGCCAGGAAGCAGGAGGAGAACTTAGGAATGGGTGATGAGCCTTCTCAGAGCAGGCTTTCCTCTCCTGGGTATTGCTGTGGCCCGGTTCCCTTCTCCCAGAGGGTGCCTTCCCAGTCTACAACCCTCGGCACATGCGTGTGGTAGGGCCCGAGACTGGCTTAGGAGGGGGAGCTGCAGGGCAGGAGTGAGGTGCATTGGTAGATCTGTTGGGGAGGGGATTCTGGAACTGGCATTGATGGGGCACCTCAGCTCAAGACAGACAGCACAGAACCGTATGGGAAGCCTTCACTGCACCTGTTGAATTGTATGAGTAAATCCTGGCATCCACACAGGCATGGGTCCAGCCCTGCCAGATTGCCAGAGCTTCAGCAACTGACTCCACACCTTGCCAAAGCTCAGGCAAAACTAGCTCCTCTTAGGTGCTCTGGTTACCACCATATGACTGGCCGGGGCAGGGGCTGCCACATAATGGAACCTACTTAATGAAGGTGGAATTCAGGCACCAGAGGGGTGGGGACGAGTTTGGTTTGTTTGCCAACAGTGACTCACACGCAACTTCCTCCTTAGCCCAGTCACTGGGTCAGCTTCCCAAGAGGGCAGGATAGGAGAGGNATTGCTGTGGCCCGGTTCCCTTCTCCCAGAGGGTGCCTTCCCAGTCTACAACCCTCGGCACATGCGTGTGGTAGGGCCCGAGACTGGCTTAGGAGGGGGAGCTGCAGGGCAGGAGTGAGGTGCATTGGTAGATCTGTTGGGGAGGGGATTCTGGAACTGGCATTGATGGGGCACCTCAGCTCAAGACAGACAGCACAGAACCGTATGGGAAGCCTTCACTGCACCTGTTGAATTGTATGAGTAAATCCTGGCATCCACACAGGCATGGGTCCAGCCCTGCCAGATTGCCAGAGCTTCAGCAACTGACTCCACACCTTGCCAAAGCTCAGGCAAAACTAGCTCCTCTTAGGTGCTCTGGTTACCACCATATGACTGGCCGGG
This sequence comes from Platysternon megacephalum, assembly GCA_003942145.1. Classification (NCBI taxonomy): domain Eukaryota; kingdom Metazoa; phylum Chordata; order Testudines; family Platysternidae; genus Platysternon; species Platysternon megacephalum. Next base: position 2,283,877 of record QXTE01000152.1, on the reverse strand, counting down.
GCAGGGGCTGCCACATAATGGAACCTACTTAATGAAGGTGGCATTCAGGCACCAGAGGGGTGGGGACGGGTTTGGTTTGTTTGCCAACAGTGACTCACGCGCAACTTCCTCCTTAGCCCAGTCACTGGGTCAGCTTCCCAAGAGGGCAGGATAGGAGAGGGGGAGGGGGAGGTTCATACTCCAGCTTCTGAGACCCGTGGCCCACAGGGAACCCCAGCCCAGTGGCAGGCCCTGATCTGTAAGGCAGTCGCCAGTTTAACATGGGTGTTCAGGCTCTGCTGCTGTCTGGGTGCATGGGTCAAGGAGGAAGGGAAGGTGTGATGAGGAGGCAGGCTCCACCCCAAATAATGAACCTTGCATGGTCTCCTCTAACACCCATCTGATTTATTCTTCAAACGTGCCATCCTAGAACATCTAAGAGATGCATGACATGGACATCAGTGACAGATGATCTGGGCTGACTCTTTTCCCATCTCTGCCACCCTCAGCTCTGGCTCCCATTTGATCCTGCAGGCAGGAGACAAGACAACACAGCCCAGGGCTTGCCATAAATCCAGGGGCGAAGGCTGCGCATGCTCCGTACTGCACCCAGGTCAGGGGCAGATCACGCTGTGGGTGACTCTAGGGCCCCTGGGGTTATTTTGGGACATTGCTGCCCTTCTCCCCGAGCCGCCTCCATCTTCCAGCCAAGGATGTGCACAGCCAGCTGCCGATCCCAAGAGCCCTCTCCCTCTTGCAGCAAAAATGCAAACGCAGGGCTATTTGCATCTCTAATTAGGAACAGTGGATAATTGGGCCCGCTGCAGCGATTACTCAGAAAGCGAGCCATTGTGAAGGGCTCCGGCACTGTGCAGGTGCTGCCAGAAGCCTGGCTCCCACCAAAACAATCTGCCTTTTGTTTGCTAATAACCAGCCCTAAAGGCATCCTCCAGAGTTCCTTCCGGGGCATGGCCTGGGACATAAAGGACTTGATTTTTCTGGCAAACCGGCTGGCTGCACAATGCTCTGTGGAATGCTCTGTGTTTGTGAGGGCTGGAAAAGAAACTCGCTTATTGCCCAAGATCTCAGCTCTGCTACCGATTCCCGCTGGGGGGGGCCTAGGCTCGGGTTCTGTTGGCCTGGGCCTTGTGCAGTGATGTCCACCGGAATGGCTGTGTTTTGCACACACTTTGCCAGGGCCGGCTCTAGGCACCAGCATCCCAAGCGCGGCACTTCTCAAGGGGCGGCATTCTTTTTTTTTTTTTTGCTTCGGCGGCAAACAACCTGGAGCCAGCCCTGCACTTTGCAGTGGTGAAAATGATGGCCTAAGGTGCAGGGCAATGGTAAACTAAGCCCTTGATTTGCAAACTGCTTGCTTCTTAAGGGGTCAGGTTGACAAAGGTATTTAGGCACCTAAAGATGCAAGTTGGTGCCTCGTGGGATTCCCAAAAGCGCCAAAGCAGGTTAGGGGCCTGACTCCCATTTGAAGCTTGCATGTGTTTATTTCCAGCAAAAGTATTTTTTTTAAATCTTTTGAATGCAAAATTAGCACAGAGAAATTAATCACAGAAGCAGCAGGGCATTCCCAGTTAACCTTAACTCTGCCCCTTACCCCCATCTCCTATCTGCGTTTTATAACAGGCTGCCATTCTTGCCCTGTCAAACTTAATTGTGTCCTCAGTAATAATACGTAGCACTTCTATGGGTGCTTTCTAGCTGTAGATCAGAAAGCATAGAAAGAGAAATATAGGCCCCGAGGTAAAGGAACTCACCCAGCACCACACAGTGTAGCAGGGCCAGAGCTGGGTTTCCTGACTTCTGGGTTTATGCACTATCCACTAGACTGCACTGCTGCCCCAGCCTGCCCACTCCCATTTCCACACCAACATAAACTCTGTCCCTTTACCCATGCTGTACAATACTCAGATCGGACACTATTGGGGCCAGAGACTGTCTTTTTGTACAGCACCTAGTGCAATGGGGTCCTGGTCCATGACTGGGACTCCTAGGCAGTACCGCAATACAAATAAATCATAAGTAATAACTTCCACCTCCCCTCCTGGCCCATATACGGCAATTGAGCAGCAGGCACACAGGGTGGGGGAAGGTAGGGGTGTCTGTCCTATGTATGAGGATGGGCAGGATACCTTGCTGTTGAGTTGTGATCATAATGAAAGTTTTTAGCACATTTTATAACTTCTCTCTTCCAAGGATCTCAAAGCACTTAGCAGTTTAGTCTCATAACTCCCTTGTGAAACATGTAAGGGATATAGGAGGCACTTCATGCCTCACCAAAATGCAGCCACCTCTGGGGTGGGATGCAGAAGCTTTTTAACCACATATAGCAATGCAGATCACCAGTTTAGGACATACAGGGAGATCATTAAGGGAAGCAGAGCGGGATGGCCTGAACTGGAATTTGAGTGGCATGCTGGGATTAGCACTCCTACTCCTGCAGAAAGTGCCACGGGATCTTTAATGATCATGAGTAGTCATGACACTGTTTTATATGTTGTCCAAAAGCAGCTCCTAGCACCAGTCTGACCTAGTTCAGCCCCGATCCAGAGAGGAAAGGGGCTGGCAGATTTGCCAATGCCTGGCTTACAGCGCCATGGTGTTGCCCTCCCACAAACCAACAGGTTCCAGCCTCGCTTTGCAAAAAATGCTGCCAACATGGCTGCAGTTGGACTTCCCAGCTTGAAGTTTCCTGTGAACTAAGGCCCCGCTGCCACTGGCAGAAGCGAGGGGGGAGAAAACTCAAGGAAGGCAAATATCCCTGCGGGGTAAAGTGGTGGGGTGCTGAGGCACAGTGCTAATTTTTCAGCTGTCGAAGCCCAGGTTAGATCACACGTGCAATGAGTTTGCAGGTCTCAGTCTGGAGCGAGATTGTAAACATTATCTCCCCAGTACCACAAACCATCCTGCCCTGGCATCCCACGGCCTGTGTGTCATAGCTACTGACAGGAATAAAATTAACTCCATCCCGCTCCAGCAGTGTTTATACTTGCAAAGCGCAGCATGCCAGTGCAATGCAGATCCTCGCAGTGCCCGTCAGTGAGACAATGGGCCCTGCGTATACAAGGCCTTACAGCTGGGTACAGCTTCTCCTTTGTTCCGAAGGGACTCTTGGTCAAATGCCTGGGCCAAAATCCAGGGCCCCTCATGTTAGCGATGCTAGGAAGCAAGATTTGTTCCAGCTCCTCTTGTGTTTCCCCAGAGGACTAAGGCTAAGCATGGTTGAAAGTGGCCTCTGATTTTGGGTGCTGAGTTTTTGAGTGCCCAACGTGAGGCACTTTGGGCATAGTTCTCAGCAGCAGCACAGAGCGCCCACAGCTCCCCTTGACGCCCAGTGGAGTTAGGTGCTTGGTACTTCTGAAAATCAGGTGCAAAGGCCCAGAGCTGGGAATGCCGAGCTGGGGAGGCTTGCAGGCATGGGCATAGTTGGCGGGTGTGGGGGAATGGAAGGCTCGGGCAGGCGTGGAATTTGCCCCCCCACGCATGGCCCCAGTGGCTTGGCTGGAGCTGCCCCCCCCCAAATATAGAAGTCAAACTATGCCTATGCTTGCAGGTCAGGCTTGGTGAGCTTATTTCAGGGCAATGGGCCTCAACCCTGATCTGGAAGGACCAACGCTAGAGGGCAGGTCAGTCCCCTTCCTTGACCTGTCTGCTGGGACTGCCAACAAAGAGGTCAGTCAGTCCCGAAGGCAGAGACGTGTTTAGCCACGGGAACTTTTGTCCCACTCAGAGCTGGACAGAGACTCCCCAAACTTATTTCCCACAGGCCACCCCAAGCAATTGCATGCTGGGCTTGACTGCCACAGCCGTTCCAGAGCTGCGATTTATTTTCACGAAGGAAAGGAAAGCGGCGGTGGACAGAGGGACATGCACAGGGGCAGTACATTCCAGTTAGAAGAAATCCCCAGATTAGCATGGGAATCACAGAGCTGGTTTTCAGCTCCTTCTTCTCCACCCTCTCTCCCACGTAGGTCCCTGCCGGTCTCTGGATATCAAGCGAGCGGAGGAGGTGGTTCCTCGGCAACTGTAACCATGAGACCTCTCCATGTCCCACCGCTCCCCTGGCACATGGGGCAGGTTGCTATTTATGATGCATGATTTATGCAGTGCTGGCAGCACGTTGGCCACCAAGCTGCTTGGCTGCTCTAAGCCACGTGTCTATTGCAAGTGAAGCGTGAGGTGCAGTCAATACCCAGTGCGGACAGCACAGGGATAACAGGTGAGTGGTGGAGTCAGCATAGAGGAATCTGTCCAGCCACCTGCCTGTGCTGTATCAGCTCCATGGGCAGGGGACTCTGATCTTCAGGGCTGCTAATCTGGCCCATTTCACCAGCACTAAGTGCTTCATCCTGCTCTCAGCAAAGCTCCCATTGGCTTGAATGGGGCAGGAAGAAGGCCTTAAATTCGCACACTCCGAGCCCTGGTTGTCTGCTGTGTGGCAATGCAGGTCGCCGGGTTGGTCTGGAAAGCGTTTCCTTCCAGGCTGGGACAAGCCAATTCTGGGATCAAACAAATCCCAGCTCTGCCTGCATTGCTCGCACCTGACCTTACAGCGTGCCCCTTCCATGCAGGCAAAGGAGCACTTAGCATCCTGCGAAGCTGCTGAAATATGGCTCTGTTCACTGAGACATACAGGAGGTGCTGCACCGCTCACCCTCCTGAGGAGCAGAGAACCTTGCTCGGTTGCTCCCAGATCTGTGTCCATGGCATAGCCGGGCTCTGTGCTGCAGACGTCATGCCTTTCCCAGCTAGCATGGTTCACTAGCCACCTTTCCACACATAGGAGAAACCTAAAGGTAGCCTATACTGCGGGAGAGTTGGTTAGTGATTCCTCTCACACCCGGATGCCCTTAGGGCTTTCGGAGAGCACTGCTGGGCTGAAAACTCTGCTCCAAGATGCTAAGCATGCAAGGGTCATGCTTCTTGGAGTGAAAATTGAGCCTTTCTTTCTTCTTCCGGGCCTGTCTGTGTTATTTAAAGAGGCACAGCAGCAAACCACTGGAGCACCTTGATCTCCGTGCCTGACCCTTGTATCGGCATACAACAGCCGTCCTAGGCATTTCACAAACGTCAATTGTATTTGCTGGTTGCAACACCTGGGACAAAGTCTTTAGATTAGATCTGGCACAGACAGTGCTGTCTGCAAAGTTTTCTTCCTAGTGTGCACAAGGAGCTAGGCACATTCCAGTTGCTCTGGGTCAGCCAGTTCTCCCAGCTCCATCCTACAATGCCTTGCCTTCCACCTGGAAACTACATCCGATCCCTTGCTCTACGCCAGTGTTTCTCAAGCTTTTTGATACAAGGGACCAGCCTGCGGCCTTCCTAAAAGGAGTCAGGGAGATCTCAGGGACCGGCCCTTGAGAAACACTGCTCCGAAGCAACACCAAGTGCTGTGGGAGCGGTGCTTCGGGAGTCTGAAAATGCGCTGGGAACAGCCATGGCTGGCGGGTGCATGGTGCATAGATGTGCCAGAATGATTCTGTGAGGGACAAGCTGGAGAGGTTCAGGAACCAGCCACTTTGGGCCATTAACGTCTCAGCAGCAGTTTCCACCTAGGGCTAAATTCAGACCTGGTGCAATTCCAGGCTCTTAGTGTAGACACATCTCATTCTCTTTATCTCTCTGCTGCTCTCCCCCTGCCTTTCTCTCTTCTTCTGTTACTCACTCATTCTTTCTCTCTCACACATGTAGCTAATTGATAGTTTCCCACAATGCACAGCAACCACCTAGCCTGCATTTCGCAATGCTTTTACTATTAAGTCTATCCTGCCTCCCTGGGCAGCTTTATCAGCACAAGCCACCTATTAATCACCAGTCCTCCAGGAAGCAAGGCCAAGGCAAACATGGTTGAAAAAGATCAGGTCGGCTGGCCTGACCAGTTGTGACAGGCACTTGTCAACTGGAGGAGACAGCTCAGATAAGGGACAGGAAGGTCCCAGCCCAGCAGGGTGGTCAGCACCATTTCACCAGGCAGCTGATATGGCTGAGGTGATGATCTTGTTGCTTTAATCTTCCTCAGAGGCCTCTTCTTGCTCCCTTTTCCAGTTCCCAGCCATGGCACTGCCTGAGCAAGCCATCTTCTCGGGCAGCAGGGAGGTGGGGCCTGAATCGGCTGTCCCAGTGTTCACTCAAACTACACTTAGATGGATCCAGTGCCTGGAAACTCAGATGAAGGCAATGTAAATGGGGAGTGGCTACTATTTCAGACAACAGTCTATGGCTGCACTGCATCCTGCCTGTCTCTGCCCAGCTCCATTGAATTTCCCTGTACAAAGCTCATTTGCTTGGAATCTGCGTGCAAGTGAAGGAAGCAGGGCCGGCGCAACCCATTAGGCGACTTAGGCAGTCGCCTAGGGCACTAACATTTGGGGGGCGCTGGCCACCCCGGTCGTCGTCGGTATTTTGGGGGCGGGACCTTCCGCCGCCTCTGTCGGGGGCGGCATTTCGGGGGCGGGACCTTCCGCCACCTAGGGCGGCAAAAAAGCTGGCGGCGCTCCTGGAAGGAAGCATGGCCCAGGGGTTAGGGTAATTGCCTAGGTTTGGGGAGACCCAGTTTATAGGCCCCCTGTGTGACCTTGGGCAAGTCATTCAATCTCTGTGCCTCAGTTCCCCATCTGTACTATGCAGGCAATAGCCCTGCTCTGCTTGCAGGGGTTAGGAGCATAATTATACTGGAGGCTGGGAGGCACTCAGATACTCCAGCGATGGGGGCCAGGTCAGTGCCAGAGGTAGAGAGGCTGTGAATTTCAACCAGGATGACTCGGTAAAGTCTTAACCCCAAAGGCCAGTCCAGGTAGTGTCCCCAGACTCCACCAGCATCTCTCTATTTGAGAGCTATCACATTTCTATAGCCGCAGTGGTAGCATCAATAACAGAGCAAATGGATGATCTTTGCCATGAACAGGTGGAAGTGACATGCATTCGTGAAGCAAAGTAGCTAAAGGAGTCTGTACCATTAAGAAGAGTGCATGCAGGTGCCTTTCCCGACCTGCTCTATAAACACAGCCCACGCACCGCGTCAAGTACAAACTCACCCCCTGCCTGGGCTTTGGCTTTATTCGTGAAGGAAGTAACAGTAATAGAATATCAAGATCAGCTCAGACCTTCTCCCCAGGCCTGCCTGCTCCCAGGGCTCCTCCATTAGGATGGCTCAGCCCGCACCCTATATCCTGCTCTCTTCTCAGAGAGCCACACCCACCTCCCTTGTATCTACGGAGGTAACTACCTGCAATAGTGAGTCAGTAGAACCTGCTTAGCCCTTTCCCAATAGGCATGTTACCTGGGGAGGGTATTGCAGGCAATCACTGCCAGCCTCTTACAAACAGGGCAGAGAAGGTGAATGGGTAGCACCGTGTGTGGCCAGTGACTCGGAGAACGTAAAGGCCTAGCAGCACTGCCATTGGCCAGTGAGGAAGCAGAGCTCCCAGCGCAGTGGCAGAGAGCTCTCTTCACTCCACACACCTGCTGTGTGTGCACGGAGAGACCCTGATAACTCCTCTACCAGCTCCTGCTCCACACAGATATCCCAGATCAAACGCTGCGGTATTGGTGTGAAAGGAGAGTGATAATGGATCCCCTTGGTTACACCTGCCACAGAGGACAGCTGCTAATACTACCTGCACTTGCAGCCTGTGTATGTTTAGCATGAGTCAGCAGCACCAAGCTGGGATATGTGATACAGGCCCAGTGAGAGCCCATGGATACTAAAGCAGCAGGCAGTAATTCACCCTGGAGTCTCTGATACAGGCTGCAGCCTGAAGATGGAGCCTAATGTGTCACTGGAGAAGCCAGTTCAGATTACAGCCAGAGCCTGCACCCGCATTCAGCTGACATGTCTAGGCCGTAGAGTCTCTAGACAACAATTGTCAGGGGATGGGGTTTTCTGACAGTGGAAACAGAGATCGAATACCAAAGCCAGCCTAGGGAGACCAGCCAGCCAAAGACAGTCTGACATGGGAGCCTGGGAAGATCATACCTGCTGCAGCTGCCTAGGGTTTTTCTGCTGATCTCTTTTGTGTTATCTCCCTCCACTGCCAGAACAGCTGGGGAATTTCCTAGTCTATTGGGTTGTTGAATGTCTTCCAGTTGTTTGCCTCAGCAGAGCTGTTCTGCCCTGGATCTTTCAATTCTGCTCACTTAACCGCAGTGCTTAATTTGTGATGAAAGAGGTGCCAGGGCTCAAGCAATTTTTTTACATTGATAACACATGCAGCAAGCCAAAGGTGCCAGGGCTCTGACCTGCCAAGCCTAGAGGTGGCAGGGCTCAGCCCTGGCAAGCCCTGGCACAAAATAAGCACTGCTGCACCATCCATAGGTGATCAGAGACACTGAGTCTGATTCCCATCTCATGCCTATTCTTCCTCCAGTGTATCCCCAGTGACTCCAGCGGAGTTACTGTTGGTTTGCACTAGTGAAAGAGAGAGCACAGTTCAACCCACTGGGTCCAGGCCTCAAACTCAGGCTACAGAGAAAGGTGCCTAAATTCTACATTTAGAGTCTCAAATCTGGCTTCAAAATACCAGTCTGAATCCAGATTTTGAGAGGGGCTAATTCTAGGCTCCCAAAAGCCTTAATATGGTACTTTCTGTCTGGTTCAGAAATCAGGGGCCCAATTCAATGGTCTCTTACACCTAGTGCCAGAGCCTCAGTTCAGGTTGAGTCCCCTCTGTGCGGCTCCAGCTTCATGCAATCTACTTCCTCCAATCCACCTAGGGGGCAGGCCAAGGAAGGGACTAGGGTGACCAGACAGCAAGTGTGAAAAATCAGGACAGGGGGTGGGGGGTAATAGGAGCCTATATAAGAAAAAGACCCAAAAAATTGGGACTTTCCCCATAAAAGTGGGACATCTGGTCACCCTAGAAGGGACAGAGCATCAAACGAATGCAAGTAGGGCTGGATTGTGGCAATGTTGAGCAGAATTTAGTGCAGCTCTGGGGCTACACTAATGTATATCAGGGGCTGGTTTAGCCTCTGGGCAGCCCCAGAATCCTGGGAGGCAGAAAGGTGGTGCAAGTGAGGATTAAGCCCCGGCTGTATGATTTACACCAGGGTGTAAGTGGCAAAGTCGTGTAGCTTGAACCAATCTGGCATGAAGCAGGCACGTAAATCAAGTGCAGACCAGATGCCAACAAGGCGTAACGCAAACTGAAGGAACTTTAAAAATCTAGATACTCGTCACCATCCGTGCTGTTTGTTTCCTGTGTGCTTCGCTCAGCTGTGACAGGAACCCTGGCCTGGTCAGTTTCACATTTTTGTTTCTAGTCTGTTTCCTATGTTCTGTGTGACCCCATCAGAAATGGCTGGGAATGTAAAGAGGTAGCAACCTGAGAGTGCCAGATTCTGGAATGCTCACGGGTGCCTACTTCTTAACTGCAGAACAGCTGATCTCAAAACGGGGCCAGGTTTTCGCCTCTGAGATGGTGCCCAGGAGAAGGGAGAGAGCAAACCATAATCACAGCCATCCAAAAAGGTGGGGGGTTGGATGCCACCTGTGTAGCGCTATGGACCAAATTCTGGTCCTATGGAAAATGGCCCCATAACAAGTGCATGTGTCTGTTGCAAGATCAGCATTTGGGTGCGCCTGTATCCCAGCCAGCAACAGCCCCTTCCCCCTGGAATAATCTGTTTGCATGGGCTGTTGATGGATCAGGGGCATAGTCACATAAATATGCAGATCCTTCCCTGTGATCCCAAGGTCCTGCTCTTCTGCTCTTGTCATGGTGGGGGTGTGCAGAGGAGTCTCTGCAGGGGAAGCCGTAATAGGGACAGTCCCATCCCATCCTTGAGTCCCCGAGGTTGGTGTGTGGGGTTTTCTAACCAGCACCTTCCAGAATTTGACTCTAGGTAACATCTTACAGGCTCCATGTGTGATTCATGGTGCATAATATACAGTCCAGTGTTCTTAGTACACACTATGTAATACTGTCCATGGTAGATATTACATACTACATACGTTATAAGCTCTCTACTTACAATCATTATAGGCCTGATGCTGCCAGATGCTGAGTGCACACAGCTCCTACTGGAGTCCTGTAAGTGTCTTATAGATGTAGCCCCTATGACAACACATCCCTCATTGTCATTTTATGTCTTTGGCCCCGTTATTGAAGTGTTACAATGCTCCACATATATCTGAGCCTTGGGGCCTTAGATCATTTTCAGGCCAGCAAAGACTCTGGGAGGCCACAAAGGGGGTAAGGTAAATGGCCTCTGAGCTGAGCAGCCCCAAGCAATTTCAGACAACAGAGCAGGAAATTCCCTGCTGCACAGGCGTGTATAGTGGAAACACAACAAGTGGAGCTGCCCCCGTGTGTCTTACTCCTGCACTCACCCGTGTGGACAGAAATGAAATGCCAGCTGCTGCATGATTAGGAGCAGGACCTGACCCCGTTTAATGGCTCTCCGCAGCCACCTGACACCAGCCCATCCCAGTGGAAAGTTACAGGCCTCCCTTAGCCTCCTCTCTCCCTTCCCAGGCGTTTTCTAGGGCGAGTCGCAGAGCAGGTCGACTGGAGGAATGTGCGAGCCACATGCCCCCCGCCAATCCTGGCCCCTCATCCCTGCCAAGGTTAGCGTGGCATGCCGGTGTAGTCACCGGTTAAAAAGCCCGACATGCTAGCCCCAAACCACGGTCCTATCCCGCTGCCCACAAGGGATCAGAGTGCAGCCCATGACGTACCTTCGAGGAGTGACAGCGGAGACCATGGGAGGCTGGTGGAAAGGCGAGGTCTCAGCACCTGTCAGGCAGAAGGCCCTGCAGGCTGGCTGCCTCCCCTGCTGTATAGGATCCAGCTGCCAGGGACGCCTACTGGGTCCTTCTCTCGCTCTGCACATTGGCAGGAAGGTCACAGCAGATGGGGAGGAGGGGGGTAAAGATCAGCACGGAGATTAGAGAGGCATTTTTAGCCAGCCAATCCCCGCCTGGGCCCTGCATGATGACTCGCCCGGCAGCACAAGGTGAAAACAGTACTGCAGAAAAGGCAGTGAATAAGCTTAGAGCCGCTCTCTGCCTTTCCTGGGTGGGATGGTCCCCCCTCCCTCCTTTTCTCCCTCTCACATACAGTTCCCTTTCACTATCTCTCTCCCTCCTGCTGCTCCCTTTTCCTTTTCCCTCGCTCTCTTCGTCCTCATGTACTTTTACTTTCCTTCTATTCCCATTGCCCTCCCCACATTTTCTCGCTCACACTCTTTCCCCCTGTCTCTCCTTTCCTTTCCCATTCCCTTATTCCCCATCACCCCACCCTGCTCCCTCTCCCACGCCTCTTGCTCCCTCCCCCTCGTGGTCAGAGTCTCAGCTCCCAGACCAGCTTCCACTAGCACCTGATGAAGCCTCCTTCCAGTCCCCTCTGTGGAGGCAGAGGGAGAATGGGTGGGACGTGGCCACCCCTTCCAGTTCCACTCATTCTGCTGGGGGGCCCAGCTTTGGTCTAAAACTTGGGACCCCAAACATTTGCTGTCATTTCTCATCCTTAAAGCTGGCCCTCTTATCCCCACTATCCTGCTTTCCAAGCCATGCACAGTTCTCTCCCTTGCTTAGATAGATTTATCTGTTCCTGGGGCTACTGTAATAATTACAGTGTAAATAGACCCTGTTCCCTCCTAGTGCTACTCTGCCTTGTAGGGGTGGTGGATACAGAGCCAGAGAGCAGCTATCATCCTCCTTTCATCCCCTGGGGTCAGACCTCGCTCTGTCACCCCCGGACCTGGTGTTATCTCCCTTGCATCATTGTCAGTTGTTTGGATCAGGAATTATGGACCATGAATCAAATGTAATGGACAATAAGCAGGGGCTAGGCCAAATTCTGCTCTCACTTACTCCGATGCAGCCCAGGGAAATCAGTAGGGTTGTGCTAGCTGACAGAGTGCACAATGTGTTCTTTTGTCTTCGGGTGAGGGGAACTGCAATATTTATTGGCCCAAGCAGTAAATAATGACTTAGGTGAGCTCAGTTTTGACCAGGAAGGGAAATCAATCTTGCTGTTCACCCTGTGAAATCAACTACTATGCAACTAGGTGCAGTGTTACATTCTCAGGGCCAAGTATGGCTCCAAGGTCAATGTGCAAAAATGCATACACGCCTACACCTGCGTGTACAGGGCCTGGCTCTGTGGCCTTGCGTCTTGTGGAGCCCCCTACACCTGTTCAAAGAGGGTGTGAAAAGCTACCAAAGTGCCAGAGAACGTTTTACTCTCCCTTTGCATATGTATAAATACCTGTGCTCGATGCAGGGCAGTGAACAGCCAGGCTTCAGCCACCCATGATATGTGCACAAACTGGGTGACTGAATATGCAAATAGGCATTTCCTGTACATGACTAAATATCAGGAAGACAAGGTGGGTGACATAATATCTTTTATTGGACCAACTTCTGTTGGTGAGAGAGACAAGTTTTCGAGCCACATGGAGCTCTTCTTCTTCAGAGCTCTGTGGGCTCGAAAGCTTGTCTCTCTCACCAAAAGAAGTTGGTCCAATAAAAGATATCATGTCACCCACCTTGTCTCTCTAATAATATCCTGGGATTGGCATGGCTACAGCTACACTAAACATGAGGAAATCATTCTGCTACTGGTGATTGCAAGCAACTGCTCCACAGGTGTAAACCCACTGTGAGAGGAGAAGCTGGACAATAGTATTTTTAATGCCCTCTAGTGGTAGTTTTGATTATAATTCTCCCCAGTACAGGAGAGGCCTGTTGGCCTGCATTACTCTTAATACTTAAGAGGAAGATGGGTGTAGCTGCGTTTGGAGAATAGAAAGTAAAGCCTACAAAATGGTTAGCAGCACCTCTTAAAGTCTGTAGGGAGAATTCTGTTCTCTCCCCGATGTAAATCCAGTGAAGTCAGTGGCATTGCTACGGTTTTATGCCGAGGTAACTGCTATGTTCACATCATACAAACAGATAAGTTAGAGAAAAATATAAATACTCTTGCTGGAAGTTTGCAACATAACACAACTTTATTTCTTACCATTCGGAAGGATAAAACACAGAGAAAAAGCCAGAGAGGAACAACTCATCTCACCTTATTCAAAGCTGTCTGCCTGCAAACAACTGCTGTTTGGCCCAGATTGCACACTTCCCCACAGAACCCCCTATCCAGGAAGCAGGAGCAGGAAAAACCCTGAAACATAAAGTGACAGCTTGTAATTTGGACATAGTTTTCAATACACCGCAGTAGCCAAGAGCAGAAGCTGACCCAGCGTCTGTACTCAAAAAAACCCAAGATCCCATGCATGGCCAGTATAAAACAACACCCATGAAGTTCTGTAGTGTAACCAGCAGACTAAGGGGCGATGAAGTTTGCTATGTGACGAGCTCCCACACCTCTCGCCTTGGGTTGCTGACAGGCCCTTATTACAAGGGATGTCCCTTATTTTTTCATCTCTGTACAACAAGAACGGGAGTTGCAGAAAGCAGCAGAAATATCCCTGGCGAATGTAGGTGAGTACTGCTTAGCATTATTATAAATGATGTAGTAGTAGGCATCATCCTTCAGTCTCGAGAGACCATAGGTATGCGCCCCTGAGAGGTAAAGAATTCACTCAGTTGGTTTTATGGCATCCACGAACGTGGCTGAAGAGACCCACTTGAAAGAGACAATCTGCTGCATCTGTCACATTTAAAGGTGATGTTTCGACCCTTTGGGCTCTGCCTTTTGCCTCTGCCTTCTCCTCTGAGAAGCTGGAAGGCTTCCTCTCGTAACCCCAGAGACCGTTGTTTAGCTCTTGTTTCCAAAGGCTGCAGTCTTGAGTGTGATCTTCCCATTTGTCCACATCCATAACCATTTCTTTGAGGTCTCACTTGCACACATCCTTGAAACGCAATGTTGGGCATCCTTTGGGTCTTTTTCCAGATGCCAAATCACTGTAGAGCATATCCTTTGGGATGCGCCCATCATTCATTCTGTTTGAGGAGTGTTTGCATGCTGGGTATGCTGGCCCATTTGAGCACCTCAGTGTTGGTGACTCTGTCCCTCCAGGAGATTCCAAAATGATGATGATGATGATGATAATAATAATTAATATCAGGAGGAGGGGTGGGGTGGGGCTGCTAAGAAAACAGTCCCTTATTTTTGAAATACAGTGTTGGCAACTCTGCAGTCCCTGGTTTCACGGGCCTGTTCCGCTTTGGCCTTCTGTCCTGGGTGAAGTAGAACATTTCCTGCATTCAGTGCCGCTTGCAGCCGGACACACGTTACGCCCGGTGCGGACCATTGGCAGGGGAAGAGCCAGGGAGAGCAGCTGCTTCGCCCGCTCCTGCGCATGTTCAGTTCCACCACCGGGCATGCTCAGTGGCTGCAGGGGAGCTCCGGGATGGGGAGTGATGCTGCACCTGGGCGGGCCAGGCTGGAGGGTGGGAGCTGAGTGTGGCACAGTCTCAGTGGACGAGGCGCGGGGACCAGTGGCTGCAGCGGGGTTGGCTCCACAGGAATTGGCGGTGACCAACTGCGTCTTGCTTTAGCCCCTTGAAATGTTGGGACGTATGAGCTAGCCCCTGGGATAAGGCCCATGGGCCTGGCAAGCAGTCAGGGCCCTAGTTTTGCATCTCGTCTTCAAGGCTGCCCTTCTAGAAACACTGGCCCCCCCTTAACGCTACGCTGGGGGGGGGCAGGGGCAGGTTCTGACTTGAATGACAGAGCTGAATTGGCAGTCCAGCTTCCTGCAGCACCTCTGTTCTCCTTCTAGGTCTCCCCTCTGAGTACCGAGCGGGCCCAGCCTTGCTTAGTGCATGAAATGTGCCCCGAATTGCTGACAGGGGAGGCATGGCTACACTGCAGGGGAAGGCCTTCCCATTGCACGCATTTATAACCTGCATGCCTGACAGCAGACGCCCATCCTGCTGCAGTCGCAGTGAGTAATGCATGCTTAGGTTTTTTCTCACCTACCTCATGCTGATCCTTGGAGTTTGATCAATCTCTGTCTACGCTGAAAGCAACATGGTTCTGTCTGTCTTGTGGCACAAGCATAAGCCAAAATAAGCAACTGCCGGGGCAGAAACTCTCAGCACCGTAAGGGGATCGCATATTAAACCATAGCCAGGGGACTCTACCGGACGACCTCGCTGTTAGTCAGTCCCAGCTCCTTCCCCTTCTCACCCGCTGTCCCGTTTCCCCCAGGAGTCTGGGAAGATCAGCTGCCTCACCTGTGAATGGCAGGGGAAAGTCCCCAGGATGCAGCAGGACCAGTGGCGGATTTAGAGTTAGTGGGGCCCTGGGCGCAGCTTCATTTTCGGGGGGCCCCCCCACTCAGGACCCAGCCAAGAAAAAGAACATTCTCTCTTATCTCCCCTGTGGGAGCGGGTGCGGGGTCTGGGAGGAAGTTTGGGTGTGGGGTGCAGGCTCTGGGCTGGGGCAGGGGGTTGGGATGTGGGAGGGGGGCAGGGGGTGGCACTTACCTCGGGTTGCATGGCTCCCAAAGCAACCGGCACACACACCCCTCCGGCAGCGGCTCCTAGGCAGGGGGAACAGGGGTCTCCGCACGCTGCTGCCTGCAGGCGCCACCCCCGCAGCTCCCATTGGCTGCAGTTCCCAGCCAATGGGAGCTGCGGAGTCGGCGCTCGGGGCAGGGGCAGCGCATGGAGACACCCCCCTCCCCTCCAGGGATGCGCAGAGATGTGCCAGCAGCCAGCTGCTTCCGGGAGCAGCACGGGGCCACAGGCCACGGCATGCAGGCAGCCTGCCTGCCTGATTGAGCCCTGCTGTGCCGCCGGCTGGGACTCGGGGGCAGGTTGTCAGATATTTGTCCTGCATTTTGGGGGGGGCCCCTGTCATTGGGGGCCTCGTGCCACTACACAGTTTGTTTCATGGTTAATCTGCTCCTGAGCAGGACTGCAGTGCAGGTGCAACCTGAGAATTCACAGCAGTGTTATCGACTCACCCACCGCAGCAGCTCTCCCCACTGTGGTGGCCTGCAGGCCTTCCTCTGATGAAGGGAGGAGGAGCAGAAAGGCAGGAGTAGAGAGTCTGCAGAGGAAGGAGTCTTGGAGTGAATGGTGTTTTGGTTGGTTGTTTCCAGCCCGGAGCACTCCCCCTTTGCCTGGCAAGGAGGCAGAGGGACACTCATTCACCAGCAGAACTGGGAAGGGAGAGGGGATGTTTAGCAGGAGGGGAGGATTCAGAGCATTTAAGGCCAGAGAGAACAGTTAGATCATCGAGTCTGACCTCCTGCACAGTGCAGGCCATTAAATTCCACCCAATTACCCCTGTATTGAGACCAGTAACTTGTGCTTGGCTACAGCGGCTCTTCCAGAAAGGCCTCCAGTCCCGATACAAAGGCATCAAGAGATGGAGAATCCACCCCTTCACTCGGTAGTTTGTTCCCGTGGTTCATCGCCCGCACTGTTAAAAATGTGTGCCTTATTCCCAGTCTGAATGTGTCTGGCTTCAGCTTCCAGCCATCGGTTCTTGTTCTGCCTTCCTCGGCTAGATTAGAGGGCCCTTTAGTGCCTGCTATTTTCTCCGCAGGAAGGTATTTATACACTGTAATCAAGTCACCTCTCAATCTTCTTTTTGACAAGCTAAACAGACTGAGCTGTTTAAATCGCTCGCTGTCAGGCATTTTTCTCCAGCCTTTACATCATTTTTGCGGCTTTTGTTCTGCACCCTCTCCAACTGTTCAACATGCTTTAAGAAATATGGGCACCAGAACTGGACACAGTATCCAGTATCGGTCTCACCAATGCTGTATAGAGAGGTAAAATCATCGCTCTTCTCCGACTCACTTACTCCCCTGTTTATACACTCAAAGTTCATATTAGCTCTTTCTGCCCCAGCGTCGCACTGGGAGTGCATGTTCAATTGCTTGTCCACTGTGACCCCTAGATCCTTTCCAGAGGCACTGCTTTTCAAGATCCAGTAGTCACCCGTTCTGTGGCCTGCATTCCTTGTTCCCTGACGTTTAACTTTGCATTTAGCTGTATTAAAATGCAGGAGGAAAAAGAAGATTCAATCATACCCAATAAAAAAACCGGAGCACATCTACATATACCCTAATTATGTTTTGCTGAGGTTGCAGTTACAGGGAAAGAGCAGGAGGGAGAGGAGATAAATGAAGAGAACGCAGAGTCGGCTCTGAGTTGAGACTGTCGGTGGCGTCTGCAGTCCAGTCTATGAATCTGAAGTTCTATGCCCTGCTCTGCCACAGACGTCTTGGGTGACACTGGGTCAAGTCACTTCCCTTCTTTCTGCCTCAGTTTCTCTTATCTGTGAAATAGGGACAGTACTTTCCCATCTCTCATGGAGGTTATGAGGCTGAGCTCATTAACACTAGTAAAGTGCTTTGAGACCCTCACATAGGCAGTGCTGAACTGGTGTAAATCATTGATATTATTGGGTTCTCTGTCTCACCTCTTATTCTCATGTGTGCTAATATGCATCCCCTCTGGATACCCAGGGTCAGGTGGTGGCGGGGTTTCAAGTGTCCCGCACTGGCATCAATGGGAGAGTTCATCCTTGACTGCAAAAGGAGTGGAGGAGTTAGGCCAACACCGAGAGCTTTGGAAAATCTCAGCCCGTGTTGCTTGGCTTTGTAAGTCAGGCTGGCCTGTAAAGGGTTTTGTGGGCAGCATCCATTGCCTCCTCAGTATTAATTGGCCTTTAGAATTTGATCCACATTTCCTACAGTACCAGACGCCTTCTTTTTGTCTGCAGGGGGACTGTGGAGTGGGTGGGTGGGCCGGTGAGCTCTCAGCGGTGGGTGGGCATGGATCACAGTACTGCTCTGCCACAAGGACTGTGAGCCCTATGAGGGTGCCAAGGAAATCTGCCCCAACAGTGAGAAAAACATGTGGGTTGTAAACACCCACCGAGACAGAGCGTAAAAGGCAGGGTGTCCTTCCCACACAACACAAGGAGGAGGGTTTGTGTGACTGTGTCGTGTGTGCTACTGCAGCCGAGGCAGGCAGGACTGCAGGCATAAATGTGGATGTATCCCGCACAGCTACAATGGCCATTGTCCCATCTCAAGCCATTTGAATGGCTGGCTCTGGGGAGTGCTGCAGACTCTGAGCTGACAGAAGGGGATCCAGGGATATCTCCCGCCCAGAAAGCTGCATAGAAATGCAGCTCCAAACAATAAACCCTTTGAGGCACATCATTTTGCACTGACCTGATTAAAAGAGTCTGTTTGAGGGTTTTTACAAACCATTTTAATCTAAAAATCCCCCGCAGAGTCTACACTGGATTCCGTTTTCATCATAGCACTGAAATCTGTGTCTTATCTTCACTGAATCTGCTGCGCTTGGGGACATGACACAACCTCCCTCTTCTCACTTCCAGCGGTTAGATTTGTACTGGATTTGGAGGGCCAGCACCTCCCTCCCAGGTTCAAATTCCCAGTGTGTCAATACAGCTATTGATTTTTATAGTATTTAATATGTTGTTTATTAATGGTGGTAGCTCCTGATCGTACTGCCATAACTATGCATGGCTGTCTATAGAGATTAAAATAAACCCAGCCCCTGCTCAGAAGGATTTACAATTTAAGCCCCCCAATCCTGTCATTTTATCCATGCAAATAGACACCCTGTGCCTATGTGGAGCCTCTCTGACTCAAATAGGATTCTGTGTGATCTTAAGGGCCTACCCACATGAAGTCACTGCAGCTTCATGTGTACCCGGAGAACCGTGTGATTGCAGGATCAAGGCCTAAATTAGGCAAACGTAGCACCTGACAGTAACTGACAGAGGTAAGGGAGGAAGGTTCTAGCTCGAGGGCCTCCATCTGTGAGAGTTTTAGGTTTCAATCCTGCAGGGGCCTTGAGAGTGGGGCTATTCACGTGCTTCATGTTAAGCACTTTGCTGGATCAGGACCAAAGGGCTCACCATTTTGCGGGATGCAGACCCTGTGCTGTAACACTATCTGTTGTTGTAGATAGACTGCCCACATGAGAAAAGCCAGCAGGGTTTGGCTCATCATTTATCAAGTCCCTCAGTCTCTCTGGATTGCAAATGCTATCTATCTAAATGTATGTCAGTCAGCTAGCCATGATCACATTAACTATCTGTTAAAAAACAGCTGGTTGGCACTAGGACCTTGAAGAAGCCCCATGAGACTGCCTGTATTTCCTTACTCTCTTTATAAAATATTTAAAAGCTCCATCAAACGAAGTCCCATTTCATTTTGCTGGGGGGGAGGACCAACAGGGAAGGTGGTTCTTTCTGCTTTGAGCGCTGACCCTGTGATACTGTGTGGAGAGGGACCTTAACATTTCACCTTTTCTGCATCCAGCACAGCTTTTGTCCCTGAATTGGTCTATTTCTGATTTGTTTCATTTCGGGCACCAGGGCTGTGAGGAATAATGTGGGCTAAATCCTTGTCCCTCTTTCACTTGTCCTCATGGCCCGGCAGGATAATTGGTAGAGCTCAAAGCGTTTTACAAAGGAGGTAAATATCATTAAAACCCATTTAACAGTTGGAAAAGGTGAGTCATGAAGCAGGGACGTGACTTGCCCAACAGGTTAGTAGCAGAGTAGGGAGTAGAACTGTGGATTCTAGAATGTGAGTCTAGGGCTCTAGCTACTAGCCCATCCTGCTTTGAAAAGAAAGACTCCTACAAAATGAGGGAAAGGTTGCAAGTATTTGCTCAAAAGAGTCAGGACTATGGCCTGACAACCAAGATGGCCATCTGGAAAATCAGGCTGAGCAAAGGCCTATTAGTCTGCTCCCATGCCAGCAGAGTTAGGTCTACATTGAGTGCTTGTAACAGAGTGTTGGGCAGACCAGCAAATAGAATGCAGACAGATGGGCAAAACCAACAGATCCAGCAGAAATTGTTTCCTTTGTTTTGAATTTGCATTTTTGTTTTGACAAATTCATAAAGAAATATAGAATAATAGTATTTTAATCATTATAATAGCAATGGGCTCAAACCAAAATCCCAGGGCTGGATGCTTCCACATTTGGAAGAAGTTCAGCTCTCTGCACCCCGCACACATTGAGTAAGCGGACTCCTTGTGACGGTGCTCAGTGTATTATCCCCACTGGAGTACAGAGAGGTGTAGTGGCTTTCAGAGGCTTCATAGGAGTTCTATTACACAGTACACAGTTGGGAACAGAACCCAGCTCTTCCGGTACTTAGCCACCGTAACTACATGCCATCCTCCCACCCAGAATTAGCACATTGAATCTGTTGGACTTGGTTGTACCCGCACCCTTGTAAACTGGGCCCATGATCTGTGTGTAATGTATAGAACTATACTGGCTCCATCAGTTTCAATGAACACGATGGAATCAGACACAATGGCAAAGTAATATGAAGGATAAGGTATACATGATCAATCCTATTGTGTATGCTACACAGCCGACTACAGTGGGAATGTCATTCATCACTAGGATATGCACCGTGGCCACTCAGAATGTCACAGAGACACAAATCTGATCCTCCTGCTCAAAAAACAACAAAACAGCACAGGCTTCTGCCACTTATGCTAAAGGAGAATCTCCACTAGTAAACAGTATTGGTCCTATGGCACACAGTTGAGCAGTTCTGACTCCAACTTGTAGAGGGCAGTCATATGCACAGTTCATTACACATTTAATTGGATTAACGAACCACAATTCTCCAAAACCTCAGTTTGGAGAATAGCTGCCTTCTATATATGACCTTCCTTTGTACACTGTTATGTTGCCTGACGCCAGCACAGCTGGGAGTTAGCTAGCACTACTCTTGCAATACCAGCATGGGGGGGGGGGGGGGGGCGCACGGGGNGGGGGCACACAGTGTTGTCTTTTGGTGAAGCACGCAAAAATGTAAGTCATTTTAAAAAAATACCATTGGCCATGCTTGTGGACTCGAGGCCCTGAGGCATAGATACAATCCTTCCAATTACGGATAGATTAAAAGCCCATGTACGGCCTGATCCAACCCGCCTGAAGTCAACAGAAAGATTCCCACTGACTTCAGTGGACTTTGGATGCAGCCCTTAATGCTCCGGCAATCTCTGCTTAGTGTGTTACTGAGGATGTTGTTGAACCAGGCCAGGCCCTCCTGCTCTGTGACAGGATGGAACATGCACTGCTTCCATCCTGGTGAGCAGGTGACTAGGATGCGGAATTGAACCCAGCTGCTGTCCCATGGGGAAGTTCAGAGCAGGAATTACGAGGACGCAGGGTAAATGAACAGACGCATCAGAGCTGGATGGCAGTCCAGAAGAGATGATGACGACAATAGCAGTTAATAATTGATTAAGGCTGATCCAAGTTGTGCTGTAACTTAGTTAAGCGTGGCTTGAATGTGTATGTCAGTGAATGCTGAGAGTGGAATCTGAGGTCCTGGTTCCCAGGGAAAAACTCATTACAAGCAAATGAGCATCCACGCTCTGTAGCATCTCTGCTAGCGCAAGGAGCAGCCAGCTACCCAATGGGAGCTAGTCCTCCTGGCCAATCTATCTGAGAGATAGGCCTCAGCCCTCATGAAGATGAGCCAATGTGCTATAAGGAAAGGGGGGGAATAGCCAGGGCCGGCGCTCCCATTAGGCGACCTAGGCGGTCGCCTAGGGCGCTGCTATTTTGGGGGCGCCGGCGCCCCCGCCGCCCGTAGAAATTTGGGGGCGGGGCCTTCCGCCGCCGCTGTTGGGGGCGGGATTTCGGGGGCGCCACCTGCCGGCACCTAGGGCGCCGGCAAAGCTGGCGCCGCTACTGGGAATAGCTCAGTGGTTTGAGCATTGGCCTGCTAAACCCAGGGTTGTGAGTTCAATCCTTGAGGGGGCCATTTAGGGATCTGGGGCAAAAATCTGTCTGGGGAGTAGCCTTGCTTTGAGCAGGGGGGGGGGTTAGACTAGATGACCTCCTGAGGTCCCTTCCAACCCTGATATTCTATGAAGGGGAAATTCAGCATCTAAGGATAGCCTTGGGATCTGCAGGGACCCACAAAAGGGCTCCTGTCCTTGAATTGCTGAGGCAAGAGTAGAGGTGGTCTGAGAAACATGCAAGTTTTCATTTGTCGTGCTTGAAGTGGGAAGGTGTGTGCTTAAAGGGAGAGGCTGATCCTGATCATCACTGGTAAACAACATGCTCCTGCTTCCTCTTGCTCATCCTGGAGAGACTGTTAAATAGCACAGATGCAAAACCAGGAGGAATCAGCCGGTTAGAGAGGGGGACTGCTGGGCTGAGCCTACTGAAAGCAACTGCTTTTGCTGGATGAAACAAGAGCAGGGCAAATTGTGGGGAAAGGAATGGACACCTTGTGAAGAATCCTCCCTATGCACTGCAGTGAATGCAGCAGCCCTTCATTCCAATAACTGCAGTGCCCTCTAGTGCAATTGGCTGGACAGAACCATTGCTCCAGAAAGCTTTCAGAAGGGGGACAACGCACTTCTGCAGAGATTGTTAGCCATTAGCTTATTGCATGCATGCAGAGGGAAGGGAGCTGAAGAGAGGATGCAGGAAGAGAGGCGGGGGCTCCCATTTAGGGTGACCAGATGTCCTGTTTTTAAAGGGACAGTCCCGTTTTTGGGGACTTTTTCTTATATAGGTGCCTATTACCCCCTATCCCCCTGTCCCATTTTTTCACAGTTGCTATCTGGACACCCTACTCCAATTAGAGGTAGGAAGTGGGGGTTTAATGCAATGAACCCAAAGAAGTAATAGTGGGTTTAAAGCAATATCATTGTTATGAGTGCAAAAAATTGTGTGTGTGTGTAACCTTTCTCCCTTCGTCTCCCACATGTTACATTATGTTTAGAATTAGCTACTATCCTGGAAGCTGCTCCATGTGTGCAGATCCCTGCATCCCTATGGAGCCCCATTGACTTTAGTAGGGGCTCCCCACTGGGCTAAGAATCTGCTCATGCCGAACACCATTCAAGACAGGTGCCTTGGACTGTAAGCTCTTCAGGGCAGAGACCGTGTTGAATTTATCTGGCTGGAAAACACTTTGGGCATGGACTAATTATGCATAATTGTAATGGCTGTATTTCCGGTGTAAAATCCTGAGTGTTTTGGAGCAGTGGATTGTATATAAACAAAAGTATTGTTGTTTTATTATCGCAAAGGTTGATTATTTAAGTGGGACTGGCAGGCCAAGCCAACTCTGTTGCTATTTCAAAGTCTGCAGGGAAGATCCTATGACTATTGAAAGGTGAATTTGGCCCAATATTAGCAGTTAAATAAATACTTGACTCACATATTAGGGAAGGATTTTAGGGAGAAAATGGGTCTGGTATAATATACACAGTCACTTTGGGATTGCTGATGGAATCAATCAATCCATATTATGGTTGCATCTGGCTCTTACGCTGCTCCTATCTGACAGCTGTGTACACCTTCTACCACCAAAAGTCCGATTCTCGCAGTGGCATGTCTCTAAAGAGAAGGATGAGGTCCCTGGGGCTGCATGTCTCAGATAATGTGCTGTATTCTCTTCCACATGGGAACATGAGCTACATTCACCCCAGCCTTTCTGTATTAAAGACTACGTGACCTTTATTGTGTTGCAGAGAGCAAACTCTCTCTCAGCATGTTCAGCCAGCTGGAAAGGGCAGCCTCCTTGGGAGGCAGCAGCTGCTTTGATGTCCTGAGGAAATGCAGGGTCAGCTTGATGGCTTTATTTATTTATTTATTTTCTGTTCAGCTCATGATTCCATTTCAGTGGTGGCGCCCAATTTTTCCCAAGTGAGGGACCACAGAGAAGTAACAGGCTAGGAGCACATGAGAGACAATCTGACAGACATAAGTAGCCAAAAAAGAATCTGGTTGCATCTGTCCTCATCTTCCATGCAGTGACGCAGCCTATGGAGACTACAAGCCCCACTGTGCAAGGCTCCATCTTGAAACCAGTGGACCTGTGAAACCTCAAAATTAATTTAATAGTGGTGGGCTGTGTATTTATTTATTTTTCCACAAATTATTGGTTTGGACTTTGGTTTATTAGCTGTTCACCACACAGGCCCTGATCTTGCCAGGAGCTCCATGCAGGCAGCCCACAAAGAGCTCGCTGCAGGATCAAGGCCAGAGACTGTACTCTGTGAAGAGACTTTCATGAGTGACAATAATGCATAGGAATGACTCTCTGTAAATGGGAGGGAATGGCTTATTGGATTAATCCTCAGGTTTTTCACTCCAAGACACAGATTCAATCATCAAAGTGTTTGTATGTGGTTCTTATATTGTTTGTTACCATAATAAAAGACAAAACCCCCTTCATGCAGACCTGTGGATAGCTAAATAAATATGTTCTTTGATGCAAGCTTTTTAAGATTTCTGAGTGATAATGCAAACTGGGATAAGGAATCTTCTTCCCTCTGGTGGGAGCAGAATGATTTATTTTATTTATCTGTGTTATTAAATAACAACGCCAAAAAGAATATAATAAAGACTTCCTGTCTCTACTTGTCCCATAGGTATATCATTTTCACTGCTTTCTCAGTGGTGGGTCCCCTGCTTTTCTCATATATAAATATATACAAGCTGCAATATTGTATAGCAAAGGTCCAAAGGCTCCAATGTACAATAGTGATTTGGTTTCCAGTAATCACTCCATTAGTGATGTTGTTTAGTGCTTTTATTGTGGAATGCTTCAGTAGTTTTTTGTAAGTTGATGAGAATTCATTTACCTTAGCAGCTCATTAAGATCCAGAGTCTAGCAGCCAGTTGAGGCCATGATCTAAGACCCATATATTTTGTTTAATGTTTGATTGGTTGTTGATTTCTCTTAGATTTTTGCAAATGCCCCCTCTAATTTGAATTTAAATTAGGGCATCCATCTATGTTTCAAGGAAGGAAAGGACATCTGTATGAAGAATACAGGACAGCGTCAGCATTTCTTTTTAAGGGTCAGTATCTCAACTGTTTTATTCATGGTACAAAGTCATACGTTTGTGCACAGGGTACGATGCTTCAGTGAAATACCAGGCAAAGTATGTTAGAGGATGTGGTATGTTTTGGGTGCCAAAAGCTAGATCTGTTGAGGTTCTGATTGTCATCTGCTCAGTACCTCTGAGGAGACACTCAGCACTTCTCAGCTAAGGCGTCTCCTTTAAAATATGGTACGTGGTCACCAATGATTTTAATCTGTGTAATTGCAAAACTTATTCTTGTTTATTATTATGAGCATTTATAGAGCACCAGTCACCATTGGCTCTGGGCTCCTTTACAAGGTTTATATGGAGAAATTAGTTATCTTAATTTTGCTGATTATGTTGTGCTTGGATGCCAACAAACCCTCAACATTTACTTGGAGAACGAAAAGCCAGACTGATGACTAGAAAGCCAGGGATGGCACAACGATGGGGTGATGGCTGGCAAGTGACTGGGATTCAGTGACTTAATTGAATTTGGTCTGCTAGTTGGATCATTAGCTTCCCAGGAATTAGCCAGGTACTGATGGGGGACGCAATGTGAACACTGAGCCAATGCCCCCCAGTTATCTTAATGACATAGCATATCTGCCTAACCTCAGGCTGTTGGCTTGAAATTAAGGCCTGGTCTACACTTAAAAAATAGATCAACATAGCTACATCGCTCTGGGCTGTGAAAAGTTTTGCGTCCTGAGTACTGTAGCTAGGTTGAACTAGCCCCTCGTGTAGATGCAGCTAGCCCAATGGAAGAATTCTGCCGACAATCTAGCTACTGTCTCCTGGAGAGGTGGAAAAACCCCTTCTGTCGATGTAGGACGCACCTACACTATGGTGCTACAGCAGCACAACTGCAGTGCCGTAGCTGTGCTGCTATAGTGGACGTACCCTTCACTGGGATTTCTCATGGCCTCAGACTTGCCTCCTAAGGCCTGGTCTACACTTAAAATTTAGGTCAACATAGCTATATCGGTCAATCCAATCCTCTGTACAACATAGCTGTGTCAACCTAACCCCCAGTGTAGATGCAGCTAGGTCGATAGAAGACTGCTTCCATTGACCTAGCTACTGCTGTTCGGTGAGATGGCATTCATACACTGATAGAAAAACCCTTTAGTTGGGGATTGGTCCTGCTTTGAGCAGGGGGTTGGACTAGATGACCTCCTGAGGTCCCTTCCAACCCTGATATTCTATGATTCTATGATTGGCATAGGCTGCGTCTACACTAAGGTATTATGCCAGCAGAGCTACAGCAACATATCCGAAATCTCAGGAATTTCTGTTGACTAGACCAGAGGATCAGAGGGGGGGATCTGANAGGCTGCGTCTACACTAAGGTATTATGCCAGCAGAGCTACAGCAACATATCCGAAATCTCAGGAATTTCTGTTGACTAGACCAGAGGATCAGAGGGGGGGATCTGATTTAGGCCAGTTACAAAGAAGACAGGTGGCATCTGTGTTAACACTGGCCATGATCCTGCAACTGGATAAGCAAGGATGGGCTACTCTGTGTCTGCATGGAGCGCCACTGATTTCAAATGGGGCTTCGTGGGTGCAGGGGTCCAGCTGCAGGATTGGGGACAGGAGATAACTTGTCTGGCTCCATGCCGCAGATGACAGTGCTTTGTTACCATGGATGGGATCTGAGAGTAGCAGGGGAGGTCATTTTGCTGGGGGGAACCGATGTCGTTATTAATTCAATATGGTTTAACGGGTCTCTGGATTTGGGTGCCCAGCGTGAGGTACAGACTTCGCTAGACTGTCAGAGGGGCTGAATTCTCCTTGAATTCAATGGAGCAGCAGCTCTGGAAATCAGGACCCTGTTCTCTTAAACTAGGTATATTAAAAAAAAGTGAAGCACCCAACATCAAAAGCCACTTAAACCCCTTGCCCCCCCGCAAAAAAAACCAAACCAAAAAAAAAAACTGGCTACAAGTACATAAGTGGCATTTCCACTCAGGCGCTTGCACGGTCACCCACGTGCTTTGCTCGGGGAGAGGGGTCCTAACGCGATTTCCCTCCGGCACTCGATTAGTCGCTTCTGCCGCAGCTGCGTGGGGTCCTTCGTGGCAAGCCGGAAGAGGCCGTCCCGCGCATGCTCTTTCCTTTCCAGCTCTCGGGCTTACTGTTACCGCCACGGTAAGTCCGGGCTCCAGCCGCTTCATCTCCCTCACATCGCCGCCATCCTGCGGCCGGGGGCCCCGGCTTGGCTCTCGGCGGCGGGCGGGCACCCTGCGCCACACGCCCATGGGGATATTTCCCGGGAGGTGGCGGGAGCTAGGCCGCAAATTGGGCGGGGGAGCTTGCGGCCTAGGACCTCAGAAGGGGGGGAGAGATTGGGGCCTGGAAGGCTGATTGTATATGGGTGGGGGGAAAGGAGGGCCTGGGCTGCTGTTGGGGAGGGTGGGAGAAGCTATGTTGTGCCCTTGGTAGGGCCCAGGTGGGGGGATAGAGGGGATGGGGTGGGTTAGTAAGGGCTAAACGGGGGGGGGGTGTTAGTAAGGGCTAAACTGAGATCCGATTTCCATTTTCTACCCCCTTGTAAACTGAGGCAGTGGTGGCACCTCTAATCCTGCTGGTATGGAAGAAGGTTCTGCTTTCTTTGTACTGCAGGGAGGGGATGGAAAGGTCTAGTTTGACTCTAGTCTTCGATTGAGACTGGGTAGCAGGTTGAGCACCACCATGCGCTGCTCTGTACCAAAGTGCTGAAGAGCTATTTTCCTGCTGCTTAGTGGTGGGTTCTTCATGGCCCCCATGTGTGTGGGACCTGATTCCTCTTTATATAGATGTTCTGTGAACGTATGATGATTTTTGCTGTTGAGTGCTTCCTATTCTAAAAAGTGTTAACACTTACAAGCTTTGGGTTTGTAGCTGTGCAAATCTTAATCAGAAAGAAGTAGCCCAAGCCAAAATGGTTTGTTTGGTTTTTTTGGTCACTGTGTGCAGCGGTGGGCAGTTACTGTTTTCTGGGCCACCTTAACTGCGGGACTACCATAGGAAAATACATATTAGGTGCTATCTTGATAACACACACACTTTATTGGATTTTCTTCCCCCATCTATCAGTTTGGAAGTGAAGTATCAATGGATTCCTAATCTTTGAAAGTTATTCCAATTGCAGTGCCTATAATCCACACTATCTAGTTATGTGGGAGTTCTGTTAGGTGTCCAACATGTAGGATGCATATTGTACAAACATTACTAAAAGTCATTCTACTGCACACGTGTTACTGTCTCTTGGTCTTGCTGTTGCCTTCTGCACTAGCTGACAAGGACTGTAGCAGATGTTTGCCTAAGTATGGTTGCAGAGCACAGTTCAAAATTGCTACTGTTAAGAATTAAAATAAAGACTATTCTCCTCACTGCTTCCCTTGGCTGGCTTCAGTGTGTGAAGGAATTCTCTGTAGCTTTTATTGTTGGGAAAATTGAATTAAATGCAATAGAAATTGTCTGTGGAGACAGCTAAATGTGTACTTGCAGAGATGCTGTTTTAGGGTCCATCTACACTACAAAGACATCTGTCATCAAAAAGTTTACTCTGCTTGCTCTTCCTTGTGGATCATAATATGGGCTTCTGAGCAGCTGAACGATGTGATCTTGTAGCAAACTTGTATGTATCTTGCCAGTTAAGGTGCACTAAGGATTCCCATAATTTCTAACATGGTTAAAGGTGATGGTGCTTTGTTCAGTGAGTTACTGCAGGTCGAGCATGGAATCAGATGGCTTAAAATAAAACACAGATCCAGTTATTAGATCTAGCAACACACTAATGTATTACTGCTAGTCTACTAACTATTGATTTCTCTGTCCAGATGCTGATGCCCAAGAAGAACCGGATTGCCATCTACGAACTCCTTTTTAAGGAGGGAGTGATGGTGGCCAAGAAAGATGTTCACATGCCTAAACACCCAGAGCTGGCAGACAAGAATGTGCCCAACCTCCATGTCATGAAAGCCATGCAGGTATGAAGAATTAATTTATGGGTCTGTACTGGGCTGTAAAAACAACTTTAATTTATGTTTTGGGACCTCATGAAGCTGGTGCATTGAGCACCACCTGAGTAATCCTGACATTACTTAATTTTGTTTAAAGAGAGAAACAGAAGCTCCAATGGAATTTGCCTTTTTTCCAGATTACTAGTTTTTTCATACTAACTTCATCAATCATACACAAACTGCGTAGAAAGCTTTTGTATTGTGTAGTATAAGATTCATAATCCTCTCTCTGAACCTGTGATTTTAGCATCATTCTTAGTTCAGGTTTGCATAATGAACCTTGAATTATCAGTCTCATGGAATGTGAATAGTTAATATGTTGAAGATACTGCGTCTTTCTGTGCATTCACATGTATTTCTGAGCTACCGAATGTCTAGTTGTCCGTTCTCCACCCACCCCCAATAAACTACTGCAGTGGTCTGGCTGGTAGTATTTAAAGATGTTAGGTGGTCACAATCAACTGCTCATGTAATAATCCACCTGTAACTGCAAAAAGGTTAACCAGAATTTCTCTCCTTAGTCACTGAAATCACGTGGCTACGTGAAGGAGCAGTTTGCTTGGAGGCACTTTTACTGGTATCTGACCAACGAGGGTATCCAGTATTTGCGTGATTATCTTCATCTACCCCCTGAAATTGTGCCTGCCACCCTGCGCCGTAGCCGCCCTGAGACTGGCAGACCGCGGCCCAAAGGTAAGCACTAGTTAATAGCAGCAGCTACCATGGGATTCTTGAATGGGTGATACAGGGTGGGGGCGAAGAACGGTGTAAATTAAAGTTGAGGTTGCTGGACTGTATGGGCTCCCAGTGCCGTGCAGTGGCCAAGAGGGCAAATGTGATCTTTGGCTATATAAAGGAAAATATCGAGTAGGATGGTTCTATTACCTCTGCGTTTGACACTGGTGTGACTGGTACTTGATATTGTGTCCAGTTCTGGTGTCCACAGATCAAAAAGGAAGTTTTGAGAGGGTTCAGAGAGGCGCCACAAGAATGATAAAAATTAGAAAACATGCCTTATAGTGAAAGATTCAATGAACTCAATCTGTTTATCTTAACAAAGGTTACAGAGTGACTTGATTAGTTTAGAAGTGCTTAGATGGGGAACAGAAATTTGACTTGTTTGGCAGACAGAAGTCAAGGTGAAACAAGATCCAATGGTTGGAAGTTGAAACTAGACCAAGTCATACTAAAGTAAGTTGCAACTTTTTAACAGTGCGAGTAACTTATATTGGAACAACTTACCAAGAATTGTGGTGGATTCTCCATCAGTAGTAACTTTTAAATCAAGGAAGGAAAAAAAACAAACGCTCTAGTTCAACCAGGAATTAACTCGAAGTCTTGTGGCCTGTTACACAGAAAGTTAGACTAGATGATCACCAAAGTCCCTTCTGGCCTTGTCTATTAATTCATTGCAAACCACTTTGTCTGGTTCTTTTTTCAAAGTTAAAAGTATCCTTCTAGATAGGGATGTACTTGCAAAATGAATATTTCAGATAGACAGGAGCAATCAGTGTGTAGAGTAAATGTGTATTTTCAAAGGCAGTACATAAATAAAAATATTAATGGTTCCTACAGACCCCTGAAATCTAGTCAATTCATGTACTTCCAAGAGGCTTATTTTAGGATAGCTAATATAACACACAGAACAAAATTGGGGTTGATTAAAATTTCACCCCTGTTATGCAATGTGCTCGACACTAGCTGGTGGCCTGCCGCTTCACCTTTTTAGGTAGCAGTGTTTCATTGGAGCTGTATGAATGGCTTGCAAAACTTTTTGGGATTCTCTGTGGTGATAAGGTGCTATAGTTAAGATAAAGCATAAGTTAGTCTTAGACAGCTGTGACCAAACCACACACATCACCGCCACTCTTTTTTCTGCCACTGTGCACAAGATTAAAGGACACTTGAGTCTGATTTTGGTTGTTGGGTTAGTTTGTGGGTGCTGGGTAGTGTATATCACAGGTCATCAACAGGAGGTTTGACTGGATGATCTAGTAGCTTTCACTGGCCTTAAACTCTGACACCCCCCTCGGTTTATACTGCTGAATATGCTTTAGGTGTTTGTAACACTGAAGTTTACAAAAACTGAAAGTGAACAATTAGCTATCTTTGGGTACGTCTACACTAGCCGCCGGATTGGCGGGTAGCGATCTATCGCGTGTAGTGTAGACGCGATAAATCGATCCCCGATCGCTCTCCCGTTGACTGCTGAACTCCAGCTCGGCGAGAGGCGGAAGCAAAGTCGACGGGGGCGCCGCGGCAATCCACCCCGCGCCGTGAGGACGCGAGGGAAGTCGAACTAAGATACGTCGACTTCAGCTACGCTATTCTCGTAGCTGAAGTTGTGTATCTTAGGTCGATTTCTTCTCTCCCCCTCCACCCCCACCCCAAGTGTAGACCAGGCCTTTGACTTGTTTGCTTTGTGCATTTGGAAGCACTCTGACTTCCTTGCTATTTTCTCTGTCTAGTCAGTTTCCCCTGTTCGTTTATGTAACGGGAAGAAACATTAAAATATAGAAAAATGTGCTTTTACAATCTCAAGTTACCCAGGGAACAGGGGGCAGGTATATTTCCTGAAATACCTTTTTATTTTAAGTTGACTATATTTCAGTTTGATGTACCTTGACTTGCTGCTGCAAACTCAGCTGAACTTCTGAAGGCCCAACTTGGTATCTGGGTGTGGGCATAAATGGAGGAGAGAAACTACTGCAAAAGTTGATATTGCAAGGCCTGCAGTGACTCTCAATTTTGGCTCTCCCTTGAGGTGGGAGAAAGTGGGACTTTTGCATGGGGGGGGGGCTGCCACTTGTGCACAGTAAGAGTAATCTGCCCTCAAGCAGGAATACCCTCGTCCCTACCACTTAGAGGTGCCTGCACTACGGTTTTATTCTTGAGCTGGGAAGTGCCTCGCTGATTTTAAGTTGCATTATAGCTCATTTAACTACTGCTGAGCCACATGCTCAGCCCAAAATGTGTGTGAGATATACCTATCTCCTAGAACTGGAAGGGACCCTGAAAGGTCATCGAGTCCAGCCCCCTGCCTTCACTAGCAGGACCAAGTACTGATTTTGCTCCAGATCCCTAAGTGGCCCCCTCAAGGATTGAACTCACAACCCTGGGTTTAGCAGGCCAATGCTCAAACCACTGAGCTATGTAACTCTTTAAGACCTTTCTATGTTAGCCAGAGAAACTACCTTTTGAGCAAACAGTTTAAATTCTTGCTAGGAAGATGCCTTGACCAGTGTTGACAGGATTTAAATGTGTGTTTTTAATGCCACTTGTTGCTGTGTCTCTAAGGCTATGTCTACACTCACAATTGAACAACAAAATGTTTGTCTTTCAGAGGTGTTTAACACCTCCTTCCCCCCACCCCTCTGAAAGACACAAGTTTTGCCGCGGCAAGTGCCAGTGTGAACAGCGCATTGTTGGCAGGAGAGCTGACAACCAGCAGCTAGACTGTGTGACTTTTAGTGGCATGGCTGTGGCATTAAAGGCTGTGTAGTGTAGACATAGCCTAAGATCCCAACTTTGTCTTTCGTCCTACCTGTGAGATGCTGTGATTTACAGAAGTGTGTGTGAAACTTGCAGGTTAAAATGTGCTTTTGACGTCCTCTAGTGAAGGTAAATTGGCTAATGCCATATTTACCTCAGTGTGTGTATAGTGCAGAAGTGTTAATCCCTATACACTCTACAATTTAAATGGTGTTAACTACAACACTGATAGCTATACCCATTGTCCAGGTGTAATAGCTAGTGTGGTTATAACATGTTTTTTCTGTTCAAGGCAAATGGTATTTTAAAGTGTGCTAATTGTGCTCTAGAGTACTGTTGTGTATTTGATACCACAGTCTCTTAAGTGTTTGTAACCATGTTATGTGTGTAATAGTGTTTGATTGCAAGTTTCAGGGTAGAGAGAGGCCAGGATTCAGTGCCATCGTGCCCATGGCTTCCTAGAGAACATAACTACCCAAAGCGTAGCCCTTTTTGCTCAGAGGAGTGAGAAGAAGTGGATGTAGCAGAAGGCTGGTTCAGAGGTTGTGCCCTATAGATGTATCACTAGGATACCTCGCTGTGGTAGAAGCATTTTGTTTTCCCTTCACCTAAACATGAGAATTAGTTTTTCATGAATTCTAATAGGCAATTTTCTTCCTCCAGAACGGAGCAATAAGGGAGCTGTGCATTTCTCAATATGCTTGAAACTGCATGTCAGTTTGTGGTGAGCCATCCACCACCTTTACTCAGGGTTTTACTGGCAGAACAGTAAAGCATTGGTGCCTGATAGTGTAGGACAATGGTTCTCAACCAGGGGTACACATACCCCCAGGGGTCTTCTAGGAGGTACATTAACTCATCTAGATATTTGCCTAGCTTTACAACAGGCTACATAAAAAGCACTAGCGAAGTCAGTACAAACTAAAATTTCATACAGACAATGACTTGTTTATACTGTTCTATATACCATACACTGAAATGTAAGTACAATATTTATATCCCAGTTGACTTATTTTATAATTATATGGTTAAAAATTAGCAAGTAAGCAGTTTTTCAGTGATAGTGTGCTGTGGCACTTTTGTATTTTTATGTCTGATTTTGTAAGAAAGTAGTTTTTAAGTGAGGTGAAACATGGGTGTATGCAAGACACATCAGACTCCTGAAAGGGGTACAGTAACCTGGAAAGGTTGAGAGCCACTGATGTAGGAGACCTTCATCTTTAAGGACTTACAGTAGGGTTCGCCCAATTTTTCAAAGGCTGGCAAGTCCACCGGGCTTCTATTTCAGCTCTGCCTTTTGCTTCCTTCCCTGGAAGCATCTGCCCATCTTTTATTTGGTTTAATTTATTTTTGTTACTTCAGATCACCTTTTCTCAGGCTTACTAATTTATCCCATTTTTAAGACCTAAGATACTTTTGTTGCCCACACTTAAGTGTGCGTTTGTCAGGCATAATAAACACGCAACCATGATGTGTTCTTTATTATAACCTTCAATTTTAGCCCTTATTTGAAGCTAGTTTTGCAGTTGGCCTGGCTAGCAGCACAATGTAGTTGAAAGTGTGTTGTAAATTCAGGATTGGTAAAAACTTAGCTGTATTTGCATTGGTCAGAAACTTGGCAAGCAAATACAGTAAAAGCTGTGTTATCTGGCACTTTACCAATTGGAAAGCTCTATAAACCAGCATTTCTGATCTTCATTGAAAGTCCGGTCTATAGTCCGGTTGGTGTGGGTCCGGCAGGCTCCCAACCTGGCTCCAAGTGACTCCCTGGAAGTGGCAACATCCCCCTACCGCTCTTAGGCGGAGGAACAGCCACTAGGGGGTTTGGAAAGCAGGGCGTGGGCTCTGGGAGGGAGTTTGGGTGTGGGAGGGATTGGGGCGTGAGGGGGGATGTGGGATGCTGGATCTGGGCGGGGCTCACCTTGGGTGGCTCCCCGCAAGCGGCGACATGTTTAGATTTGTATTGTTGAAACACTGTTGATGTGTTTTTTAACAGTGGTTCTCAACCAGAGGTGTGCATACCCCTAGGGGTACACAGAGGTCTTTCAGGGTTACATCAACTCATTTAAATATTTCTAGTTTTACAACAGGCTACATAAAAACCACTAGCGAAGTCAGTATAAACTAAAATTTCATACAATGACTTGTTTATACTGCTCTATATACTATACACTGAAATGTAAGTACAATATTTATATTTATATTTCAGTTTTATTTTATAATAGATGGTAAAAATGAGGAAATATTTTTGTAAGCAAGTCTTTTTTAAGGGAGGTGAAACTTGGGGTATGCAAGACAAATCAGACTCCTGAAAGGGGTACAGTAGCCTAGAAAGGTTGAGAGAACTGATCTATAAGACTGTCTAGTAGTGTGGCCATGATAGAGAACTGCAATTAAAATTTAGTTGCCCGCATTTGTGTCCTGATAAGGCCTGAGCATGTAATATGTCCTTTGATCCTGTATAAAAGCCTCCCCACACCATCACACTTGTAGCATAATCGAGGCCTCTTTAGATTGGATTCCTTGGATTGACAATGCTGTTGTGATTCACAGGTCTGGAAGGTGAACGCCCTGCTCGTCTTACTCGGGGAGAGGCTGACAGAGATACCTACAGACGCAGTACTGCTCCACGTAAGTATTCTATTTAGTGCAAGTATGAGTTAACCAGACTGAGCTTGTCATTTGTGCAGTTTACATTTCTTCTATAGAAATGCCTTCAGTATTTAGATGTACAACATGCTATCTTCTGTGATGAATGTCTGAGGTCTCAAGCCTCCACTTCCCTGGTGATTCTAGGGTCTGTTTATCAATATGCTCCCACTGCACTGCAGTTATGCTTACATGGCAAGCTGGGTTGGTGGATTTTCTCCCATGTGGCATAATGTTTCCTATTGCCATAATTTGCAATTGCAGTAAAAAAGATGGCATTGTGGAAGTTACCTGTAGCCTATGGTGTGCACATCCCAAGGTTTTAAACATTTGATACTGCTAAAGACAGTATATCCTAAAGAGTTTGTCATTAAAGCCCAGGCAGTAGATTCTCTCTGTTTTGTAGTTTTCTAGAATAGCTCTTTCTCTCTTCCCAGTTGGTGCTGACAAAAAGGCTGAGGCTGGTGCAGGAGCAGCTACTGAATTCCAATTTGTAAGTATCTGCATTTGAGAAGTTTTTTTGTTCCCTATGTTAATGCTTTAGAAATGCTTTAACTAAAGCTGTCCCTGGAAGAGATGGTATATTTTCACAATGCATTCATCATTTATTCACCACCTTAAACAACTGGCAGTTGCTGTTGGAATGGTATAAGGCACTACCTATAGATGGAGCTCCTTTTGAGCCTGTAGTTACACCACTTAGACAACTGTCATATCAGACTTCAAATGCTAAACAGCATTGGTTGAGATAATTACTTGGCTAGGCAGCGCATGAGTGTTCCTTGAAGGTCTTCTGAGGTGATACTGATCATTTGATCAGTACTGGGTAGAGAGCCCCCAGTGTATCTGTCTAATCTTTCAGGTGAAAGAAAACTACAGAGGCCATGATCATCTGTGATTGATTCTTCTGTGGCACCCTTTTTGGAAAAGTGCTAGCTTTGTTGATCTGGCCACAATACTCAAGTTGCAATTGGAATTTGTCATGCTAAATTTTCCTTCGGTTTTCAACTCGATGTGTTATCCTCCCCATCTGTCTTAAATTTGAATGTGTACGGTAACACACTTAATGCCTCTCATTTGAGGTGCTGCTAAATTTTATTAGCACATCAACCTCTATATCCCTTACCTCATCTCAGAAGTGAGATGGAGGCTTAATATTTGTGAAGCACTGTGAGAGCTCCTGATGAAAGGGGTTGCTTCACACTTTGATAGAGCATTAGTTTGAGCAGACTAGCTTGGAGGTAATACATCAGTGTTTCTCAACCTATTTACCATTGTGGGCTGCATGCATAGTTCTCTGTGTTGTGGGCCACATCCACACAACATATAGACTACCTGTATGGCCCTGAGGGTGTTACATGGGCCGCAGGTTAAGAACCACTACACTAAACTCACAGTAGAGAGGTGGGTTGAATTCCTAGTCTGTCAAACGTTGGGTCAGCAGGGCTTGGGCCACACCATAGATTATAAAGCCAGGAGCTGTGTTTTGACAAGCGAGAGTTCCACCTTGCTCTCAGTACACATGGTAACTAACTTCAAAAACAAGTCCTTAAGTCTTCATTCGCCAAACTTGATAGGTAAGGCAGGCAAAATGAATGGTTCTCCTTATGATTCAAGTACAGAATTCCACATCAGGGGAAACAATGATTCAGTGCACTTGGAATGTACTTAATATTTGGTTTGGTAGCTATGTGCTACTTTCAATTGCTGATGTGGCCAAACTTCTAATGCTGTGTGTTTTGGTTTTTTGTTTGTTTTGCAGAGAGGTGGATTTGGTCGTGGACGTGGTCAGCCTCCTCAATAGAATTCTCTGGTCTTGTTTTTGTGTATAATAAAATAGGTGAAAATCTCATTGTGTTTGCTTCCTTGTATCATTTGAATGTGTGGAAGCTAATATCAGAGAAAAGCAAAGCAACAACTTATACCACTAAGCCTTCTGGCTCCTACTACGACAGAGTTGAAGATAACCCTGATTAGAAAGTGGGTTATGGGGAGTAGACTAGGTCCTAGGAAATCAGTCTGACTTTGCAGCAGTGATGGGAGAGGTGATTGCTGCTGCAGGATTTGGTAGTGAGATTGATGGTTCTTTCCAGAGGAGAACATGGCCTTTTGGGTTCCATGGCAGCTTGGAAGTACCACTGGTACCCTTTATGCTTTCAGTAAGCGGGCACCCATAGTAGGTTTCTGGTAATATGGGGCCTCCCTTTTTAATAAGGCAACTTGGTTTGACTCACCTATAGAACTTGATCTTGCATTATGGGTAATGTGAAGTTGAAGCAGCTAAAATGCACCGAGTCTAGGAAGATTCATGTGGTGTGAGACTGAAGTAACTACATTAAAAAGGTTGGAGGACCCAGCCCTTCATGATTATTGATACTCTTTTTTGCCCCAGTGGCAAGCACTCTGCGCCAGCTTGGCATGGTTTGCAATACTCACAGGGAATTCTCCAGCAGGACAACAAAATATGGGATATCCATAGCTGCTCCCTAAAGTACAAAGTTCGCATAAGGTCAATGTACTCTTTACTGTTTCAGACCCTAGTGTGTAGGTAATCATTTACAGTAAAACAGGATGGTCTCTGGCCTCTGTTGCTTAGCAAAAAATAGAAAAATTGAGTTGTCCTAGTTTTGTGCCAGATATGGGGGACAAGCAGCCATTTCTCCAAGACAATTTTGCTTATGCACCCAGGATCTGTTCCCTTAATTATTTCATGTCTGTTTTTAGTTTGTGATCTGAATTGGCTGCCTGGCTATAGATGTCTACTCTGGCAAGTATAAACTAGATTCTGTAGCAAGAGGTCTGGATTCTGTGACAGTCTTGTGCTGCAAACTGAAAAATCTTTCTCAGGTAGAGGCTTTTATTAAAACACATATGAATGACCTCACAATCACTACAGTATTTCTTGTGTTTGGAAGTTAATTTACTTCCCCAATATTCTAATGTGCTGCATAATTTTGTGTTGCAAACACCACAGTTATGAAGGGCAAGTTTTTCAGGTGCTGAGCAAATCGAGGGCCTGATTAACCGACTGGAGCCATCAACAAATTCACGAGCTGCTACTTGCAGGTAAATCAAACAATTGTAAAGAAGTGTAGCTATGTTATGCTCATACACAGTTGAACAGTGGGGAGCGGGGAGGAAACCCAAGTTCCTGTATTTTAGCAGAGTTTACCTGTCTTAGCCCAAGAACACTTCAAGAGTTTCCTTGAAAGACTTGCATCTACTACTTTCTAGATTGATTCTGATGGTTTGGATCAATTGATAGTTGGAGTTAGGCCTGTATGCAATACACGGTCACACCAGTAGATGTCATCCTAATGCAAATTTATGATAGTCACATACTGTAATAGAATGCTTACCTGAATGGCTTTTGATAGTGTGTGTATTATAAAGTGGTCTTAACACTGCAAAAGTTAGACACTAAGAAATTAATCCTCACAAACACCCCAGTGAAGAAGATATTTTTAGAGATGGGGGTGAAATGAGATGGAGCAGTGTGTGTTTTCTAAAACTAGAGTATATTGGTGTCATAGCAGGTGGTCATTTTCACTTGTGGAAGGTTAATTCAAATGCAGCCATCTCTAATTTTCATTGATCTTTTTTAAATCAAGAGTTCCAGCTGCATTAACTGAAGTCTGTAGATCACAATGTAGCCAAGTTACCGCTATTAAATTACAGCTAAAGTATGGATTCCCTGGGTCTAATGATACTTTATAGCCTAGATACCTGCCTAGCAAACAAACATTTCCAGTCATTATAGTTGCATTTGATCTTTCTTTGATTGTTTTTTAGCCAGTCGTGGTGTTGCATAATGAATAACTGTGTGGGTTAATATTTCTGGATTGATTACTGATGCTATGTAACTAGTTTAACATGATTGTCCTGCTTGTTTTCTCTTCTGAGTCAGTAACAGACATAGTTGTCTGCCTTTTTTTAGTGTATATTAAAATCGTGCCACACTTTAGCCCTCTGGGTGGTACATGGCAACAGATGTAAAATGAATCTTATCAACTCTCTAAGCTATGCCCATCTTGGTTTGTGATACCTCATTCTCTGTAATTGTAGACTGACTAGATAGATGCATGTGCTTATTTAACTGATGCTGATCTATTTTATTTTTTTTTTTTTTTTTTTGCCTGTTCACATCATGTGTTCTCTGCTTCATCTAAACGTACCACTAACTTGTGAGATGCTGATGTCTGGAATGTAACTTCACAAATGGTAACTTGAGCATTAGTCTGGGCTGCACTTAATCAGAGATGCACCTTTTGTCTTTTCCAGAGCTAGCTTTGGTCTTGTTTCATTAGCTGCATGTGACAGACTTAATTGCACTTGAATCCATTTCAAGGGATTCTCCTAATCCAGTGGTTCTCAAACTTCATTGCACCGGGGCCGCCTGCTGACAACAAAAATAGTTACATGACCTTAAGCAAGGCTGAAACCGTAGCCTGACTGCTTCAGCCCCAGACTCCCAGCAAGTCTAACATCTGGCAACCCTGTTATAATAGGGTTGTGACCCACGGTTTGAGAACCACTGTTCTAATCTAAACCCTTAGCAATGTCACTTTGAGATTTCCCTGTGTATAAAATCCCAGTGCTTGTGAATGTCTCCATACGAAACCAATACTGATAAAAAGCAGAATGCACTAGTGATGGCTGACCTTGAAGTATGGTACTAGAAAGAAGTGATTCAAAACACTCTGACAATTAAAAACAAACTTCCTGGTGCTGTGCTGTCACCTCTTCTAGCCAATAACCTTCCTATCAGTCTTCCTCCTGATAGTGATAGTCATAAAAAGTCCACCTTGGGACATTGGAGGGGCTCAGCAGACTTGTAATTGAGATTTCCATCTAGCGTTCAGATGAGAGAGGTTTATTGGAGAGCTACAAGCTGGCTCGAGCTGCATCTGAGTAAGAGTAGGGTGGGGTGGGCATAGGAAAGCTCTTTGCAAGGGGGCTATAATACTTCAGCCTCCTCCGGCTCTAGTGGGGACATTGATTTGTCATGACATTTTAAAACAACTCACAGTGCTGTCACAAAACTTAGTACAAGTTGTCATGATGGAGGAGGGGCATAGTTAAACTTGAGGGAGTAGGGGTACAAGAGCTGTTGTGCAGGTGGTTGGTTCAAACCCTCCCCTCCTTCCAAATCTATCCTTGGGAGACCTCTCTTCTGCCCTGAGCCACCAATCCACCTGGAGCTTTCCTGTACTGTGTAATATTTCTGTACTATGACAAACCTGCTGTTGCAGTTACAGGCAAATACCCACAATCGGTCAATTGGAGGTTAGTAGAAGGCTTCTAGATTTCTCAGGGACCCTAAACTCTCAAGTGGCACAAGTAACACTTTCTATCCTCTCCAGTTGGCTGGAGACTCCATCCTATCCTAGCAGACCATGACCTGCCCCCACTCATACACACCTTTGTCACTTTGTCTAGACTACAGAAATGCAATACATGAGGATGTAAAGACAATAGGAAATTCTAACTTGTGCTCCAGTGTTCTGTTGTCTCAGTAAAACAGCTCATGAGAACACATCAACCCTGCCTTCTGCTGTCTGTACTAGCTTCCTATACACTATCAAGTCACGCTGATAAAGTTAGCCAGGGAAGCTTTCAAATGAGGGGATCCCACCCTCAGAAAAGAGTAAATGTTTCTTCTTTTTCTAAGATTGTAAATAGTGTGGGACAAGAACTGTCTTTATAGTTAGTACCTGCCACAATGGGGTCCTGATTTATATAAATCTTTTAAGAACTGATGTAGCAGCCCTAGGCCCTATTCCAGTAAAAATACAATAAGGTGTGTTAACTTATGAAAATTAACACCTTTGTACCTTTAACTGAGTGTTATGTTTCTCACAATTCTGTAAATTGTTTTACAAACAAAACACCATGCAGTGAACTGCACCAATTTAGCTTTATAGTCAAAGGACATACGACTGAATTAGACGATAGACGACAAACTATTCAAAAATAAAGCACTCTTGTGTTAAACCTAACCTGTGCTTTTGGCCCCATGGACAGACAAATTACAAAAATACATACTAAAATATTTTGGTAACACTAATAATTCTTCCTTAAACAGCAACACCCCTCCTCCAGCACTCTCCATAAACAGATGAGCCTTGTAGTCTGCCCTGAAAGTGGTCAAACTCCTGCTCCGCTATGGGAGTTGAGCAAAAGCATCAGCCAGACCAGAGAGGACTTTTTGCTGAAAGTGTCTTGCTAGCAGGACCCACTTGTTTAAAGCAGGGGCCCTGCTAGCTTAAGCCCCTTTACTTCCAGTTAAGTGTAGTTCATTTATTACTGAAGCAGTGAAAAATGCTCTCTACAGGAGGAAAATTGCCTCGATTGAGTTTTAACCAATGTTATTGAAATGTGTGTTTTGTCCTTGTACTCAAACCATGTTCAGCATACTGCACCTACTGTCCATGATCTATTTTAGGGATTTATGCTGCCACCCATCCCCACACTAGCTAGCTGTTTTCCATGTAAAATCAATATCCTTAGTGGACTTTGTGGAGTCTTGGGAACTTTTCAGATTTCTTTAATTCCTCCTTTTCTCTGCCCCTCCCATATTTGTTTTGTAAGTAGGGGGTCAATTTGCTAGATGGGTGTGTTAGTGCTCTGAGTTATGCAGTGTAGTTGTAGGCTATGGGTCCGAAGATATTATCTCACCCACCTAGTCTTCTGAGTGTCATTCTCATGCTGGAAAGGTTTTTTCCAGAGGGAGGATTTTCAGCTTTCCAAAGTGGTTGGACTCTGGATTCTCCTTAAGATCAGGAAGTTTGTTGTGTTGCTGGATCCCTTTCATTAAGAATACTT
Source organism: Platysternon megacephalum (assembly GCA_003942145.1). Taxonomy (NCBI): domain Eukaryota; kingdom Metazoa; phylum Chordata; order Testudines; family Platysternidae; genus Platysternon; species Platysternon megacephalum. The sequence continues at coordinate 2,242,132 of QXTE01000152.1, read as the reverse complement.
TGCCCCTGCCCAGCTGTCATGTGCTTCATGCTGGGCTTTGTGGTCTCTTTTGTCCTAGAGAAGGGCAGCTGGTGTGGTAGTTCCAAAATTGGAATTTGGTCTGGGGGGGCCCCTGTGGGCATTTTTCTACCATAAATTAGGCCTGGTACATAGGGCTTAACCTGTAATAGGTCAAAACCACCCCCTTTAAATTGCAGTTGCACAGGGCACCTAATGCTGATGTTGCCAGGGAAGCTTCTGGGAGCTGCAGGTAGGAGGCACGTGTTTCAGTGGTGATTGGTGTGCTATAAATATCTAACTACATATGCAACCAGCCCCCTTGTAGGGTGGCTTGCCAGTACTCCACCTGTAATTCATTAAGGTCTGGGTGCAGTACTTTGAGCTCCTAGGGTGGAAAGCAATGTACAGGCCAAGAATTCAGCTGGCTCTTGAGTTACGGGCTTTGGGCACCTTTCTTCACATACCACCCAGGGCCAGTTCTTCCTCTCCCCTTGAAAGCAGGTTGTTTCCCCCTCTTATTCCTATACCCACCCAAATGAGGCAAAGGGGGCTGGCCAGTAGCTGCCTCCTACTTTCCCAGGCAAACAGGAGACACTGAGTAGCAGAGCCAGTGCTTGGCATAAGCAGACTAAGCAAGTGGGCAGGGGCTCCTGAGCAGCTCAAGGGGGTCCCCTATTTGCTTTTTTAAGGGGGCAAAATATTTCTGGTTAAGGCCCCCACTGGACTAGCCACGCAGGAGGAAGTCCTCCCCCCTCCCCCGAGGAATCACCCCCAGGTCCTGTTCCCCTCCCCCAGCCCAGCTCGTTGAAGCCACGTTTGTTCCTCCCACCCAAGTGCTCAGGGCTGCTACAATGGAACTATCGTAGCGCTCCACTGTTACGCTACTAGCGTAGCCCTCTCTCTACAAGACAGGTATTCTTTCTGGGTAAGCCAGGTGTTTTGTGTCAAGCCGACAGCCGTGGACAAAAAGTTACGCCAAGCAGCTAGCGTTTGTCTGCCCTTCCTACCTGCCCAACTTGCGTAAGTGTCAGCTTCCGCCCCCCACCGCGGCCGCAAACTGCGTAAGGCTGTCCCTATTCCTGGCGTTGGTCTACCCCGCGTGCTTATAGTGGAGCTCGTGCTGCGTACGAAAGGGGGGCGATTCTTCAAGCCGGTTACGCAGCGGCCGTTGCAGCCGCATCAGCCGCCCCCGCCCGCTGCCCTTACGCCGTTTGCGTACCGTGCCCCAAGATGGCGTCGCGATCGTCGTTGGCGGCGGCTGGAGAGCTGGCGGCGGCGGCAGGGCTGGTGGAGCTGACTGGGGGGATGAGGCGGACGAAAGGCGGCAGCGTCAGTAGCGTGTAGCGGAGGCTCCCGGCGTGTGAGAGACTCTCCTGGGAGGCGGGTCCCCTCAGTTCCCGCTGCTGGAGACCGGCGGGTCCCACCCCCCTCAGGGCCGCCTTATTCCCCACTGGGCCTCTTGGAGCCCAGGCCTAGCACCCCCCCCCCACCCCTCCGCAGCGCCCCATCCTCGGTGTCCTCCCCCCGCCTGGGCCTGCCCTTTTAGAGCCGAGCCCCTTCCGCCTCCTCTCAGCGCCCCGGAGCCGAGCCCCCCACTCAGCCCCCTCGCTGGTCCCCCCTTCCCCAGAACGGAAGATGATGAAGCTCAAGTCCAACCAGACTCGCACCTACGACGGGGACGGGTACAAGAAGCGGGCGGCCTGCCTGTGCTTCCGCAACGAGAGCGAGGAGGAGGTGAGCGGTGGGGGGCACCAAAAGTGTGTGTGTGGGGTGGGGTGGGGTGGGGGGGGGTGAGGGGCTAGATGGGGGCGGTCGGAAGTAGGCGGGGGGATGGGGAGAAAGTAGAATGGGGGAGGGGCTGGCCTAGGTTAAGAGTGAGTGGTGGGTTGGGGGCGGGAATGGGGGGGACTGGGAGAAGGAGGCAGTAGTGCATTGGGGCGAGGTGTGTGCTTGGGAGCAGAGTGGGTAGGAGGCCTGGTAAGAGAATTAGGGAGCCAAAGGGGAGGTGTCGTCTGGGTGGCTCATTATGGGAAGAAAAGGCGGTGGGGTGCTGTTACCAGCGTGATCGGGGGAGGCTGAATGTTAAGCCGGTGGAAACATAGTGGGTTCCCCAGGAGCAGAGGCTGAGAGCCCTTAAGAAGCGTCAGAAACTCAAGAGGGTAGGATACAAGGAGTTGTGAGTGAGACATTTTGGGGGAGTAGTAGTTGCAGTTTTGGAAGGTAAGAATTGGGGGTTCCCAGAGAGTGAGGGGCTCAAAGGATCCAAGATATTTATGGTCCTTGACATGGTTGGCTGGAAAGAGTAAACACTTTTTTATTCCTATAGCTTGAGAAGTGTATGGGGTTTTAATTTTGCCAGTCAAATAGCTAGCTCTCTAGTCTGCAGTCTTGCAAACTGGAGGTGTGGGAAGGTAAAATAGATTTTGGCTGAGAACAGAGAGATGTAGGATTCTGAGAGTAAGGACAACTGAAAAGATAAAGCCATCACAAATCATTTTATTTTTCTCCTTGTGCAAAATTTAGCCTTCTGAAAGTGTTTATATATTGCATTTGATTAATTGAATGTAGCAGAAAAAGTTTTGCAAAGCATATTTAAGAAAATGCAAGATACAATTTTGAGTGATGGTGTGAACATAATTTCTCTGCAAATCAAAGAAAGGTGCAGAATGAAAGGTTTAAAACACTGAAGGGTGAAATGATCTCTTATGGCTTGGCGTGGCATGGTATGGGATAGGATTTGGCAGTGGGCTGCACTAACCACAGTGGCACAGCTTCAGTCCAGCACATCACATGAGATGGGAAAGGAAACATGACCCTGGATTTATAAAAAGAAACTGGGATAAAAGGGACTGATGCATTGCCAAAAACCACTGTCCAGAGAGGCTTGGGAGGAAGTGGGAATTAAAGGTAAACTGGTTTGCCTGAGAACAATTATATTGTAGAGGATATTTGTGTCTGTAAGACTAAAGCGAGGGAATTTGCACAGAAATGTGATTTTCAACACTTTAAAACAACCTTCCTATTTGGGGTACAATATTTAAAACAAACCAAGAGATACCCCTATGTGAGTGTAATGGAATCATATTGACTAGATGGCTGTACCAAAGTCTTTGTTCTCCTGATTATCATAGTTGTAGCCAGAGGAAATCTGAAGGGAATGCAGACAGTTCACTGGAAAGTTAATTAGCATACCATTTGGTTATTATTTAATGTGGCGAAGGAGCCTTTATTATAGCTGTGCTGTCATTGTGAAAAGTGTCAGCATTTCAGTTATAAATGGTCTGAAGGATTTAAAACGGGTTCTCAAACTGGGGTTGGGACCCGTCAGGGGGTCGCGAGTTTATTACATGGGGGGGGGGTGTCGCAGGTCGCAAACTGTCAGCCTCCACCCCAAACCCCGCTTTGCCTCCAGCATATATAGTGGTGTTAAATTAAAAACACTTTTTTATATATTTATAAGGGAGGTCGCATTCAGAGGCTTGCTATGTGAAAGGGGTCACCAGTACAAAAGTTTGACAACCACTGATTTAAAACTTCCTTGAAAAAACTTGTCTAGTAAAAAAAAAAAAACAGGTCTTTCATACCAATTTCTATGAAACTATTTTGCAATTTTAAAATAAGTATAAGGAAAAATGTAGCCTTGTGGTTTCAGAGGTTGCTTTGTGGTGCAATGATGCTGGGCCTAATTAAGAAAATAACACTTCCTGGAGCAGTTTTACACAATTGATTAGGCATATGTGGTAACTTTTTCATAAGCATTTCTAGACAGGTGTGTTTAGGTACATTTTCATTGTAGTGTCTGGATTGTAATATGACCAAATATGCAAACATATTTGTCCATGGCAAGCATATGATCTATCAGCTTTTGACAGGTTGTCAGTTTGTACATTACTACAGTTGAATTTGCAATACCGCCATAGACGGAACGTCTTTCCTGTTACTGATCTGTTCACAGCTGTTTTGGTCTTGGTTACACAAAACGACTATACTTCAAAGTAAGGGTTTGACAGCCTGAGAAAGTTGAACTGACTTGATTTAAGGTTTGATTATTTATTTTAAAAACTGGTTTAGTAAACTGATGCTAATGGTTGTGCGGACATTCACTGTTTTGGTTTAAAACCAGGCTTCTTTCAGTGTAGTTTAAGTTGATGAAGAATCAACTTAGGCTAAACTGAAATAAGCTACTCTTACACCAAAATAAGAGGTTGAAAACCCCATTTAAGTTAAACTGATGCAACTTCTCCCTGTAGATAAGGTCTAGCAAAGTTCTGACTCCAGCTTTCAAAAACAAAACAAATTAAGAGTTCAGGACTGGCTACTGAACCATGCCTGATTGTCTCTTGTCATAGTTGTGTTACAGAATGCAGTGTGTGGGGCTCTGGAGAAATGAGAATCTGTATTCTCAATGTCCTTCCTTTTATGGATTTCATTCCAACCACTATTAATATACAGGAAGTGTGTGTGATCACAACAGTAAAATCAGTTAGCATGGGAGTTCTCAACTGGGGGTGGGGGGGCACAACAAGGTTTCAATAATGCCATTCACTGACATTTGGCCTGGCCCCCTCACCCCATCACCAACAGTGGGGTAGCCAGGGCAAATTTGAGCGAATGGCATTGCAACCTGGCACATGGGGTTGTAACACCACTCAAATTTGACCTGGTTGGCCCCCTGCCAGGCCTAGGGGGGTGGGAGGGAGTTGTGGAAATGGATGAGGAGGACAACAGGGCTGAGAACCCATGTGGGTCACGGCAGGGCTCCTTGGTGGTCTCACCCCACTCACTGCACCGGCTCCATGCCAATTGCTGCTGCTTGCACTTGGTCCTGCTGGCCTCACACTTTACGCAGGTGCAGTTGCACCTCTGGCAGGTGGTGCAGGTCAGGCCTGCCGCGCAGCAGTAGCTCCTGCACAACCTTGAGGACTTTGCTTTCCTTGGCTGCCTTGCTGCATGATCGGGGGCTGGCGGATGGGCCAGAGGAGCCCTGGCAGTGCCAGCCCTCCATAGGGCTTACAGGGGTCTCTGAGCTGGGACCAGTTCTAGGGCCCAGGGGACTGGCCCTTCCCACCCCATCCTGGGGATTGGAGGAGTGGGATTGGGTATCCAGCCATTATTGAATGGGCTGCCACCGGTTTGCTTCCAACTTGACATCTAGTCAGTTACAAAGTAAGAGTTTAGGTCCTGCTCCCTCCACACCTGTTCTGTCCTACCTTGCAACCTCACCATACCTCTGCTTTGAAGGTATCTCTACGCACACCTGTGCCTGTCTGTCATGATGGAGGTACAGATGGGCCAAATTTGAGTGGCGTACCAGGCATTATCCTTCTCACTATTGTAAGGGGTGATGAGGGGCTCTAAGTGTGTATGTTGTGGTGAGGGTGGAAAAAACACCCCTCTAAGATGTTTTCATAAAGTTGAGAACCCCTGGTCTAATGGATAGATGAAACAGAATCTCACATCCCTGGTATATTACTTTAAGTGGCCTGTCTTGAAACAAACCATTTTTCAATAAATTGTCTACAGACTGGGTATCTTCTTTTTTTAAAAGATCTATTATTGAAAAGTCAGTGTTAGGACAGAATACTTAAATGAGGTTGTGCTAGTAATTGAATACATTCTTTCTCCATATATTATGTTTTCCATACCCAAATTTTAGATAACACATTTCTGCTACAAAAATTACTCTAGAATTAGTAAAGGAATAATTAATTTAAAAAGAGAACCTGAAGTACACATAAAAAAGAATAAACTTCTAAATTGGCTCAGTGCACAGAAAACCTTTTATTGTATTCCTATTCTTTGTGAAACAATCGATTCCCCCTTAAAGGAAAGTCTGGCATGCAAAAAAAAAAAAAAAAAAAGGCAACATGGCTATTTCAAAGAGATTTTGAACAGCTTTCAGAGAGCCTTCTAGCAATAGTTAGCATAAAAGTACTCTGAAAAGGATGAAAAAACTAGGGGGAGTAAATTCTTGTGATAATTGCTGCCTGTGTGTGAGAGAAGAAGAGACTGGTTTAGAAATTTAAGTAACTGTTTAAAGGAAGTAATATAATCCTGAATGTAGTTTATAACCCAATCTTAGAACTTTGAAGTACTGCATTTTAGCACCTGTGATCTCTTAAGGGTTTTTAAAATTTTGCTGCTGGTTGTATTTAAAAAAACAAAACAAAACATTTTTTATAGACTGTTTTTTCAATAAGGATTTGAGGCAGAGGTCCAGAAAATTTCACAAATTCACTTAGGTAGAATGGAAAACCACTTACTGGAACTTTGTGCTATATTTTAATAAAAATACCAACTATAAATGTTCAGTTCTAGTGGTTTTTTTAAAGCCTTGGCTTAGAGTGGCTATAGCTTGACATATCTAACAGCTGACAGGTTGCTCATTAACAACTTAACTGTTTGAGGGAATTTTGGAGGCAATATTTGTTTTGCAAAGAGCAGGGCATTACTGCTCTCCAGTTTACGATTGAATGAGGAATAAAACTGGATGAGGAAAACTATGAAAGTATACCCAGTCTATAGAGAGCATTCCTAAAGAGAGTGCCAGGTAAGCACTTTAACACAGAGGTTCTCAAACTTAACAAGGTGAGCTATGTTTTAAGAGATGCATATGAACATCTCCCTGCTTACTGATGATCACATAACATCCCCGTGGTATCCTTACAGCAATTGCTTACATGGAAAGGTAATATTAGAAAGTATTTAATGTATGTTCAGCTATCTTTAATGTGATTCAATAGCTGGAAATAAGGAAAGCCAGCATGTGATCAGCCAGCTTTCCACAGACCGCAGTCTGAGAATCATTGCTCTAAAGGCTTAACTTGACTATTGTTTATATTTCCTTCAACTACATAAAAGGTTTCTGTGAAAGCAAAATAAAAATACCCACCATATTTTGCTAATACAGTATTGCATCTGAACTATATATAGTATATATAGTGCAGATGCAATACTGTATTAGCATATATCTATCTATATATATATATAGGCTTAAAATCCACGTCCCCATGGCATGTAGTAAGTTTCCAAGAAAATATAAGCTTTCATCTTAAAAAAAAAAAAAAAAAAAGGGTTTCTTGATTGTAAGGTTACCTTCTTAAATTGAACTGTGTGTGAACTGATGCAACATTGTCTTCTTGAAACTGCAGAAATGCTGGTGGGTTGTGAATATGGTTGTGTGGGAGAAAAAGAGGAGGGGTAAGATTGGTGCGATATGTGTAAAGTAAGAGATTGGCAGAGAACTTGTGGAAGACAGAAAATATAAGGGAGGTTGTAAAGTGCAGAATGCATGGAGAGGAAATAAAGACGAAATAGACACTGAAAGCAATGTAGGAAAGTATGAATCATAATTGAATACAGGGAAGAAAGTGGAAGTGAAGCCAGGAAGGGAAAGAAGGGTATGAAAACCCCAAGAAAAACAGCAACATTTTAAACTTTATTGAATAGAAAATTGTAATGTTGCAATTAATACAGTACACCTCTACCCCGATATAATGCTGTCCTCAGGAGCCAAAAAATCTTACCGCGTTATATCGAACTTGCTTTGATCCGCCGGAGTGCGCAGCCCTGCCCCCCCGGAGCGCTGCTTTACCGCGTTATATCCGAATTCATGTTATATTGGGTTGCGTTATATCTGGGTAGAGGTGTATATAGTAAATGGACAAAACAATTGTATTTCTTTAAATTGCAGGTCTTTCTCACCCTGGTTGGCAGGTTTAATCCTCAGGCTAGTAGGTGTCTGGTAAACTTTTAAAATTCTGTATGTGTTTATAATATAGTTTGGCCCTTTTTAATTGTCTTTGAGTTACAGAGAATAAGCACTCTGAACCTGTTTTGAGAATATTATGTGAAGTTGCAAAATTCAGTGGGATAAGAGACTCCTATGTGGGCATAGTTAAAAAACAAATTACAGGCCCTTGGTGTATTTTCTAATTCCTAACAAGTTGGCTCATGTTTCTTCTTGCACATATAGGCGCATATCTCTGTCCAGTGTAGACTTTACAGTTTCCGTTTGGGAAAAAAAAAAGTTAGTAAAGAGTTAAGAAACCGGTGGGCATTGAAAAAACAGAAGTGTGTGTTTCCTCTTCCAATCTATAAATAAAAACTAGGTTTGAGAGGATGAGATCTACTAATTCTAAAATCTTGAAGGACGACATGACCAGAAAGAGTTCAATTCACTGACTACAGATGATACTTTCTTTTCTTCATACAACAGTTAGTTTTAAACGGAGAACATGTTTTGATAAACTTTCTTCTTATTTATCCAATGCATGTAAGATAGCTTTATTTAACTAATTTTAAAACACTTTGAAATGTAGTATTTTTAATTGAATTTGAATTTCCATCCAACTAGAGCGTGATACAAATCACAAGTAAAAAATTTATCATTATCTAGTAAACAAGAAATGCATCATTCACCATTTCTAGCATAATACAGTATGTAAAAATTAAGAGTGAATAAATGTAATTTAAATTATTTAATTGCTTAAATGTGTGTCGATATGGTGTAACCTCCTTGTTACCAAAAATAAACACCAAATTTAGGCCTGGTCGCACTGCGGGGGCGATCGATCTAAGTTACACAACTTCAAGTTGACGTACTTAGATCTACTCACTGCAGTGAATCGACTGCTGATGGTCCCCCGTCGTCTCCGCCTGTGCCTCTTGCTCTGGAGTTGACAGGAGAGTGCTCAGCGGTCGATTTATTGCATCTAATCTGATCCGGCAGGTAGTATAGTATCGCAATCCGGCGGGTAGTATAGACAAGCCCTTGGGGACTGATGCTGGTCCATGGACCAGTCGTTAAGAAACACCGAACTGATCTCAAGACTTTACATTTCATGGCAAGTTCTAATAGAAATAGTGGAGGTAGCCAAAGTGGAGTGGAACTGGATTAGCTTTTGAGTGCAGTTCATGAGTTTGGTAAGGGATAAATCCTGTTGCTTGATATCTTGTCTGACCTCCCTCTACCATGTCTCATCAAGTATGTCTACTTGTCCGTCTGTCCTTAGACTGTGAGCTCCACAGGGCAAGGACTGGCTTTTCTTGAATGTCTGGAAAGTGCATCGCTAAAATAGCTTTGGGTTACTATTACTCACATAGCTTTAACTAAATCTCCATGCTGATAACTCCCAGTTATCCTTCATAAAGTTGCCTCCATGAAGCCACACTGTAGAAGTCACATGCTTAGCCGTGACTAAGCAGTAAACAGTGGGTTTTTTGTTTTGAGCTGTAGTTGAGAGGGGCCTGGAACTTCCTTGATAGCTACAATGTATAAACTGAGGATTGATCCTTAACCTCTCTAACATCTCTCAATTCCCCTGTTTTTGCCTGCCAAAGTAGTCATGGAAACCAGCCTCTCCTTTTCAGTCATGTTAGTTTTGCATAGGGAAGTTGTAAGTAGTACGTTAAGTAATGGTAGAGTATTGTACATGCTTTAATTTTAGTTTAATTTAGTAGATTTCACTTGTTTGGTTGAATTTTTGCTGGTTTTGAATTGCCTTGGACCTTGCCTAAGATGCTTGTCTTGCTACTTTCCCTTCTTTGGATTCGCATAAGTACCTTTTTATGCTTCAGAGAAGGGCACTTTGCCATGAGCTGTGATGCCTGCAAGGTCTTCTCCAAAAGGAACCATAAGGACTGTCTCCAGGATGTGCCCCTGGCAAGAGGTTCTAGTAAGTGACCATCTCCTTACAGATGTCTTACTAGCGAGAATAGTGAGGAAAGATTAACATCCACAGTGCTTAAGCCTAATACAAAATGCTTGGCTGAGAAGGTGGTAGCTCTCTTTTAAAGGTACTCTGTAAGGAACCATTGAAATATGTTTCACCAGTGATGGAGCCAAGGTTCATTGCAGTAGGTAAGGGAGGTAGAGGAACAGGGAGAAACGCTGGGGTACATGGAGGAAAGAAATTATTTTGGATTGTTCTTGCTGTAGCCCCAGAGGCTCCAAGCAAGATATAAGGCACATTGTATGAGTCCCTATACAAACATACAGAGACAATACTGCAATTGAAATAACTGAACAATTCATCTTCTCTTCAATTTTTGCTGTATTTCTGAGAAACAGTGTCTTTGTCACTGCTTTCAGGCGGATTTCAGAGGCTCGGTGTATTTTTTTTTAAATATTCTATTCTATTTTTAGCTGAACTTGGTGAAAATCTCACCTCGTCTCTGTTGCAGAAACACTAATGAACTTTGCTAGTAAAACTAGCATGTGTAATGGCTGCATAGCTATTATATACTTTTTTGAAATAAACGTTCTCTTCTTTTTGTAGATTTCAAATATATTTCAGTGTTTTTAAATATTATGCAACAATGGGAATAATTTTCATCACACTGTTAGAGGTATACTGAAATGAATTTTAGGATGTTTCCAAAAGGTACTTTTGTCTGATGCTAGTACTTCACAACTATTGCTTCTAGAACATGCTGTGGTTAGAGTAGGAATCTGGGGAGTCAGGACTCCTGGGTTCTGTTTCCACCTTTGCCACTGGCTTGCTGTGTGGTATGGAGCTCACTTCACTTCTCTGCCTCTGTTTTTTTTTGTTTTTGTTTTTTGTAAAGTAAGTATAATACTTTCTCATAGGTTTATTTTGAAAAAAATCTGAATAATAGAAACCACCAGTGTAACGAGACACAGTGGAGTAAGACATTTAGTGATAGTATATTACTGGATTACAAGCTTGGCAGGTGAAGGCATTAGCTGCACCAGCCTGACCAAATGCAAACTTTGATAATTATGTTTTCCCTATTTCAGTGTATTATATTATAGTTGCAAATGGATGTTGTGTTGACTTCTTGCACTAAATTATTGTGCACTGGGTTAACCATTTGACCAGAGGTGGCCATGCTTGTATGATGGGCAAAATGACCGGTCGTGTGTGTGTGTATTATATGATCCTTATGTCCACTTAGTAAAATTTGTAAAGCACTTCAGGAACATTATGGATGCATAATAGTTATAGACCTAAGATAATTCTCATGAGTAGAATAGAACAGTTCTTGTGAAGGTCTAATTTTTTTTTTTTAAGAGAGACTGAAAATATTTATAACAAAAAGGACTTAGAATGATGTATTTTTAAACAAATTCAACATTAAGGCCAGATTAAGAGTTGATAGTGGAAAATGATAGTTGGAAAATAATGCTACAAAATCCACTTGCTAGATCAGTGGTCCTCAGACTTTTTACCTTGTGCACCCCCACTCCCCATGCCGCTGTTGGGAGCTGGGAGCCAGGGCTGCAGCTGGGGGTGGGGCCGGGAGCGGAGCTGCGGCCGGNGTGGCACCCTCTACCCCTCATGGGGACTGGCCCAGGCCCTGCTGCGCTCCCCCCCCCCCAAATGTTCCTCCATGCCCCCCTAAGGGGGTCCGCTCCACTGTTTGGGGACCACTGTGCTAGATGGTACAGAAAACAGACTGATCAAGTACTGTTTCTCTGTGTGCATATGTAATATGTTATCTGTTCTAGAACTGGCCCATCTTCTAAAATGGTGCCAATGGTGCACATTTAAAAAGGTATGCAGTATCGAAGTCACTTTGCTGTATTATGTAATAAAACTGCTTCTGAATGTGACAGTTTATTGGTTATTCTTTTTGATATTACGAAGACATGTAAAGACAATGAAATAAGACACATGTCAACTTAAGCCCAACAAAGTTTTGTCTGGGTTTTTTTTCCATTTAGGTTTAGAATATTCATAAAATTAGTAACACATCTTAGATACTGGGCCATATAAATACTTGTATGGATGGATAGCATTTCTGTAGTTGATATAGATTAGATTAATCTAGACTACATCTTTAAATTGCACAGACTGTAATAGGGAGTTAACTACAGATGATAGAAGGCTAGAATTTTCCTATTAATTTGGGAATCTCAGTGCATAAGTGGAATTATTTAGGACACCATGGCATGGTGGTACCAGGATGTTTTTGCCATTCATTAATGTATTTCCGAGGAACGTAATGATTAAGTCTATTAGGACGTTGTCAAGTAGTTTAGATCAAACATTTGGCCTGCCTTTCCTGTCCGATGGGGGAGAGGGTTTGTTTTGTTTAGAAAATATCTCAGACTTTAAGGCCAGACGGGACCATCATGATCATGTAGTCTAATCTCCTGCATATTGCAGGCCATGGAACCTCACCTACCCACTCCTGTACTAGGCCCATAACCTCTGGTTAAGATACTGATGTCCTCAAATCTTGATTTAAAGTCTTCAAGTTACAGAGAGTTCACCATTTACTCTAGTTCAAACCAGAAAGTGACTTGTGCCCCATGCTGCTGAGGAAGGTGAAAACCACCTAGGGCTCTGCCAATCTGATCTGGGGGAAAATTCCTTCTCAACCCCAAATATGGCAATCATTTAGACCCTGAGCATGTGGCAAGACCCACCTGCCAGCCACCTGGGAAAGCACTATCTGTAGTAACTCAGATCCCTCCCCCTCTAGTGTCCTATCTCTGGCCCTTTGAGATATTTGCTTATATCAATCACAGATGGGCCATATGCCATTGTAGGTACAGGTCTGTCATATCTTAGGCGCATTTAACATGTGTGATTTCAGCTTTATGCAGTCGGCAAAAACAAGAAAAAAACAAAAAAAAGAGAAAAATAACAATTTAAATACTGTTTCTGTAGTGCAGGCGATTCTGCCCGCCATTACACTCAATGTAATTTTGACTATACACGGTTTTCGCTTTACGCACTGACCGCAGAACGTAACCCCAGCGTAAGATGAGACAGACCTGTAATCTCATCATACCATCACCTCCATAAATGTATCAAGCTCAGTCTTGCAGCCAATTAGGATTTTTACCCCCATTACTCCCCTTGGAAGGCTGATCCAGAACTTCACTCTGATGGCTAGAGACTTGTAGATGGCCAATTTGTATCCATTTATTCTTATGCCAACCTTGACCCTTAACTTAAATAACTCTTCTCCCTCCCTGGTGTTTATCCCTCTGATATATTTATAGAGAGCAATCATATCTCCCCATAGCCTTCATTTTGTTAGCTAAACAAGCCAGGCTCTTCTCCTAAGGTGGGTTCTCCATTCGTCTGATCATCCTGGTAGCCCTTATCTGAACCTGTTCCAGTTTGAGTTCATTTTTCTTAAACATGGGAGACCAGAATTGCACACAGTATTCCAGATAAGATCTCATCAGTGCCTTGTCTAATGGTAATACTATCTCCCTATCTCTACTGGAAATATCTTGCTTGATGCATCCTAGGATTGCATAGGCTTTTTTCACGGCCATATCACATTAGCAGCTCATAGTCATCCTGTGATCGGCCGATATGTCCTGAACTTTCTCCTCCTCAGTTGTTTCCAACTGATACGTCCCCGGTTTATAGCAAGAATTCTTGTTGTCAGTCCCTAAGTGCATGATCTTGCATTTGGAACTGTTAAATTTCATCCCATTTCTATTACTCTAGTTTTCAAGGTCATCCAAATCTTCTTGTATGATATTCCAGTCCTCCTCCATATTGGCAATACCTCTCAACTTTGTGTCATCTGCAGATTTTGTTAGCACACTCCCGCTTTTTGTGCCAAGGTAATTAATGAAAATGTTGAATAAGATTGGTCCCTAGACTGATCCTTGAGGAACTCCAGTAGTAACTTCCTTTCAGCCTGACAGTTGACCTTTCAGTATGCTTCCTTACTCACCTTTTGATTCTTGTAATAATCCCCATATCTGCCTGTTTTGATTAATAACAAATTAGAGGAAAAAACTGTAGCCGTTGGGGTGGTGGGGTTTTTTGAGAGGGAGAGCGAAGTGATACTGTAATATGTTTGTGTTCCTGCTTTCTCCCTCCTGCCTCTGCAACAGCAGTTCATTAACCAGTCTGATTCCCAGAACTGTGCTAATGTCAGAGTTTGTTTCAAAATTGTTAATTTTAATTGCATTAGAAACTGTGGTAAAAATAGAAAATAACACAAATTGTAGGGATAGAGCTCTTACTTTCAAATTTCTTAGAGGAGGGGAAAAATTTAAAAACACTTGTGCTATTTTCTTAAGAAATACAAACTTCAGAATTTTAAGTAGTGCAAGTACATGTATAGCTGCTAATGGAGCCCTTTGATTTGTCATGTTTGATTTGATTTGTCATGTTAAGCTTGATGACTTCTTCTTTCACTCCTTTCTTACCAGCAAAGCACATCTTAAATACCAGGCTGCCATTGCTATCAGGTTAATTCTTCTGCTATGGTTTTATTTTCTATGGTTCTATAAAGGGCAAAGATCTTCATTTTGGTGTGTCAGTCATGTGCTACGTTTGGGTCTGCTGCATAGTGGAGAGACCTTTCTACAGCAACCCTACTGTTTAGCCAGATTGCTTGCAAGAAGTACTGTTCCCCACCCCCATGATCTCACTGCAGAAAAGGAATACTGCCAGGAAGCGAGGGTGCGGGTGGGGGGAGGAAGAGTTATAGGAATATGAGTGCCAGGCATTTTCTTTGTAATCCCTATTGGTTTTGATAAATCAAGCTGGGAGAAGCCTTAGTTCTTTATAGAATTCTATATTTATTTCTTGTAATACAGCTGTTTGATAGCAAACCTCGATATTTTAATAACCCTACTTGAAATGCTTAGGCTTTTTAAAGGACTGTGTTAGAGAATGGGGAGGGGGGAACAGAGGAGGGATTTTGTTTTAATTACAGCTGCTTTTTGATAGTGAATGGAAAGACAGCCAGGCTTTCTCCTAAAGCCACGTGAGGCCCCCTTCCCTGCAGGGTTGTCTGGGCAATAGAAAAGGAGAAGTGCTAGTTGGCTGCTCTGTGGGTCTAATCTACAAGCCTCCCTACTCCCTTGTTAACTTCACTATAAAACTGAGGCTGTAGATTTTACTATCTCAAACATAAAAGCAGTGTGTTCTGAAAGATAAGGTGGATAATAACTGTTGGCCTCTTGGCAGTGCGTTGCACTATCAGGAGCATTTATTTTTTTATTTTTGAGGAAAGAAGAAATGCTGTAAAAACTACATCATGTTACTTGAAATACATATTGGACTTCAGTTGACATTTTGACCAGTGGCAGAAGGGCCAGGAGTTAAATTTTCTTAGCCTTGGTCTTAAAAGTACAGAATGAAGACCACAGCAAGCCAAAAATGAGTATAGGACTGTAGATGAAAGATTGCACTTCAGCTGAGTGGGCCAGTAACTAATATAGCACAGAAATAATGTTGAGAAATTTTTTACCATTGCTTTCTCTACAGACTAGGAGAGTTAACACAAAAATACTTGGTTCTGGGAAGATGTCAGAGGCTTTTCAGTGCTGCTATTTAGGATGGGGAAGAGACATGTACTAATTCATTTGTGAATCCTTTGTTCAGGGACACCAGTTTTAAAGTATAAATATTCCCTTTAGAGCTTTGCACAAGTTTGTACATTTTAAAACCATGTGAAGGTGGGGCAAGAGAAAGGACAGAATCTCCATTAAGGCACCTGCATCTTTCACAAAAAAAACACTTTTCACCTGCACATTTGGGTCCTATTTACACTACCAAATAATTAAATTAATGCAGTACATGGTTTGAAGCTTATCCTCATACTATAATGACTAGAAACGTAATTGTTTAAAAACTGAATTCTGTAGAAATTGATGGCTTGGTCTTCTACACTTGCCTGGCAAAGCTTTCCACTCAGAGGTGGATTTTTCAAGTTTCAATCTTGTATGTGGCATTCCTATCCTTCCTCCCAAGTATTTCTTAATGATTTACAGAAAAATGTTACTTTACAGTAGGTGTGATTTATTTATTTATTTTTACTGGTTACCAAGCAGACTGTAAAACGTTAAAGTTGTCTTTATTTCTCTGTTTACATGCAGTCTTGGATCATACTATCCAGTTTACTTGAGACCTTTGAGCTCCATGCTTATACTGGGGAGTACAGCTTTTTAGATGTATGAATTTGCCTATGTACATCCTGTTTGATTTCGAAGAACACAACAATGTCACAACTTCCCTTTGATCTAGGTTTTTGTCTGGTAAGAGCTGATTAGTGGCAATGTCCTGTTTAAAGTAGTCAAAAATGATGCCCCCGTAGAACATGTTTCCTCCTCCTGTGAGGGTATTTCCTCTTTCTTTCAAGTATGGGTTCAAACTATGCTAGAGTGTGAGAATGACAGGACTTTGCTTCTCACTGAGGGTTGTCCAGTTGTTCCATTACTAAGGGTATTCTGAGTTGCATTAAAGAGTGAAGCTAACTTAAGTGCTGTAAAATTGTTGTTCACATCTAAAAGGTCAACATTAGGAGTCGGGTGTTAATTAGGGCACTGCCTTGTTCTGCACTGTCAAACTGTTTTTTAAAAAGCTTTAGTACTGTGATTTATTAGCAGATAAAGTAGCTTTTTATTTGAATTTCCTCAACTGCAAATTGACCACAAGTGAGTATGCTCTGTTGATATTCCAGGGGTCTGCCTCAGGTTTTGTTTTAGAGATGGCACTACAAATTGAAATTAGTAGCTACTGAGGACAGGTATATTTTACCCTGACTAGAAAATAAATATTCCCTTCTTTCTTCCCATTGCTTCTCTTTAATTTTGGGTAAATCATGACAACTTTTGCTTTGAAATGGTGACACATGAAGAGAAGGGAGTTACCTTACAAGTGGAGAACCAGTGTTAACAATTCAATCAGGGTGGATGTGGTCCACTCCCAATAATTGACGAGGAGGTGTCAATACTAAGAGAATACACAATATCTTTGTATTCACTATTTGAACAAATTCAAAAAATGGGCTCACTATATCTATTTTAGGTGGGTCTGCTTTCACCAGCTAACTGCTTGATAAGTGTGCACTGAAACGAGGCAAGAGTCCTGTGGAAAAAATGGTATATGATCACACATTTAAAGATTGTATAATAGTGCAAACACACAAGAGGGCTGAATTAAGATCTCACAGGCAACCTTAATTCTGGCATTCCTGAACTTTTGAGTGCTTGACTTTGCAATCTTAATGTTCTTTTAACATAGTTTTTGTGTAATATTAGTGTAACTTGTGAGTAAGCTTTCTAGCTAACAGAAAAAGAACATTATTTTGCAAATTGATCAGTTGTTAGACAAGACTGTATAAACTGTCAAAAGTGGAGGGAACTCTAAGTCTTAAGTTTGCTTTCCACACAAATGTGATTTTTTGAATGCCATATGTACAGTCATATGCATGTAGAATTTCTCATGCTAATTTGCTCTAATCTTTCAATTCTTACTAAATATGTATAAATCAGCATTTACACAGTAAAGCATAGGCTTAGTCTTTTCTGCAGCTTAGCTCTGAAATGTTTGAGTGAAACTATTACAGTTGGCCTGTAACCTAATTGGACTGTTGTGTAGGAAAGTTTGCGGAACGGTTGCATTAGTTCAGAGCTACTTTGGTAATTGTGCCAGTGAAATAGAGATATGTAACATGACGGCTCTGGGTGGATTGAGTGAATAAACATCACTTAGAAACTTGGGAAAACATCACAGGTTTTGTTTTTGCTTGTCTTTCTCCTTGTGGATGAATCACAGCCAGATTCAGTAAACACAATGTCCAGGTATTCCTTGGGGGAACTTTCAGCCAGCTGGGATTAACAGTTAACAT
Organism: Platysternon megacephalum; assembly: GCA_003942145.1. NCBI lineage: Eukaryota > Metazoa > Chordata > Testudines > Platysternidae > Platysternon > Platysternon megacephalum. Next base: position 2,224,549 of record QXTE01000152.1, on the reverse strand, counting down.
TTGTTTATGGGAGAGGATAAACAAACAAATAAAACCACATTATATTTCATAGCAGAATATTAGAGTAAAAGGTGCTCCAAAGAACCACCTCAGAAATACATATTTAGGGGAACTTGAATTGCTCCTACTCAGATATGTTCAAACCTATTTTGCTGGTTCACAAACTCAACTCTGTTGAAATGGGAACATGTATTTTTTTTATTTATTTTTACTCTTTCTAGGCTGATGAAACTCAGACATTTCAGATATTGCTTTTCACAGATCTAATTGGTGATCTATTTTTTTTATATTCTACCTTATCTGAGGCAGAGGAACTTGAGTGCTGATCACAGGACTGCTTCTTATGGTGCCTGATACACAAGGCAACAGGGAGAGAATGGACAGGATTAGCTAGGATCCCTTCCTGTCAGTCCCCAGGGTCAGAAGAAGTGTGATGGATGAGAAACATCTCTTCTTTTCAGCAGCCAGAAAGGGGTATAAGAGTTGGGATACACGTGTAATTTTAAATAAAAGGTGTGCAATTACTTGCCTAACATGTTTGTTCTCTTAGTGCAGTACTACATAGAATGTACATTCAGGGGGAAACTTTTCAAAGGCAAAAGGGAAGTTGGGCATTCAACTTGAAAATCTTTCCATTCAACTATCAAAATTAGCAGTTTACAAGGGCAAGTTACCTTAATTCTGTGCCCAACCAACTTTACATGAAATGGGACTTTTAATTTTTTTAATGTAGGTGTGGACAAGTGCAAAGTAGTGGTAAAGTGTCTTGACTATCGGATACTGTATTGTGATGTGTCTTGAAGTTTAAACAGTATGTGATGACATTGACTTGCAATGATGTGCTTTGTGATGCCATGTCAAATTGCTAACCTTAATTTTGTGGTGCTCAGCCTCCGTTTATTTTGTCTTTTCAAGATTGAGTATCCCTGTTCCAGAGTAGTAGTGGTTGGAGTAGTTTGGAGAACTTGGAGTAGCTTACTAAATAGAGTATGTGCAACTGTCTAAATAGGATGGGGCTAGGGAAGGCTGGGCCTCAGAAGGAAGAAGCAGAATATTTTTCAGAACCCCAATTTGACCATTCTTAGGGGTCATATATGAGAATGTATATTTTTTAAGCCAAGTCCCACAAAAGCATACTACCATGAGAGTACACATATCAATTGCACTCTGTTTTGCTTTGAAATATAACCCTTTTCATTGGCAGGTGCTCTTGGTGAGCAGTAGTCGCCATCCAGACAGATGGATTGTCCCAGGAGGTGGCATGGAGCCCGAGGAGGAGCCCAACGTGGCTGCTGTGCGGGAAGTCTGTGAAGAGGTATGTACCCAACAAGAACAGAATACCTGGAATCACTCTATGGTCGGTAGTTGGCTCTGTTTTCTTATTCTTTTCCATTCTTGTTTTTCCTTTCCTTTCCTTCCCTTCCCCTGCTGCCAAAATAATCTGCATGTTGTGAAAAATATTTTCAGCCTGTTGGTTCATTTTTCAGTATACCTGCAATTTATTAGAGGTACGAATAGTGCTTGCATTATTAGTGACAGTGTCTGTTACTGTACTTTCCTATCTTCATATCCTTAAGGGTAAAAATCATTTAAAGCCAAGTGCAAAGCTCATGTATAATAGAGAACTGACTACAGTTCTATAAGTGTATAACTTCTAAATTGAACACTACAGGATATATGTTGGGCGCAGAACAGAATATTTTCATCATCACAAATGGAATTAAGATTGAATGGGGGTCTTGGTATCTATTTAAGAAACTTACAAATATATGTCTAATGATATTCTTTTTCCTTCATCTAACTGTGAAAAATACATAAATTCTCTTTAGTAATATGGGCATGGTATGTCTCATAGGTCCCAAAAAAGCTAAACAATGATTTAAGTTTAAGACTGTCCCATCTCATTTCTTGCTGTGAAGAGACAATCTTCCATTCCCGGTACAGCCTTCACTTTCAGTAGTCTTTTGTGTCCTGTTTGTTTTTTATCTAATAGAGTGATACAGTTCCTGGTTACTGTTACTAGAATTTAAAATGTCTTTTCAAATGGTTGCTGGTACTTCTCTCGTACACACACCCCAAATATAATGCAGGTATCCTGTTTAAAAAAAAATAAAAAAATGTTTTGTTAGTGTTAGGTGGGAGGAAATGAAGGTGTGATGTGAAGACTGCAAAACAATAGGTTTGAAGACAAGATAGTTGTGGGAGGAGAAGAAAGGGGCAGGGTCATGCATGATGTCAAAGTTACAGACAGTGGAAGAAAATAGGAAATGAGAAGAAAGGTAGTACAGTTGTTTAAAAAAGGCTCTCTTGTTCAAGAGAAGCACTGCCTTTTGTCCGAGACCTTTAATTGAAAGAAGTTAAAATGAAGTTGTATTGTTTTAAGTTGAATTTTACATTGTATAGTTAATAAAATGCAGTTTCTTAATAAAGCAGAGCTTCAGAAAAGACATTCCTTACAGAATTGTCCTAGAGTTGGTATAGAAGATTTTAATGGTACCTTTCAAATCATTGAGGTCCATTTATTGGGGAACAAATTAAAATAGTGTTTTGGCCCAATAAACAGGTTTTGTTTTGTTTTTTTAAATCCTGTGTGGATATCCAGAGACTGGCCATGAAAATAATTAGAGACATGGAAAGACTTCTTATCATTTAGCTCTCTCTTCATACGGGACTGTTCTGGAAGGAGAGGTGACAAGTATACAGAATTATATAGAGAAAGTAAATTGAGCACTCCTGTAGACGCTTCTTCAGTTAGAAGAATGAGGTACATTCAATTAAATTAAAAGGCAACACATTGAAAACTGATCAGAGTATTATTTTACATAACATGCATGATATTTAACAGTGAGTTCAACAGATTAACTGAAGCCATGAGCTGTTCAGGGATTTGGGAAGGATTAGATGTTCATATAGATAACAAGGAGGTCCACAATTGCATAAAATAACACTTAAAATGTTTTTATAAGGGTTATAAACCATCATGCTACAGGGCATAAGTCAACAGCTAACTGATGAGAGTTTGGAGGAAACTTCCCCCATAGGCAAATTATTTCATATTTGTCAACTATGGAATTTCTTGCATTGTCCTCTGAAGCATCTGGAAATGGCTGCTGTCAGACAAGATGCTGGACTAAGTGGTCCCCTGGTCTGGTCTAATACAGCAGTTTCTGTGTATCTATTCAGAGGTCCTCAAAATCTACATATCAGAATTAAAAATCCTTATGTATACCACCCACTATATACACTCTAAGCCTCTTAATATCAAAATGTCTTTCCTTTTCAACTCTTCCGTAAAAATCTGTATTAGGAAGTAACTGCAATTTTTTTAATTAACTAACCGCACACTGGCACCCTACTTTATTCCTGTAAAAGAAGCGGGTTCATGTACCTCTGAAGTATTTAAAACTCAACTTAAAATATTGCAAGTATTTGAAGAACGCTTGAGGGTTTTTTCAAAAATTTCCACTCCTGCTTCCCCTCATATTATGACAGGTTTCAGAGTAGCAGCCACCTTCTCATGTTCTCTGTATGTATAAATATCTTCTTACTGTATGTTCCATTCTATGCATCCGAAGAAGTGGGCTGTAGCCCACGAAAGCTTATGCTCAAATAAATTTGTTAGTCTCTAAGGTGCCACAAGTACTCCTGCTCTTTTTCCTCATATTATGCTTTGTGCTGAAAGTCAGATAAGGTTAGAGCTGAGATTGTCTTCCTCCCCCAGTTGTGTAGTGAGGAGGATTGTGGGGCAGGGTATTGAACTTTGTACTTTGTTCACCTCCATTGTATAACTAGGCCCATGGCATTCGGTTTCAAATGCAGGTGAGGTTAATTGTGCTTGTGAAAATCCTTGGCAGCACCCAGCTGTCTCTCATAGCAATTATTTGCTTGCATACTATGGAAAGAATAAAATGGTTATGTTTTAAAAAGAACCTCTCTTCTCTTCCCAAAGCCCACTAGTTCTTCTGAGGTCTATTTTTGTTGGGGTGTTTTTTTGTTTGTTTTTTTTCTATGAAGATAGCATTTTCCATCTGCTCATATCTTTGAAGTTGAGGAGAAACTACTCAGTTTTCTTGTTCCCAAGCTGTAACATGGCACACTGAACTTGAGCTACTAATAATCAAGACTATAGCAAAATATGATGCTGGCAAAAGACAAATGATTGAGTTTAACCAGGCTAGTGAAAAATGTTTTANAGGAGAAACTACTCAGTTTTCTTGTTCCCAAGCTGTAACATGGCACACTGAACTTGAGCTACTAATAATCAAGACTATAGCAAAATATGATGCTGGCAAAAGACAAATGATTGAGTTTAACCAGGCTAGTGAAAAATGTTTTACTTGAGGACACAGCCCTGCTTTATGAACAAATCACTATTAATAATTAAGCTATTTGATATTGAAGTCAAAGGTTCATTGAGCAGATCCATGGCTTCACCTTTCAAATCCTAAAATAAATCTGCATTGACTCTCCCTTTCTCTGGCAGCTGAGAGCCTTGGAGAAGCTGCTCTCTTTCCATGACAGCTCAGTGGTTGAAAGGAAGCCTTGGCATGGACTCCATTTGCAGTGAAGAAACTGGTTTGGGCTGGCTGAGATAATCCCCTCTTGCTCAGCTGGTGTTTGCTTGCTCACATGTATTGCTGCCGAATGAGACTGTAATTCAAACTGTGGCAGCCTAGCAGGGTTGAGTTGCTTTGAGTGAAGTACCTGCCTGCTTGAATGCTGCTCAACAAACAATAAACATCAAAAGTGCCAAAAGGAGCAGGGTTACAGGAACAGCTGACCACTGCAGCACCCAATCGTATTTCTAGTGATTTCAGATTCCACCTCTGCCCTCAATCTATCAAATGCTGACATGATGAAGACTCCTCTCGAATGAACTTCAGAAGAGCAATCTATTGCGTGTAGTTACCTGGTAGAGGACTATATGATCACTGCAGCATCTGATTATAACTTCTTAATCCAGTGAATGTAATCATTAAATGCTACTTAGCTGTATTTGTTTAGATAGTCTGCAAATCAAATTCCAATATGCCAGTTATAATTGTGCAGTGTATACTACTTGCACAGAATTACAGAAAATATGAAATCTCAGTCTTATGATCACAGAACTACTTTGTACGTGCTAAAATGCTAGCCTGGTGACCTTTTCATATGATGGGCATAATCTGTTACTGGACTTGGGAAGCTGAGGTGCCCAGTTTGGAACGCTAATTTGGCAGAGGCAGTGGTCCAAAGTGATGGCTTATCAGAATATCAGTTTTGCCTGGAACTCAGGACTGTTGTGTAAGCCTTAAAAGAATTCATCCCATCGCTTGATTTCAGAAGTTTTTGAAGGGCAATAATTGGATTGTTGTGTTATGGGGGCACTAGTAGGAGCTCCTTTCTGATGAGAATTGATCCCCAGACATTCTTGGGACAACTGCATCCACCTCCTACATATAGGGAGGTGGTAGATTGGCTGAGCAGGTAGACCCAGCTGGCTCCTTTGCAGCCCGCCTCATGGGCTGCTGCGGATTCCTGGCTCCCTGGGCCTGCAGGAACTTTGGCAGCCCGCCTGACAGGTTCCCCAGGATTTCAGGACCTCGGCTGGCTATCTCCCCACCTAGTTCCCTGGGCTTCCCACCTGGTAGTGAGTCTTCCCAGGTGGCTGGCTACCCAGCTCTCTGGGCTGCCAACCTGATGGGCGGGCGCCCTAGGGTGCAAGGGAACTGGCTGGAAATGTTGGAAAAATTCCATTTCAGGTCTCCTGAAATGAACTTTGTTTCCATTCCATAGGAAAATGCATTTCTGACTTTTTGTTCAGATCCAGAATGAAATGTGAAATTTCCTACAGGAAAGAAACTCTGGTTTCTACACAGTTCTACATTTAAATATAATAGTATTGTGCAGCCATTTTCACTTTTTTCTCTTACTATTTGAATTCATCAGTTTGTGAGAGGTTGTTTTATCTTGCATCAGCTAATTAAATATTTGATGTGAATTCCAACACTGGTTTTACATGTAAGAATAGAGCATGTGAAGAATTAGAAAATAATTTGCTGTCTGCACAGATGCATTTGAATTTCACGTGTCTCCAGTTCCATTGTAGTACAATTAACCTTGAATTATAATTAGCTTATCACAGTCAACATCGTGGTATGTAAATGCCTTATTCGCCGGATATACAAAAATACAAGTACTCAGACTTTAAATATTGGGTGTGACTACAAAGATTTCCCAGGCTGTTGAACTGAAACTGTAAGGATCCCATGTGTTTATAAGAACTGATTTGAACCTGCAGGTGGTAAACATCAATGGTAACTTAAAATGTACTTTACATCTGCTGTAACCTTCATTGCTAGCAAAATTAATTGCTAATGAAGGCTAGGGTAGGAAGGTTAGAAACAGTAATGGGGAACCCTAAATTTTAAACTACCCTAACTAATCCTGTGTACTTTAAAGCTGGGGTTACAAGGTATTTAGCACATCTGGCACATCAACATTCATATGCCCCTTCATGCTTTGATTTGTGGGCTCTAAAGTTTTACCTTTTTTTTTAACATAACTGCACTCAAAACAAAAATAATAATTCTACATTTGTAAGTTGCACTTTCATGCTAGGGATTGCACTACAGTACTTTTATATATTTGAAAATGTAGAAAAACATCCAAAATATTTATTATTTGAATGTCAAGTATCAGAGGGGTAGCCGTGTTAGTCTGGATCTGTAAAAAGCAACAGAGTGTCNATGCTCCAATACATTTGTTAGTCTATAAGGTGCCACAGGACTCTTTGTTGCTTTTTACATAATTTGAATGGGTATTCTATTATTGTTTAAAAGTACGAATAAAACTGATTAATTGCAACTATTATTTTAATCTCGTGATTAATTGAGATTATTTTTAATTGTTTGTGCTAATTTAATTTAAAATTATTGTAATAGGTATTGTAAGGTTAGGCCATATAATACGTTGATATTTTAAATGTAATTTAAATATATGTATTTAAAATTTTACTTAATTTAAATAAAAAATCCAATTTAAATACATGTCCAATTTTTTTTTTTTAAATCTATAAATTTGATTATCCACACTACTATGGTAGTTATAAGATAGCAGAGAATTAAGTCCACAGACTGACTTACCCAACAATGTGGGTAAAGGAAAGGGTAAAACAAACATTTTGCCCAACAAGCCCTTAAGGATGTATTTGGCCCTTGTCTAAAATAGCAAACTTCATATCTTGTAATTCACCACCAGTATTTGTGATGGAAGCTGTATTGTAGATAGGATTCAATTGATTTTACCTGAGGTTTTTCACACTAAAGTTTTCTAGCCTTTGAACCCAAGTAGACCAAAGTAAAACAACTGAAATTCCAACCCACATTTTCTTCAGCTCAGCTGCAAGGAAATAAAAGCTTTCTGTAGAACAGGTGGTGTTGCTGCAGACTGCTTTTGCATCTGACACAAACTTATTTTCAGCTTTGAAACCCAAGCCTGCTGATCTTAGAGATCTTCAACCTTTTTCCCTTTATTTTAAGCAAGTTTTACCTGGGCTCAAACTGTGCTGAGCATGTCGTTCTGTTCAATTTGCCATATAAGAGCTGTTGGATCATTGAGGGTATCTCGAGATGCAGGTGTCAAACTGATTTTTCTCTCTAAGATGGATCCCAGGCTTTTGGGGCTCGTGCTACAGTTACATCATCCCTCTGGTGATTACACTGTTTTCATGTGAATTGACTGCTTGCAACATTTGCTTCCTGTTTTTACAAACCTTGCTGTCACACTGGAAATAAGGAAATGAGCTGAGCTGTAGTTAAAAACATTAAACCTTCTTCTGTTTGTACTTTCTGTAGGCTGGAGTGAAAGGGACGTTAGGAAGATTAGTAGGAATTTTTGAGGTAAGTTTATTGAAATATCTGTTCAGGTTGTAAAGTCTTGCTGCAAAAATGTCATTTTAGTGAAACTTCTTTCTAAACTTGCAGCAGTATGCATGTTGGCCAAACTAGACAACCAGGTTTGGAGGAAAAGCACCTTTTTTTTTTTTTTTTTGGTTAAGTGTGGCTTGATTTTTTTTTTTTTTTTCCCAGAGGTGCTGAGTGCTCAGTTTCCACTTCAGTTGGGATAGCTGGTGATCGGCAGCAATCAAAATCAGATCTCTTATTAAATAATGCCATTCACCGGCAGTACAGAGCAAGACTTCATGGAATAGTGTTGGGCCTATTTATTGTGTGTGGACTATTGTATTCTACTTCATCCTAATGCCACTTATTGTAGTCCCTTGATTTTATACACACTAACCCTTTCTGAACAACTTTCTTGATCTTGAAATGGGAGACCACTGATTGTAGTTTTGTAGACTAAATAAGGTCACTACTTAAAGGAAGGCTTGCACTATCCCACCTTCTCGAGGCTGCTTTAAGTCGTTCCCCCTACCTCCTCCCTCCCCCACCCCCCCCAAAAAAAGAAGGGTTTAGGTGTTGTCGTCCTGACTGCTCTGCCATAATCCTGTCCATTTTGCTTTTCAGAATCGGGACAGGAAACACAGAACATATGTTTATGTACTTATCGTCACAGACGTGTTGGAAGACTGGGAGGACTCTGTCAATATTGGTAAGACCTTCATGCTTGTTAGCATTACTGGTTTACGTCCTGCCTCTCATACAGAAGCATGCCAACTCCCCGCCCTTTACTGTAAGTGATTGTTAGAAATAGTTGAATTCTATTGACTTGTCCTTTTGAAAGCAAAAATATGATCATGTTGTTGATTCCTTCTTCCTTCCCTGGTCCTTTAAGAGTCGTCTCAGTGGGTTTATATAGAGACTCGTGTTTCGTCTAATTCTTGCACTTCTGTTTGACCACTCACTCCTGAAAGCTGTGTGTTTAAATCCTTATCAGATCCCCAAACGAAAATGAGTTTGTCAGTATAATTCCTGCAGGATGCTTGTCAACACTCTTAAAAACCCACATATAATTGGGCTCATCTTTCAGGCTCTCCTCAGGAGAGGTCTCAGTACAAAGAGATAAATGCTGTACAAGAGGATTGAGATGCCTTGGGGGAAAAAGCACTTCCTCATGCCAAGCCAGGTTTCAGAGAGTGCCATCATTTCCTCCTTTTGAGGAGCATGTCATTTAAAAAGAGAGAATTGTTAAATGATAGATGGAGTTCAAAATTTGTTATGAATTCCCTTAAAATCAGTGGTGTTTTTATATTTTTCTATCTCACTCAGAAATCATGGAAATAACATTTAAAAAAATAAATCTCAGAATCCAAAACCACCATCAATTGGATGGTGGACTTACTACCCTAATGAACATCTTTTGTGGAAGGTTGGAGGCATCTGTGTTACACTTGGCTAGGGGGACCCTTCAGTCGCTATGAGATCAAAAGACTAATGAGAGAAGTCTCTTGGGATTTTTGAATTGGCATTGGGCTGCAAGCCCACTTCATTGTTCCACTTTAATCACAGTTGACATGGACAGAATGCTAGTCAACAGCAAAAACTTCACAGAAGGGATAAATGTCTATCTTTAGTCCTCTTACTGCGTTTACTAATTTATTCCTCTACCCACAGGAAGGAAAAGGGAATGGTTTAAGATAGAAGATGCTAAAGAAGTTCTGAAGTCCCACAAACCAGTGCAGGCCTCATACTTTGAAACCTTGAGACAAGGCTGTTTGGCAAACAACGGCACTCCTGTCATGACCGCTTCATACACTGACTCTAATGAGAGCTCTGTCTCTGACATCAGATGACTGAAGATGTCCCTATAAAAGAGAGTTTTGGAAAATAGACTGAAACATGGATTTCCCCCCTCCTCCCTCTCCCACCCCCTTTCACATGCCGCCTCTGTCAAACAAGGCATGGGCCGCAGCCTGTGGCAAAGCAAGTGTTAAGAGTGTTGCAGTTTAGTGCAAGGTGGGGTTTTTTGCTTTTTTGGATATGTATTTTGTAAAATACATTTTGTGCATGAAGTGCCCCTTTCCCTTTACACCGCTACCCTGGCCTGGAGAGCGAGCAGCTCGTTTCGCCTCTGCCTTGTGTTCTGAAGTGTTCCCATATGTGTCATCCCAGCCATAGCCAGACATTTTTCTTTTTTTTTTTTAATTAAAGACTGCAAATGTGAGATCAATTCTTTAAGTCTTAGTCTGTACTGTAAGGTGCTGTTCAGACCTGTGGTGGTCACTTTCAGCGCATATGTATAAACTATTTTTTTAGATGGAGGAATCTAACTTTTTTTAATTTTGCGGGAATTTTTTAAAACCTGGGCTACTTGTGAAAAGAGGGTTTCATAATTAATCAGTTTGCCTTGTTTTTTAAAATACAAAACGTTTTGTGACCATGCTAGTGGCTGGGCCAGTTTACTCTCCCATAAACCCCCGAAACTTAGTGCAGTGACATTTTAAGGTCAGAGCAAAGTTTTGATCACCTTCAGACATCCCTGGTGCTCAGTTCCTTCTCCTACAAATTCAGCCAACATTTCTGCTTTTATATTAGAATGAAACACAAGGAATTGGTCTTTACCGCCCAGCCAAAAGCAAACAGCCTCAGAAACGCTATGATAGAAACTGAATTTTGGCCTCAATGGTAGGAATCAGGGATTCAAAGGGGGGTAAAAATCTAACCAACTGGAGCTTCAAGCACCAATGCTGCCCTGCTGTTTTGGAATTCTTTCCCGTCTTGCTGCATATTTCTGATGTCTCTTCTTGTCCACATGCCTTACACTGTGCTCAACTGGGTATTGTAATTTGTGCTAAAGCATCGGATTGTACTTATTGAGTGTCATTGCACAAACCCATGGGGGATGTCCCTGTCGTGTCCCTGAAAAGAAGTCTTGGGGGGGGGAAATCAGGTGTTGAATCTCTCTTGTATGTGGCGTTGCAGCACTTATAATTGCACCACAGAGCATACTCAGAATGTTAAAACTATCATCCTCTGTGACAAAGGTACAGCTGGCTCCCAAGCAGAAATGCTAGTGTGGAGAAGTACATCATTTAATAGGATAGTTGCCCTGATGCATTGGCACAGTTCATGTTTTTGTTTGTTTTTGTTTTTTACTGATGTAAGTTTCATGCTGTCTTGATTTGCCAACAGTGTTGTCTAGTTGGGAAATAAAATGGAAAGGGTTGGGGCTGGAGGGTGGGAGGGTAGGGAAAGGTTTGGGAGGGGCATTAGTTAATCCCTGGCTTGGGACAGGAGCTAGTTGCTGCATTTGGTAACTTCTCCTTTGTCAGAGCATAGCCAAGATGTGAAATTAAATCTGCAGTACTCTTCCTTATATTTAACAGAAATTATCCTAATAAATACTCATACTTTTCAAGAGCATTCTTTCTTCCCATTAAGCACTTACAATATAACATTCTGATAGACATATCAATGGAGCTGGGGTAATGGGAATTGGTATTTTCACTACTTTGGCAAGAGGCTGTTCAATTTGAGATCTCATTCTGTTCCTTTACTTGTTCTCCCTACTTTCATCAGTTTGGGATAGCAAGGCCAAAAGCAGTGCCAGTGATCACCAACATGAAAAGGCACACAAGAAAAAGGCTATGGGGCATTATTCAAGAAGTAGTTTGAAACTGAGCATCTGGAATTCAGCCTAAATTACACCAGTTCTGTTCACTTCAGCTTAGAAACAAATGTACAGTCCCTTCTTAGTCTTTGTTGATCAGCCTGAACATAACTCTAAAAAGGGCTTGAATAATAGATCCAGAAATGGACAAGAAAGTAAAAGAATCCGCTCTTTCTGAGCCATTAGCGGAGCCTAACAACACAGCCATCTACTGCCTTCAGTTGAGTTTTTGTCCTTCACTGTATAGATTAATACATTACAAATGCTTTGCAAAAAAGCAGCTGGTACTCCTGAAAGAGTAACTGCAGTTTTAATATCAATAGCATGCACATTTTTGTTTCCTTAAATCTAAAAATGTTTTTATAGGGCTGTTAAACTGACACTTTAGGGTAGAATATTGTTAATGACTTGCTAGTGGCTTCTTTGTTTGGGTCAGAAAAATAAATTGTGCCAAGAAAGTATTTTAATGTGGCATGAATTGATGCTGTTAATGCAATTACATTGAGTGGCTGGTGTTATGCCTTATTAACTGGAAATAGAAGATTGAGCTCCTGGGGTGGAAGTAGTCTTTATTCAAAAGCTGTGTACTTAAAACAAGCCTTGTTCCTGACTTACATAAATCTTTTCCCCCTACCACCACCTAGAGTTCGCATCTTCCCAATGTCTGAGGTTCTTCTGTAACAATTCGTATAGCCATGTGGTATATCAGCGTAAGTAATCTTGTCCAAAATGACACTAAATTGATTTGGGACTCATAATTGAGCTACCTTTCATATGCAAACACATCAGGATTTTAAGATGGGGGCTCTGGCAGCTGTTGTCAGCATGATGTCAGTAAACCTCTCCAGAGCAAGTCTGACTGACCCAGTGCACAAAATGGCTTCCGAACTAGACTTCCAGCATTGCTAAGACCGGTGCTTCTGAACGTGCTAACAAGGGTGGAAATTGTTACCTCCCAAAACAGCATTGTGTATTGACCCTAAATCTAGAGCTAGGATGTGTCTCAGACCTTCACTTAGCCAGAGCAGATGCTGGTTTAGCCATCTGGTGCAGACATGCAGTGTAGTTCCTTCTTCATTGGCATTGGATATTAGCCAATATGATCTTGGGTGCTCGCAAAACCGAATAAGGGAGAAATTTCTAGATTTGGTTTAAGAAATCTTTTGAGGATGTAGCAGTCTGGGAAGTCTGGAGCTACAACGCTCCAGCCACAACTAGGAAGCTTTCAATGTGTTTGCTTTGGGTCAGAATTTTCTACCTCTCAGAGACACCAGGGGTTCATTATTGTGTGTAAGTATTAGGTTTTCTTCAGAACCCAGGATTCTAATGAGAATCGGAGGCCTGGAATTCAGTGCAGTATAGTAAATTCACTCACCTGATCATTTTTCCCAATGTTTTGCCAGCTGCACCTTTATTCCGTACATATATAAGGAGGAGATACTGGGGTACTGGGAGGCAAGACTGCTTACAGGGGAGAAGGGAGGAGAAGTTGCTGGATATTGAGATCTTGAAATAATGGTTTTCCTTTTGCGTCCTACAGTAGGGCTCAGGGTTGGAGGGTGACAGTGATGCATGGGCATGGAGACATAGGGCTTGTCTACATTAGGGAAACTTGGCAAACATTTCCCACTGTCACACAGGCTGATTCAGCTCCACCAAAGTTAGCCAAGTTGGGAGCCCTAGTCTAGATGGGCTGCAAGCTGCCCACCTGCATTTTAAGCACATGGGCCAGATGATCAAAATCTCCCAGGGAGCCTATCTCCATCTTTAGGCACCTAAAAATCTTTTGAAAAGCTGGCTCCATGTCACTTAACCTTGCTCAGAGCAGTTTTAACTGACACCGGGCTTAAAATGCTAGTAGCAGCCAGAGGGTCCTCTGCATTATGGTGCCAAACGTAACTAACCTTGGTGGAGCTGAAGTAGTGTTAGCACCAGTGTAGAAGAGGCTTGAACAGAGGATCGCCCTTCTCTTAGAAGGAGGAAGTATGCTTCAGGCTCTTGGAATTATTTCTCAAACCCTGTTTTGGTACAGTGGAACAGTGACTGCTGTGGCATTATTTTTGTGCTTTAGTATCACCATTTAGAAAGTCTGTGTGAGTAAAATAAATACGGTATTTTGGAGTCTTTGGAATTAGTTATTGTAAATCTTTTTTGGCTTTAACCTTGAGTTAATTAACTCCTATTAGGGCATTTTAAAAAGAAAAAAGTCCACCTTAGCAGTAAACAAAACTGCATCATCCTTTTATAAAGTGATTAGCCTGATTTCCCTCTCCCCTCCTCCCCCCCCCATGTTTTTTGTTTTAAATACAGGGCAGTCTCTCATTATTCTCCCCACATACTTTCTATATATCTAAGTTTCTTACACACTTAGCCATAATTTTATTTTTTCCCTATTAATCTATATGCCACTATGGCTAGCAATTTCTCATCTTCTCTCTCCCCTCTCCCACCCCCCATCTCCATTCCCAAAAATGTATTGTCCTTGGCCATTTTTACTTCTGAAATAAATTTGCCAACCACAATGGTGAGTGCCACAGCAATATGTCATCTCAGTAGCGTTCTGGTTATTTCAAACCTGACACAGGGCAGATTTAGAATGTGATCCCTAGAGAAAACAGTTACCTATGTGTTTTGGATATTTTTGGTATTTTTTAATCAGGGTAAAAGAGTAAATGGTTTCCCACATCTGCCACTGAGCCTGTTTTAAAAGCCGCCTGAAAATCAACCACTGAAGCACACGGGAAGTTAGCGCTCCTACCCTAGTCAAAATTCAAGGAAATCGTGGGTGGCAATGACTATGGAGTTACTGCTGATGATAAAAACACTGAATGTTTTACTGGGGGGAAACTGATTTTAAAAAGAAAAATGCAGCCACGCTCTCCCCGCTCGCTTTGTTTTGGCCATCTGTCAAACATAAATGTCCCCAAGCCACACTGTTCTTCAGTCATGGGGGAAAACGTGGTGAGCTATATACCAGCTTTCCATTGGAGGGGTAATACTCTGTGCTCAGGCCTTTCTGTAATAAAGTATCTTCTGTGTGAATGGTTTCCCTTATCTCATCATGGCAGACTTTATTAGGATGTCTTGCCTCCTGGAATCTGAACGTAAAGGGTTTTCAGCTGAGACTTAAGTTCTGAGTATTGCCTTTTCAGCATGACCCTCTGCTTGATGGGGATGCTGAAGTCCCCATGCCCGTGAGAGGTTTCAGATCGACTGTGCGAGCTTCATAGTTTGGGGCTGTTGCTAGCTTGAGGAGCAAACATGTTCACATTTGGGTCTCCTTTGTGACAGTGTGGGGTGGGGAAAGTGTCTTGTAGGGAAGATATTCTTGTGAATAATTAGACTTGGAACTCAGACATTAGAACAGTTTACCCCTAGCAATGTCAGAATACCGATGCTTTCCTTCAGGCAGTATTTTCCCAGGTGCAAGCTTTAGTTTGATTTGGCTGCTGTGATTGTCTACTTGAAACCAGCAGGTATTTGTGCATCAGGATAATAGAATAAAAATGGTTGAGCTGCTGGAAAATCAGTTACCCAACACATTAGTTCTTCTGAAGATTAAAACGTGGCGGGGAAGGGGAATCTACCTGCCAGATTAAAAAGTGTTCTCATTGGCGCCTCTGGTGTAGATGTAATGGTTTTCTCTTCCCTTTTGTTCCTTTTTGTGGGGGATTTTAAATTTGTTCAAATGATCTGCATTTGGATTAGAAGTGCCCTACATAAATTATTGTACATACTTATAAGTACCTTTGGAAGACACATATTATGATGAAACTGAAGATCTTCGCATTCTCAAGCCCCAGCAAGTGGTACGTTTTCCTTGGAGACAGGAAGAGGAGAATTAATGGATTTTTGGGGGGGCTTATGATCCTGCAAACTGGCAGGTGGTGTTGCCAAGAATAAAGCTAAGTATCTTCTGATCTCCCCACAAAGATGCATTTTATTTGTTTGGTTTTTTGTTTTAGACCCATGGCTTACTGGAGATGTGCAAAATCCAGTATTTTACACAGCAGGGGGGATGAGGCGGGAGTTCATGCTTTTTTCATCTTGCTTTATGGCAACTTTGTATAGCGGAACTACTTCCTGTCATCACTGGAAAAACTGTTTTTTTCCTGTTCTTGTCACATTACATACCATCTAGCAACTGAAGCCCAAAATACTGCCTCTGAGACCACAGTACCCTTGCTGCTTTCTTCCGTGTTGGAAGATCTTAGGAAATATGAGTGTTTGGCGTGTGCATCTGTAAATGTATTGTGTGACAAAACCTTGACTTGATTAAAATCTACTTTGTAAAGTAAAAACTGGAGTGTAAAACTAAAGAATTCAAAACACCTTAATTGGATTAAATTAATAAGACGGAATGGGGCTGATTGTGTGACAATTCATGTGTGTATAGGGATTGGGATCCTGAAAGATGTGAATGCTGAGGGCCTGATCTCCTCTCCTCCCCCCCCCCCCCCCCCCCCCCCCCCCCCCCCCCCGGCAAAGTCTCTATTCATGAGTTGCAATGATGGGACTACGCTCTCATAATTAAGATTGGAGTCTTAATTTAGCTAAAATACTCAACCTCAGCACAATTTCACAACTGTAAAATCCCAAGGTGAAGCTATAGAAGATTTCTCTTGAAATTAGACATCATGGTTGGCATAAGTCTGTGATCATCTCCTGTGAAAGGAAGGTATATCTGGAGCTGTGGAAGATCTATCTTGCTAGACAGTGTTGAAGTAATGGGTTAATAGTGATGAATTGTGTTGACCAATTAGTTTAAACCTAATGAGTGGGGATAAAAATGTTGAATCTAGCGAAGGGATATTGGTGACTCAATAAGCTCTTTTAACACTACTGTTTGGAGCGGATGAAAAAGTAACAGTTGATGCTGTTTTTTGCATCTCTAACTATATTAGATGCGGATCTGAGAAATAAAACATTGGGAGACCATGCATAAGTTCTTGATTGAAAACATTGCTAATATGCCACTTCTTGCCTAGAGAGGTTGGTCTGTGTATGCACTTACATTATGTGAAACTATTGGATATATGGATCTGTGGTTTTTATTTGAGAAAAGTCCTGAATGAGGTCCATGTAGTTCTCTTTGCAGCTTGAAGGTGGTATGTTTTATAGCCAGATGGAAGCTTGTGTTTGCATCCACTGCTCTCTTTTGCTTCTGTCAAAATGGGCACTTTGGGATTTGCTTTCCTTTTTAGGAGGAGGAATTGGTTCCTCTGTCTTAAGTGGGTTATGACTGTAATTGTAATACGGGTGCTGGAAAGGCAGATACTGAGTTTGGGTGTACCCTCTGCAACAGCTGTGCTGCAAGATGAAACCGCTACGCTGGGGCCAATGCTGGAGTAGCACAATGTGCTGCTATGGTGGGGATTGAAGTTCAAGATCTTTCGCTTCTAGATCAGCAGAGACTAGTGTGGGAATCTGCTCCAAAATGTCTCTGCCTAGAGAGGATTGTGACCAGTCCTCAGTAAGGAGGACTGTTGCCATGGGAGGTAAGAGATGGGATCGTTGGACTAGGGGAAGAGAGGGAACTCAACTAAAATATAGTGAGAGCTTGTCAGCTTCAGTTGCTGTATGGAGGAATGTTACATTACCTTACTAGTTTCTCTCCTGATCAGGCAAACACTTGAACAAACTGTAAACCAAACTTCACCTGAGAGAGAGAGCGCCAAAGCGCTTGGAATTCCCGTTTATCACAATGTCATCTTTTAAATCATGCAATGTATGGGATAGTGTTTAGTCATTAAAGCTTGGGTCCGGAGTGCCAAGCAGTCTGGGTTCTATTCCCAACTGCGCCACTGACTCTCTAAGTTGACTTTGGGCAAGTCACTCAACCGCTTTCTGCCTAAGTTTCCCCTTTTGCAAAAAATACAAGGATATTTGATCACCTTTTGTGAAGTGCTTTGAGATTGCTATAAAAGTGCAAAGTCAGGTATGTTTTGATACATGCTGGACAGAGCTTAAACAAAAGAGCTTTTAGTGTCCTTAATTATTAAAGAACATGACCATATCTCATCTCTTGCACTAACATACACGTCTCATTAGTTCCTTCTTTTAAAGCAGCAATTCTAAATGCATTGTTATGTCTGCAACGACCATCTCTTGCTGAGAAGGAAGTGGATGATCTGTTGTTTTGCAAGTGCTATGTTTGTTTCACTTTTCCTTGAGTGGAAGTCATGGCTGGTGATTAAAAACAATACTGTGGCAGGTGACTGAGGAGAGATGATTGCTTGGGATCTTTTGGTCTCTCTGGCCCCATCTACACCATGAAACTGACCTATTGCTGAAAACTGATAGCAGCAGGTGGTCCTGAACTGGTGCTGAAAACAGCATAGGTAGGCTAATGTATACAAGGTTAAACTGTTTCCATTGCCATTACAGAAAGCGTGATTGGCCTCTCTTCCCCCTAATCTCAGTCAGACTGTCTGTAACTGCGCTGAAAAGCGCAATAGCAGGTAAATACTTTCAGCACGGATTTAGTGAGATCCCCAAATCCTAATACAAATAGGGCTTAAGGAAGTCGTTATTTTCATGAGATGGATCTCTTTAGGTTTACTCTCCATCCAGGGGATGTGAGCCTCAGTGATTGCTGTCATCAGTAACTTTAAAATCCTAAAGCAAATGTTCATATCTAGCACATACTTTGAAAAAGATGGAAATGCTCTTTTCTGCAGAGCTCCTTTGTTTGGATTAGATGAGGAATTAAATGTTGCATTTCAGGAGCTGGAAAGCTATTTTAGAACTAAAGTGCTGAGCAAGTTACAGCCCCTTGCACACAACTTGTGTCAATTAAAGAGAGGAAGTTAGAACAGATGAGTGGCAATAGCATGACCGAGAAAGGACAATCCAGTCCTTTAGTTCATGTGTACTGTCTTCTGTCAGCTGATGTCTGCTCTACAAAGAAAACCCCACAGCACAGAGGCTGAGCGCGTGTCAGTTGGCTTGGGCTGTGGGGCTAAAAATAGCAATGTCGATGTGCTAGGTTGGGGTCGAGCCCGGGCTGGGAGATCCTTCCCGCTCACTGCGTGTCAGAGCCTGAGCTCCACACTGAGCTGGAATTTTGTGGTTTTTAGCCCTGCAGCCTGAGTCGATTGACCCGGGCTCTGAGACTTGGTGCCACAGGTCTGTTGTTGCAGTGCAGAGACACCTTTAGAAGGACTTTCACACTGCAGTAAACTTTGGGGTAGGCTGTGTTTAAAAAACACTTCTGCATACAGCTATTTACATTAACCACTTTCTGCAATTCTCTTGCAGATCGTGAGTTATTTTCCCCTCACAACTCAGCTGGCCCCTCCTGCTAACTAGACAGCATCATCTAGTGGTTACAACAGAGGATTTGGGATTCAGGAGACCTTGCTTCTGCTCTGCCAAGGACTCACTTTGACTTGACACAACTCATTTCACCTCCCTGTGCCCCCATTTGCCCCCTGTAAAATGGGTTTAAAAACTCATCCACTTTTGTAGAGAGCTTTCAGATCCTCTGATGGAAGGTGGTATATAAATGTACGCTGATGTGTTAGTTATAGTGTCATTATACCTTTACCTAATCAAGGAAGAGGAGTAGATGGGTGGGGAGGGAACACTTTAACTAGATGAAGTGCATTTGTTAGCATGTTTTTTCACTTGTGTGAAAAGACCTTCTTTTTGTGACTTTAGCTGAAAAGAGAGCTTTGGAGCTGTACTTTGGACATGATGGTATTTCCTCTGCTACCCAGGTTCCACGTGCATTTACTAAGCTTCCTGTGTGTCATAGTATATACTGTATTAGCTTTTGTAAAAAGCCAAAAATCTACAGGCGCTCCACCTTGCATTCTCTGCCTGGTCTTGTCACAAAAACACATCAGCAAAATCTTAAAATCTGTACCCCAGCACGGAGTACAGAATCCCAGATCTGATCAAAATTCTCTCTGAATAGGTATAAAAAAACCAGCAGCGAGGGATCCTTTATAGTAAAACAGCAAAATTTGACTTCAGTAAGTCTGATGAGCACAACTTGCTATCATTCCTTACCTAATCCCGATCCCTCAAGACCAAACTGGGTCACTATAACTCTACAAACATTAGTTACATTTATTCACTTGTGTTTCTGTGTGGCCCTACCTGAGATGGGACATTTGAACTTATCCTTATGACCAAGGACAGGACTTTGTGAGGTCAGTCCAGGTACTGACTGACACTTTACCTCTTCTGCTGGGTACTTCTGCAAACTGAAACTGCCAAGAGAAGCTGTCTTTCTGGGAGCTGCACGTAGTAGATATATTAAGTCACTTGGAATGTACTGGGAGGACAGCATACAAGAACAGTAATGGTTTGTGTGGTTGGTAATGCCTGATACGTTGTAAGTCCCCAAGTTTTCCTGCTAATGCTAGAAATGGATGTTCTTGACTGGAAAAATCCATGTTGGCTGTTGTTACTGCTGACGAGTAATTCAGTTTTCAAATGGAATTGTCAGATTAGTTTAATCAGTTTTTCCTCCTCCAAGCAAGCCAGATTGTCAGAATTGAAACTAAGGCTGGTATTTTCAAAGGAGCTGAAGGGAGTTAAGTACCCAGTTCAGTGAATTTCAATGGGATTTGGGCATCTAACTCACTTAAGCTTTTTTTCCCCACATGATGTGCTCCTAACCCATTACTTTGTGTATTTCTTTGATCTTTGGGTAAACTTGACACTTCTTTCTGTAATCTTCTCTGAAATCAAAATGGTTCTTAAAAATAAGAGGATTGTGAGGACACTTCCGAAATCTAGTATTTCAGCAGAGGTCCCTGTTTTATTCATCCCTTGGTTTGGATGCTCTCATTTGTGACTTCTCTTGTTTTGTTTAAGGTATAATTTGTTGAATGGAAAACATGTTTTTCTTCGAGGGCCAGATCTTACTTTAAGCCAGTGAATAATTCAGACGCACACCTTTTTGTTCTTGTTTGTTCCAGGCTGGGCAGGTTCAGTAGATAGCTGGATAATTTTGAACTTTCATCCTTCACTGTTTCGAGAGACAAGGCACGGAGGAGTTTGCTCTAGGTTCATCTGTGGTACCATCACTAAATTCACTTTTTAAAGAAATCCATGTACGGGTTGAGCCAGATCCTGAACTGATGTAAAGCAGCACTGCTTCACTGAAGTCCAGGGAGGTAGATTGGCTTACATCAGTTGATGATCTGGACCCTGGCATCTGAGAGTGCCATTCCTTTCTCTTTTTAAAAGATGTCTCTCAATTTGAGTGGTGTGTGAGGGGGAGGGCACCACTGTCTTTTAAAAACTGGTGAACGCAAGTTTTGATGAGAGTGTAGGTTGTAATCTAGTGCCAACCAATAAATGCACCAGTATTTCACACAAACTGTGCTTACTGTGTGGTGTTTCTTCTTCCTAACGTTCCCAGACACTGTGAACTTTAAACACATTATGGAAGGATGAAAAAGAAAACCATGCTTGAAGGAGCAAGTTGCCTCTGTGAATTTGCCAGGTAAGTTGACAGGAGAAGGATGCTAAATTTAAGGGGCACTGCTATCTTCTAGGCCTTCATCTTGACTAAGGACTTGTCTACGTGGAGAAGCTATTCCAGAATAAGGTAGGGTGTGAATTTAAAGCGCGATAGCTATTGCAGAATGGCTCCCCGTGTAGACACACTTTTTCTAGTAGGAGTGCTTTTTTATGATGTAGCTTCATCAAACTTTGGAAGTGGATTATGCTAAACTGGAAAAAGGCACTTTTATAATGGAAGAAGAGTGTCTACATGGGAAGCTATTCTGCAAAAGCTGTTCCAGTCAACTTCCCCATGTAGAAAAGCCCTAACTCATGCCCTTTTCTGAATGGTATATCCTAAAATTGAAGTGTCCCTCTTCTCCTTTGCTTGTGTTTAGGATCATTTGGGTGCACCCAAGAGCAACACCTCCACATGCCCAGCTCGACCCTCCTCCCTTTTCTCTCTATGCAGATGCTTGTGCTCTTGCCTCTTTGGTTTCAGATTTGCTGGTTGTGGTTTGTGTTTGTATTGTAATAGCACCTAGCCCCGTCCTGGACCAGGACCTCACCGCTAAGCATGCTGCAAAATATCCTTTTGCAAATGTTTTGGTGGGTGGCAAGAGCATGGAAATAAGCTCTTTCTAGAGTGGCATGAGGTGCCCCCAAACATCAGCAAAATAGTGAAGTAGCCTGCTAATAAATCCACAAAGTAAACACTTGAAAGCTGTTTCGTCTATTTTGTCTGCTGTGGTGATTTTTGTCAAGTAACAAAATGGCCAGAGAGGAGAAGTGCGATAGTTCAAGTAGATGGTGATCCCTTTTTAGCGTGACAAATCACACGCTTGCAAGCTCCATTTTAAAAAGCAAAGCGTGTCACTGGTACATTGTAACGCCCGTAAGACTCTTTACACTTGCACCTTTTCCACTACCTGGAACTGCACCCTAAGCATCAGCGAATCGGGCTCAGGTAAAGGAGCAATGAAGAGTTCTCCAATTGTGGTTTGACTTCATCTACTGCAGAACTGCAATCTCCTCTCATTCTGCATGTGGCAGTTTAATAATGAAAAGCAACCCTACAGTGTGGCCGGCAGCGAAGAATACCTTAAGCAGTCCAAACTGCTGGAGAAATTTAGCTGCACAGAATGCATTACTCAAATTGGAACTGACTTAGGACCGTGGGGCCAAACTCCCCACCCCATGTTATTTTTTAAAAATGCCACAATCTATAATAGAGACAAGGTAGGTGAGGTAATATCTTCTTTGGGACCAACTTCAGTCTAAAATAATCTCTAATCAGAAGTGGTTAAAACCTCAATTTTATTTAGGTCTCATCTGAAATATAGGAACAACACAAAATCACACCGTGCCATTGGGTCCCTATTGTCCCAGAAGGAAGAGTGCCGTCTACTGAATTATTAGTACAAATCTTTGCACTCCACTGCGCTATCGCTGGGGATTCTCTCTGTATACTGACTATACCTGAGCCTGCTTAACTTACAAGATCGCACAGCCTGAGACTACCTGGCTTCGTGCCCCACTGTAAAGAAACGAATCACCTTTTCCAGAAAATAAGTTGCTTGCTGATCCAAATCCCAAGTGCCATTTTCCTCTAAAATAGAAAGCTGGCTCAGATACTCTATATAGAGGTATCAGTGTTACCAGTCCTTTTCCTTCCCTCACACTAATGCAGTGTTTGGGTGTGTGGCTAATCCTCTGCCTTCTCTAACCAGTGATGTTAAAGCTTCTTATCCACAGACTTCACCAAAGCTGAGAGTTAATAGAACTTAAAGCTCACGCTGACGGTTTAGAGATGATTTCAAAGCAATCTTTCAGGGGGGGAAAGGGAACCCTGTCTGAATAATGTAAATTTTCAGGTGACAAAACAGCCTTAAGTGCGGGTTAGACATGTTACAGCAGAGAGATCTATTTCACTGACTTGTGCCAAGTACTGTATGTGGCTGGATAAAAATAACCATTGCACCACTTGTAGTAGTACTTCATGCCTGGCAAAGTTGGTTACCTTTATCCTGTGCTATTGCATTAATTAATGGTTTCAATCTTTGTGCCATTTGATGCCGCTGCAACCAGCAAGAGGATGGCAAAAAGCTTTATGGAGATGGTCATTTAGATCCGGAAGGGAAAGAGAGCAAACATGAAAGGCACGGCTTGAAGGAGAATTGGCTTGGAGACGAGAGCACGAGTGTCAATGTGACTTCATGCCCCATGTGTAACTGTATCCCTCTAATGCTAGGCATGGGAAGAAGGGAGGGGTATAGCAGCCTCCTCTCGGGTGGCCCTGCTTTCCTAGAGTTCAGGCATTACATTTAATGTCAGGTTCCCTATCTCGGATTGTAGCTATACCCGGGGAGCTGATAGAAGAAAAACCCCGCTGTGCCTGCCTGCCTAATATCCCAACCACTAACAGCATGATGGCACATCAGTAACCAGGTTGTAATTTAACATTGCACTTACATATTGCCTTTTAGCAGAGGATCTCGGCAGGCACTTGTCACAGTTTCAGGGTAAGTGCACCTGTATCTGCCCTCAGTTCTTAAGCCATTATATGTCTCTGGGCAGGGACCCTTATCCTACTCCCTTCTGCCTGAGGGCTTTAAAGCTGCCAAGCTCCCTACCTTGTGCTGTGATATCCCCAGAAAACCAGGCTGCCTAAAGCCCAGCACTGGTGGTTGCTTTCTCTTCAGGGGCTATGCACCATATATTGCCAGCTGTAGTTACCACCTGGTTCCTTCTAAGCAAGCACATTTATTCTTAAGGTAAAATAATTACAGAGAAAACATCAAAACAATAGATTTAAACACACACTAAACGTACCAGGAGTCACCCCTTAGTCTTAATGCCCTAGTAGGCTAAAGTCTTTGCAACCCTTCCACAAGGGTTGGGGGCCACCCATGAACAGAAGGCCCTGTCTGTTTGCTGGATCAGAAGCAAGGCCCTGAACCAGTTTAAACCCAGCCTTTTTCTATCCAAAGCCCTTTCTTTTGTCTATCCGTCTCTGGAAAAGCCAGTTTGAACCAGTATATGGAAGCCCCCTCAGGGGGTGGTGCCTCTCTGGAGGGGTTTACAAGCTGACCGAGTCCCCTTAATCACCTTCCACTGGTCTTAGTTCCTGGCTGAGCTGTGCTATCTCTGCCCCTGGTGCTACATGCAGTCCTGGGCCCACAGTGATATGGAAACCATTCGTAGACGGCCATATGGCCCCCAAAGATATTGCATGGCGTTGCAGTATCTGTCGTCATGCTTTCCAAATATCAACTATCAGTAAACCCAGGATTATTCACGCTTGTGTGTAGCAGTTATAGAGTGAGTGTGTGTGTGTGTGTAATGCATAATCTATATCAGGGGTCAGCAACCTTTCAGAAGTGGTGTGCCGAGTCTTCATTTATTCACTCCAATTTAAGGTTTCGCATGCCGGTAATACATTTTAACGTTTTTAGAAGATCTCTTTCTATAAGTCTATAATATATAACTAAACTATTGTTGTATATAAAGTAAATAAGGTTTTTAAAATGTTTAAGAAACTTAATTTAAAATTAAATTAAAATGCAGAGCCCCCTGGACCGGTGGCCAGGACCCAGGCAGAGTGAGTGCCACTGAAAATTAGCTCACGTGCCGCCTTTGGCACACGTGCCATAGGTTGCCTACCCCTGATCTATATAATGAAGCTTGATCATCACTTTGTTTAAAGATGGACTCTTCTAAGCGCTCTAAAATCTGCCTGTTAACTCAGGTGGTCTTGACATTTGCTGTGCCTTGATGAGGTACTAGATAGTGGTCCAAAATTTGGGTCATTCAAGCAAGGTCTTCTCTAGATCTAGCCCCCCTACATCTTACAAAATCTAAAATTCTTCTAATATTCTTTGCCCACACCTGGGGCTCAAACGATGGTTTGGATCCTCCCCAAACTCTTGAGTTGCTTGGGATTTGTCTCAGCCAGCGCATGGCACTGGTTGTCGCTTGGAGAGGGAGGAATTATACCGGATAAATTATTTAAAGTTAGATTAGGAAAGTAGCTAGCATCAAACGGAATGAAACATGCATGTGCAGTGAGATTTGAGCTCTGTTGAAACAAGGGCTTGCAGGCAGTCCATTCTCACAGCAGCTTGTTGGCTCAAGAGGCAGGCTGTGGCTATTGAACTGATCTCTGCAATGTAAGTTCAAACCCTTTCCTTGGCAGGAATTTGAGTATCATCTGTAGGCATGTTGCACTATCCACTTCTGTCAAGGGGGTTTTAGACTTTTGGGAAATGTGGCCCGAGTAGTACAACTACTGTAGAAGCGGCTCTAATTTTTTTTTTTTTGGAGGGACGGGCTCTATGCCTCCCATGTGAACTGGGATCTTGTGTCCTTATTGATGAATTGGTGATTGAATTAATTCACACTAATTAATGTCTCAGGCTGCTGTGGGCCACAGCACCAGGAATGTTATCAGTATCATTAGAATAAGAGACTCTAGATGCCCATGAGGAACAATGTCAATTTATCACGTCCCTTTATTTAACACACCCACTAAGCACACAAACAATCCCACAAACACACATACAGTACCAGATAGTGCAAAGTATTGAGTGCTCTGACTGGCATCACGCACAACTGCTGGTGATGGACCCTGGGGTGACCGCCCTTATCTTCCTTCACCTCATCACTACCACCACCTGTAGTCTCAAAATTCCTGAGTATCTAGGCTCTTGTATGGCCCCACTTCCCTGTAATATTTCAGCACCTGAATGGCCTAGAAGCTGGTTATCTGAGGACTTGGCTACAGGAGACACTCAGGAAAGTTCAGACAAATCAGGTAAAGGAGTGAAGTTAAAGTGCTGTCATTCAGGGGTAAAGTGGCTTCAGTTTGCTGTAGCTAAGCCCACTAGCTGGTAACTAAGGCCACTTTACTCCTGAACGAGAGTTCGGTTAACGTGCTTTAACTTACATCCTGGCGTCTTCCCCATGCATCTTACCTGGCTTGCCCCTGTAATTTTACCCTTTACTGCTACAAGGTTATCTTCTGGGCAAATAGTTATGCCAACCTGTTTCAGGCCTAAGGGCTTGTGTGGCTAAGCTGAATATCTTACAGGGCTGGGGCCTGTATGCTCTGTGTTAGAACAGTAATTAATACTTGTATTTCACCTCTATAGACTTAATATCTTATTCTTGGCTACAGTCTGGGGGCACCAGGCATTACTGGGTGACGTTGAACTCTGCACTAATGAAGTTTTGGGGGCCATTTAGTATCTCTTGCAGGTTGTAGCCGGGAGAGGTGGGGAATGCAATCTCTTGCCCTTTTGAAAAGTTAGTAGCCGTGCTTGTGTGGTGGTCCTTATCCATTAGAGGACTACAGATGCACATGCACTATCTCCCTTCTAGCAGAATGCAGTGGTAACATACCCCATAGGGAAGGCTAAACATCCACCTTTAGCTCGTTATAGCAAAACTCTCTCCTCTTCCCCCACGTTGAGCTAGTTAGCCAATATAACTGGGAGGCACTTGCTACAATACTTTATATCCACGCATGCCTAATGGCTGCAGAGCCCAACAAAACTGTCACTTTAAAGGCAGTAGGACCATGTTCTCTGCTGGTGTAAATCAGTGTAGCTCCATTCACTGGCTTCAGTGGAGCTATGTCAGTTTACACCTGCTGAGGAGCTGGCCCAGAGGCTCATAAAAAGGGTGACTTGGCCAGAAGACAGGAGCAAGCCAGCCCCTACCACCGCAGAGTTACGCATCCCAACGCTGGATCCTGGAGGCTCGAGTGGGAATGCAGCGTTCAGGCTTGCCTGGAAGGATGTTAGACAGTCTGGGAAATACGGAAAGGAGGAAGGTTCCAGAGCCGTCATCCCTTACCCAAGCTATTCCGTGGGACAGGAAGCAATTTCTGGTCTTGTATTAATCAAGGCTTTAAATGCCAGAAGTAAAAAACTTGAATTGCATGTGCTGAAAGGCAGTCACATGACCCTCCCACGGCAGCCAAACAGGTACCAGATTCCTTTAGTTTAGGATGGTGCTGGATCACCAGTTCTTGTATTCCTTTACCCATCTTTCAAGGGATTACTAGGCTGGGCACATTTAATTTTAAATAGCCTCAAAATTCCTGAGTATCTAGGCTCTTGTATGGCCCCATTTCCCTGTAATATTTCAGCACCTGAATGGCCTAGAAGCTGGTTATCTGAGGACTCAGCTACAGGTGACACTGAGGAAAGTTCAGACAAATCAGGTAAAGGAGTGAAGTTAAAGTGCTCTCATTCAGTGGTAAAGTGGCCTCAGTTTGCTGTAGCTAAGCCCACTAGCTGGTAACTAAGGCCACTTTACTCCTGAATGAGAGTTCGGTTAACGTAGAACTTCACATCTTTAGCTGATTTGTCTTAACTTTCCAGTGTGTTCCCCTGTAGACAAGCCCTGAGCAGCCTCTCATAACATCAGAACGTCCATACTGGGTCAGACCAGGGCCGGCGCAACCCATTAGGCGACCTAGGCGGTTGCCTAGGGCACTAACATTTGGGGGGTGCCGGCCGCCCCGATCGTCGGTGGTATTTTGGGGGCGGGACTTTCCGCCGCCTCTGTCGGGGGTGGCATTTTGGGGCCGGGACCTTCCGCCGCCTAGGGAGGCAAAAAAGCTGGCAGCGCTCCTGGGTCAGACCAATAATAATAATATATGGAGATATACCTATCTCATGGAGCTGGAAGGGACCCCAAAGGGTCATCGAGTCCAGCCCCCTGCCTTCACTAGCAGGACCAATTTTGCCCCAGATCCCTAAGTGGCCCCCTCAAGGATTGACCTCACAACCCTGGGTTTAGCAGGCCAATGCTCAAACCACTGAGCTATTCCCTCCCCCTGTCCATGTTGCCCAGTATCCTCTCTTGGACAGTGGCCAATGCCAGATGTGTCAGAGGGAATGAACAGAATGGAGCAATTTCAAGTGATCCATCCCTGGTTGTCCAGTCCCAGCTTCTGGCAGTCGGAGGTTTAGGGACACCCAAGTATGGGGTTGTGTCCCTGACCACCTTAGCTAATAGCCATTGATAGACCTGCCCTCTGGGAACTTACCTGATTCTTTTTTTTTGGATTCTTCTCCCTCTCCCTTTGTGCAGCTGGCTGGAAGTGAGTGGCCAGAGGCAGGGCTTTCTTGGGTGAGGCCCATCCTCCCGCATTGTGGAAGTTGCACACTGTGATGGGGTGTTCAAACCCCATGCCAACCAGGCGAGGGCCAATGAACCGCTCTGGGCTCAAGCAGCCTTGCCCCCACCACCACCTAAGTCCGGTGAGGAGGGAGGGCGTGAAAGGGAGAAGCCCAGCTCAGATGCTGGCAGACCTGGGAGGAGAGCAGCAGATTTCAGCTCCGGGGGAGGGGCTTTGTGGAAGTCAGGACCTGCTCCAGTGACTACTGCTGGTCTGGGCTCCCTTGAAGGGAAAAGGAGGCCCCAGTGCTGAATCATTACTTTGGGGCTATTGCCAAAGCCTCACCTGGGGGAGCTCCAGTCTGCCTGAGGCGCTCTGCCATGTCCTTGGCTCCATTTGCACTGGTAGCCCCAGAAAGGGGGTGTGCCCAGAGACTAAGTTGGAGGGAGGGCTGAGTCTCCCACCACCTCACTTGGGCTGCTGACTTCCTAGATATTGAAAACCAAAGTCTGGGTGAGGCTAGAGCCATGTCATGCCGCTAGGGGGTGCCCTAGGAGACCGACCCTGTAACACTCCCCTTTGTGGGTCATTAAGGTCAGGGTCTAGCATGTTTCAGGGCATGTGCAAACCCTGTTTGTTTCCTGGGAGCTGACTACCCTCTCTGACACCGTGGCAGCTATTCACTCCCGCAAGCTGCAGCCGTGGGTTTGATGGATGAGGGCGCTGATGAAGGTAAGTGATTCTTGTATGGGAAAGGCCAACTCCCAAGAGGGACTGAGCCCCTGCAGCTCTGTTGTTAGCTACCCAGGGGGGGTGTTGGTTCAGTGTGATTGGCTGCAGAGTGCTAAATGGCCCTTCAGCGGTAGATGAGAACGACTGTTCCGGGGGTCAGAGATCTGTTTTCGTTCCCAAGCGCTGGGGCAGCGGAAGCGCAAACCTTCCTACGCAGAATTGCAAGATGTATTCATTGCAAGTGTACAGCAACACTGGGTTGGCAAGGCCTAGTCCCCCTGTTACCACAAGTTCAAATCCCAGTAGGGCTGCCTCAGCCTTTCCTCATTCTCTGATCGATAAACTGAGTTGCAGGGAGTTGACACCCGGGGGAATGAGCCCTTAAATTATAAGGGCTTGTGCCGATATTCAGGCTTCTGTGAGCACTTTAAAAGTAAGTGGTTTCAGCCCTCAGCCCCAAGCTATTGTACAGGGCTGGGTGCTGCCCTCTACCCCAGAGCTGGCCACCATGCTGAATGTGGGGCTTGCAAAGCGACTTGGGATCCTTCTACTTTCATGCCAGGCAAAGGGGAGTTAGTTCTATTACTTTGTTGAGAACATGCTATAGAGCCTAAGGCAGAGGGTTCTGCAGTGAGGTAGTAAAAACAGAAAAGCCCTTTCTATGGCGTTGCTTGTACCAGTGGTGAAATATAGATCCTAATTTTCTTAGGTCAGACAACACCCAGCCTGAAACTTATTTCAACCATGGTTCCAAGCTACACTGAAGGCTGCTCCTATATAATAACAGATTCCCAGAAAAGCTCAAAGGCCTCTTTCATGGGGGGATAATAAGCCAGAATGACCCAGTTTCTTTTAGGCAGCAGCAAGACCCCTCTTCACCTCCAGAGGGCGCCCACTCTGCATGTATCTCTCTCTCCAAGGAAATTTCCTAGAAATTCTTGGTTTATTTTTAACTGCACCATGGAAGGGGAGGGGGAACTACCCACCATCTCCCTATTCTGTTCTCCCCAGCATTTCTCATGCAGGAAGCAGAGACCAGCGAAGTGCATGATGAAAGGTTACATCATGCAAATATTCCATCTCTATAGCTTTCAGGCTGGGGTGGATTTAGCCTGGGATTTTCCAAGCTGCCTAATGGAGTGAAGTGCCAAACTTCCAGTGACTTTCAGGGGGATGTGAGCATCTGGCTCCTTTGCCTTACATCCCATAGGGGGCAGGGTCCTCCCTATGCCAAATAGTCCGCAAGTGGAAAATTGCAACACACCTACCTCGGCCCTTCTTGTGACTGTTCTCCTGATTTGAACACGTTAGGTTGTTAGTGAGGAGCAAATCGCAAAACAAGGGACTTAAACAGGCTGCATTGTGCTACAAAGCCTTTCAACCTCTAATGCACATTAGCCAAGCTGCACAGTCCCGTCAACCCCCCAATCCCTCTTTTTTCTTTCTTTCTAAGAGTGGCTAGGAATGTGGGACACACACAAGTTACACCTAAAATTCTCTAGAGGGGCCGGTAATTTTGGGTGTCACCATTTCTGGGTGCACAATGGTAGAGATGTAGGGTTGGATCTTTTTTGGAGATGCTGAGTGCCCATAACCCCGTCTGTCTTCAGTTTTAAGCACCTCAGAACAGGGACCAAGTCTTCCTATGTCTCTCCAGCACAACGCAACCCTGGTCCTGAGTGGAGACCCTGAGTGCTCTGTGATAAAAAATAATGGCGACCAAGTGTGTGAAATCTGTGCTGTATCTCAGCAGGGTGGCTTTGATCTTTCTGAGCAGGGGAGTCAGTGCTGTGGGTGAAGAACTTGCCTG
The DNA here is from genome assembly GCA_003942145.1 of Platysternon megacephalum. Lineage (NCBI taxonomy): Eukaryota > Metazoa > Chordata > Testudines > Platysternidae > Platysternon > Platysternon megacephalum. The sequence goes on along the minus strand of QXTE01000152.1, from coordinate 2,193,866 downwards.
AGGACAACTGCATTATCCTCTCCTAGGCAGCTGCCTTCAAATCCAGGTCACTTCTGAGGTAACCAATGGATGGGGCAGAGATGGGCTATGAAATTGTGACTTACAAAAAATGAATAGGGACAGTAGATAGAGCCTGGGGATGGGAGTCAGCTTTATAGCTTTAGGCAGGAAAGTGGTCTAGTGGTTAGAGCCTGGGCTTTGGAGTCAGGACTCTGGGGTTCTCTTCCTAGTTGTGCCAATGACTTGCCAACTAACTGTAGGCAAGTTGCTTTTACTCCTCTGTGCCTCAGTTTCCCCCAGTCTGGCAAATGGGACTTAGCACTCAGTCTCACCAGGGTGTAGTGTTTAGTTAAATGAATGTGTGTAACATGCTGTGAGATTCTCTGATGCAAGGGGTTAGAGAAGGCTAAAGCATCTCAGCAAAGGCCATAGCTCCTCTGGCAGGGCTGTTGGGGAAGGCAGACTGTAGGAAGAAGCAAGGCAAGGGGCTTAGCATCGGTGCAGAACTTGTGTTCACCTCCAGGCATGGCTAACCTCACAGTGCTACCTGATTCACTTTCCCCGGGCTCGAAGCTGATTCCCCCCCCACCCCCTTTTGCTGGATTTTGTGCCCTATTAACTCTTCATTCACTGGAATGAAACAAACGAGATGGGGAGAGAGGGAGGAGGTGTGTGCAGAGTCTCTGCTTTAGAGAATGAACTAAAGACGGCTTTCAGGTGCCCTTAAAATAGGCCTTGCTCCAGGGATACACAGATAGCTGCAGCAGGAGGCTCTGGCTGGCTTTTGGCTCTAACCAGCACCAGGAAACTCTAGCTTACGCTGAGCTCTCTATCCATCCATCCAGGTTCTTATTCTGGGGTGAAGTTCAACCTTACTCTGGGCCCAGGCCTGCAGTCGCGGGAACTTTGGGTTTACCCAGATCCCAGGCACAAGCTGTGGCTGCCTTAGGGTTTGCTGGACAGGTCTAGCAGCAAACCCAATGCTGGGAATAGCTAGGTATGAGTGCGGGGGTGGGTGGGGAAGGAGTGAGATCATCTCTGCTGTAGCCCATTGGCTGGGGAGCGGGGGTGGGGGAGGAGATAACGAGGTAAAGCCCATGGGAGGTTTTCCCAGAAAATGTCCTGCAAAGATACCCAGGCAGCTCGATCCCTGGCGAGGCTGCACTGACCTATTTCTACCGGGCTCATCAGTGTGATGTTACACTATAAGTCTTTTATTACACTATAAGTATAGGAAAGGTGGGGCTCCTTCTGCAATACAGTGTGTGGCTGGGAGGCCCATGCCATGCAGCCCCATTAAAGGGATAAAGCTAGTGGAAACTTCATGCATGATATTCCCAGTGGAGCTGGAGCTGCAGGGCTCAGAGGGGGTGAGAGTGGGGTTGTATATGATCCAGCACCTCTCATCGGGCATCCCAGCTTCTTTCTCCCTCTGGAAGGGTGCTGTGTGTGCCATGCCCTCACCTTGCCTCAGGGACAAATCTGGTCTGTTTCTATTCATGCCACTGCCCTCAACTTCAATAGGCCCTGCCGTCAGATGACAAAGTAAAGAGAGAGAGAGAGCGCCCATGATGTGAGGGATGGGAGCTTCCCCAAGCCCTGGGTGTGCATCCCGCTGACTGGGGCACGGCATGCGCTGTCAATCAGTTTCACTGGTAGGGCAGGGGATCAAAGCATTTCTAAAGCTAAATGTTCCATGTGATCAACAGGGTGACCAGATTGCAAGTGTGAAAAATTGGGACCTGTTTATTTTCAGGGGGGCGCGCGTGGGGGAATGGGTATAGTTGCCTGTATAAGATAAAGTCTCCTAATATCAGGCTATCTGGTCACCCTAGTGATCAAGCATCTGCCCAGGACAGGACTTTGCCAGGACAATGGGCCTAGGGCAGAGGTGGGCAAACTACGGCCCGCGGGCCACATCCAGCCAGTGGGACCGTCCTGCCCGGCCCTTGAGCTCCCGGGTGGGGAGGCTAGCCCCCAGCCCCTCCCCCGCAGCCTGAGCTCACTGTGCTGCCAGCGCTTTGGCCCGCCTCAGAGGTTCGGGAGGGGGGGTGGGGGCGGTCAGGAGACGGGGAGCGGGGGGGGGGGGGGGGGGGGAGGGGGTTGGATAGACATGGGAGTCCTGGGGGTATGGATAGGGGTTGGGGCAGTCAGGGGACAGGGAGCAGAGGGGGGTTGGATAGGCGTGGGAGTCCCGGGGGGCCTGTTAGGGGGTGGGGCAGTCAGGGGACAGGGAGGGGGGGTTGGATAGGGGGTGGGGTCCCAGGGGGTGGTTAGGGGTGGGGGTCCCAGGATGGGGAGGTTAGGGGACAAGGAGTGGGGGGGTTGGATGTGTCAGGGGTCCTGAGGGGCAGGAAGTGGGGGGGTGGGGGCCAGGCTGTTTGGGGGAGGCACAGCCTTCCCTACCTGGCCCTCCAAACAGTTTTGTAACCCTGATGTGGCCCTCGGGCCAAAAAGTTTGCCCACCCCGGTCTAGGGGGTGGCATTATTAATTTCTGATCTCCGAGCAGGATCTGCCACTTGTCCCAAAATCCTGCTCGTGTAACCTCCCCTCTCCCCAGGCCTCTGTGGGGTTTGAACCCCTTGGCCTTTAGCATTGACCCCAGGCAGGAACTCCAAGAGTTGGCAGCAGCAGGAGGCTGTTATCCACTAGCGGACCAGCCTTTAAAGGGGCAGAACGCCCTTATCTCCCCGGCAGTACCCGCCCTCCCGTCTCTGCCCAGCGGGTGGGTCCCTGGGGCTGCCTTGGGGAAGGCACGGGGGGGCTCCAGCCCCGTTCATTGCTCCGGGCAGGGAGCCGCAGCGATCTGGCTGCCTGTCGGCTGATCCTGGTCGCTCCCTCAGGGACCATACACGTGTCTTGTGATGTGTGTCCCCCCGGCTCCCCTAAGACACTGCTTGGATCCCCCTCCCCTCCCGGGCGCCCCCCCCCCTCTACAGCGGGCAGGGGTGTGGCTGCCCGAAACTCCTCCCCCAGCTCCCCGGGGAGGAGCCCCCTCCGCTGCCAGGCACTGTCCGGAGCTGGCGGGGCGGGGACTGGAGTTCCACCCCCAGGGAGGAGGCTGCAGCGAGCCCCCCCGTGCGGTGCCACTTGCCCGGATACCTGCACGGTGCTTGGGGCAGGGGGGCGCCAGCCAGCGGCCCCTGGTGCATTTAGCACGGGGGGGGGGCGCGTTGCCTGCAGATTCCTTCTCCCAGCTGAGCAAGCAGGGGAGGGACCCCCCTTGTGTCCCCCAGCAGCCGGGGACCCCCACCAGCCCTGCAACGGAGCTCCCCGGGGCTGCTCGGCTGGGACTGTCACACCTGGGCGCGCTGAGCTCCCGGCCGGAGAGCGTCTCCTGCGCTCACTCATCCCCGGCCCGGCGACCTTGAGACAGGTACCGACCGCTCCTGCAGGCGAGCGCCCAGCCCGAGTCCGTGCCCTGCCAGCGCCCCGGGCGGGAGGCGATGCCCAGGTGTGTGCCCGGGCTGCACCTGGGGAGGGGGGGCGGTGACGGGTGGTGGTTTGGATAAAGGACCCGGGGTGGGGGGTCTTGCAGGGAGGTCCCCCCCCCCCCCGCAGGGTGGCTCGTGCCTCCCTTGGGATGATTTTTGCGCAAAGGCTGTTGGGGTGGGGATTGTGTTGTGGATGGGGAGGGGGGTTGTGTCTGTGATCAGCAAACAAAGAGCAGCAGCTGGGCATGCCGCGATCCGCCCCCCGCCCCCTTTTTTGCAACGCTTCTTCTTTTGTTCCGTGAGCAGAGTCCCCCCAGTTCCAGGGTCTTTAATGCCGCCCGGTCCTTTCTTTCCCAGAGAAGGGGGAGTGACTTATTGATCACTTATTACCAAACTCTCCTTCCCTTTCGCCCCCTCCCCCCCAGCCACTTAGCTGCTCCTTCCCCTAAAACAACAGCACCGTGTGTGGGGAGGAGGGGGAGGAGGGGTTGGCGAGATCCGGGGGGTGTCAGCAGCAGAGAGAGAGAGATTCTTTCCGAGGCTGCTGACCCTGCCTGACTGCAGCGCATAGCAAAGTCTGCAGCAATGATTCCAGTTAAGCACAGCCCTGGAGAGGGTGGGCAGTGGGTTCTGAGGCCAGAGGGGCTGGAAGTAGGGGGGCTGCTGCACCCCCAGGCTTGAAGTGGTTTCCATCATATGCAGGGTTTACAGTTTGGTTCAATGGCTCTCAGCCCTGCCCCCCCCCCACACACAAATGGTTCCAGCACCCCCGTCTGTGGGTGCTCGGCAAACTAAAGGGACTAGGGAGCCTTCGTAAGTCAATCCTTCTCAATACCAAGCTGTTTCTGCCGAGGTGCAGAGGGGTGCATGCCCCTCTCTTTCTCTCTGGGCATTTGAGGTGGCACGAGCCCAAACCTGGCTTAAAGCATTAGCCTGTTGGACAACAGAGAGGCGGCCCTGGGAGAGGTGGAATGGGGGAGGGAGGTGTTGATTCCTTGGCTTTCTGCTGAGTCCTGGCTCACTGGCTGGTGTAAGTTCTCTTCCCCCAGGAAGAGCCCAGAAGATGGGGTCTGGGTCGTGATTCCAGTGTGGGTGGTTGCCTGCAGGTTCTTCCCTCCCCTTGTAAGTTCTTTTCTCCAGAGTGACAGAAGAAACCCACTGAGGTGCAGTGTAGCCTGAGCTGTTTTTAATAACCCTGGGCCGGGTCTCTAGTGCCGCCCACTGCTAGAGAGGAAAGTGGGACACATCTGCCTGCAGACTTCCCCAGCCTAGCTGCCTAGGGGGGCTGCAGCCTCATGGTTTGATTGACAGGCATCTTGCTCTCACCCTCGCCCATGCTCCTTGGCCGACTTTCATGCTGCACAGACCATTGGCGCATCAGGACTGGTAAGTCCATATTTGATGCTTCACACGAAGGCAAATGATGTGTGTAACCAGTTGTCCCAGGCGGTACATTCATAAGTGGAGTTCTTGACCTCCCTCAAGCAATCGGCTTATGCCCTGTGCCATGAGCGTCCATCACCTTTATCCTAGTGGGAATAGTCACACGTGTCTTCGTAAAACTGCCTATCAGAAAGGCTTAGGTTTGGGGAACCATGGACAGATGGTAACAGGGAAACTGTGAACAGAAGGGGCAGCAGGCTTAGAGCTGGGGGGAGAGCTTTAAACCATAGGATAGGATGATGGTTCGCAGGGAGAAATGACCAGAAGCTCCTTAAAACAGACTATAATAAAGGAGGGAGACAAATATTTGGAGGAAATGTAGCAAGCCTGCTCCCAATGGTTTAATCAAAAGAGCAACCTAGAGGAGTCTCCTTTCTAAAACCTCTCGTTCCTGGTTGTGGGCTGTTGCCCATTCTGTGCCCACATGGCTAGGCTGGCCCGTGAGGCAGGGAGCGGAGTCACAGGGATATATTCAGACTTGGTGCCAGCCCATGAAACTCCGCTGAAGTCAATCATGCTTTCACCCGCTTATGAACTGGGCCCCGCAGCCTCTTCTCCGCTGGGAAACGAGGTGGTGTCAGGACACATATTGAGTAATGTGATTGTAAATGTGTGAAGGAGGACGTGTTGTCCTGGTTCACCAGGGCCCACTGACTCTGTCAAGCAGGACAGTCCTTTGGCCTGTGCTGAGTGCTAAGCTGTGTGTGACCTCATGAGGGCTATCCCATGTTATTTCCAGTGTAGAGCAAATGCCCGAATGCAGCGACTTCTCTGCCATGCGGGCGATGGAAATAGGTGGATGTGATTTCAAATAAATAAATAAATAAAGCCTAGAAGACATTGCAGCTGGAGGCGTCTTCCACCTGCAGGGAGTTCATTTCCTTGAGCCGGGCTAACGAAAGAGATCGTATCCACTTGAAAATGCAGGGAGAGGGGAGGGATTTGGCTGGGGACATGGCTTGGTAGCTCTCCGTTAATGTTTGATGATGATTGTCAAGTATGTTGCAATGTATGTCCTGGCAGTTTTTCAGCGCTCCTTTAGGATGAAAGCATGTCAGTGTCACGAAGCAGCAAGCTCTGTTATTGTTTTATTGTCCTGGGGAGATTACTTTCCAGCTGGAGAGGAAGGAATCTGACTTTCCAAGGCATCCTTCTTCCTTCCTTCTATGATTTCTTTCTTTTCCCCTAAGATGATGACTTTTTTTTTTTTTTTACAGCCTTTGGAGATGATCCAGAGAAGGTGAGTTTTCAGTATTTACATTCCATTCCTCAAGCCCCAGCATGTGGGATGAGCTGCCCTCCTCCAAGCAGATGTTATTTTCCACTCTAGCCAGTAAAGGGGCTGCAGAACAATACGGTGTTTGTTGCCTTGCATCCTGATTGCCTTATGTATTTGAAAAGAGTGTAACTGAGACTCTGGGCCCCCAAGGACTTCACAGCTGTTGCTATGCCCACTGTGACACAAGTTCATGGGAACAGCAAGGACAGACCTCAGATCCTTGTGCTCAGAGACACAGACCCCTGCTACATGAGCTGCAGGAGAATCTCCACTGGCTGTTAACACTATAGAGTCTATGACATGCAACTGAATAGTTAGAAGGCAGTGGTGTACACTCTGCCAATTCTATTTAGCATTGTCTCATTTTATTTTTAAAGTGCTCTTGTGGCTACATAAACCATTAAACTACAGTCAGGGACTGAAAGGTTGGTGTTTTAAGGAGTAGTTTAAGCCAAAAATGGACCTTGCATAAGAGAGACCAAAGATGCAGGTAGGGATCAGAACTGGAGTGCGGCAGGACCCATGTCAGTTTGAAGGTCAGATATCATACTGGGGCTAGAAACCAGCGATGAACTCAAGGCATGGAGTTTAGATCTGGGCTGTCCCAAATTTGGATGGTGTTTGGATAGGGCCCATTAGAGAGAGATGCTCAAGCCAATGGATCCAGCACTCATTGGGGAGAGAGTTCTGGATCCAGCACTCATTGGGGAGAGGGTTCTGGATCCAGCACTCAGTGTTCCGATTATTTTTCCAGCTAAGGTGGGTTTTACAGACAATAAGGAGTGAGGTAAATGACAAGCCATGGAGGGTGAAATGTTTTACCAGCAGGGTCAGAGCCTTAGTGCAGTGGGGGGTTATTTTAGCAGAGCCTGGGGAGAATACACTTGATCGGCACCTGCACCATTGTGTTTTGTACAAAGCTCTGACAATTCCTCCTTGTCAATTACAGGCAACACTGTTCCACCCTTTACCCAGAGCCTGGAACTAAAGTGCTCTAAAATGCCCACCAGAGAGGGAGCATGCTGCTAGATAAAAGCCTTCTAACCTTGTTATCTAATGTTCTGCCTGGGGGAGGGTGGTGGGGTGGTGGTGGTAGAAACCTCATGGCCACGGTGTCCTTGAATCTTCTCTTCCTTCCAGCTTACTGACTATCTCTGTGAGACCTTGGGCAAATCAGTGACCCTCCCTTTGCCTCAGTTTCCCCATCTGAAATACTTCAGGGACGTTGAGTAGATTAAAGAGTGGATGTTAGTACAGCTCCTTGAAGATGGTGTGCATGTGTGTGTGTGAGAAATGTTAGAGCTGTGCTACATTTTTACTCATGCGATCCATGTAGGTGTTAGCTCTCTGAAGAGACCCTCACATTCAGATGGTGGAAATAATCCTGATCAGAATAGAAGTTGAAGTTTTCAGTCCTGGGTACCGAACGCAAAGCTCTTTAACTCATCATTAGGCTCCTAAATAGAAACAATCGCTATTTGGATTCTAGTAGCACCTAAGGGCCCCGCTGTGCAGGGTGCTGTACAAACATAGTAAGAGACAGTTCCTGCTCCAGAGAGCTTGATGTCTGAATAGGCAAAGCGGTGTGGGAGAGGGGAAGTGTACTGGGCAGCAGAGGTGCCGAGCCCCTGCAGCTCCTGTTGACTTCAGTGGAATTTTGGGTTGCTCAGCAAATCAGGCTGAGTGGGGCTAGGTGTATTTAGGGAGCTAATTTTCGACACCCTAGGTTTGAAAACTTCAGTCAAATCTCACAAACCCACCGTGGTGAAGGGGGTCGGAATTGGCCCTTGATCTCGGCATGGGAAAGTCGGGGACTCTGCCTGAGTTGAGCCTCCGCTCTGCACCCCCCTGATTTCTCTCCCCCCGCCCCAGTGTCAGATCTCTGGCACGTTTGTCTCTTTTACCAAGCATCAGTTCATTCCTCAGACAGCAAATCCCTCTCCGTATAGATCAATATAAATCCACCCTCATTAGGATTCCAGAGCAGCCCTCTCCTGGCAGCCGTCTGCCCCTGAAATGTTCTTGCCTGGACAAACGAGCTCGCTTGACCCCTACCTGTCCCTGGCTTAGACGGGAATTAATTCACTTGGCCTGTGGGGAGCTCTGGCAGGCAGAGGGGTAGCGAAGGCTTTAATCATAGGGTGACCAGATGTCCCGATTTTATAGGGACAGTCCCGATATTTGGGGCTTTTTCTTATATAGATGTCTATTACTCCCAACTCCCTGTCCTGATTTTTCACCCTTGCTATCTGGTCACCCTACTTTAAGCACCTTGGCCAGGGTGGCAGCCAGCGTCCCAGAGACCTGCTCTTGTTAGAGGGTTATCCAAGGTGAGAGCTGCTGTCGGATGAGTTGAATGCAGCAGTTGGACGGAGGCTGGAGCCAAGGTGCAGGGGGAGGTGGATTTAATTAGCCAAACAGTGTGTTTGTTTTATGCTCCAGCACTGGGGGGACCGGCTGCACTGTGTGACCTATGCGTGGTGGAGTCGCTGCAGCAGCTCGAGGTGGGGAGAGAGCCCGGGGTGGGGGGGCGGGTTTGCAGGTAGGTACCTGCTGCAAATGGCTCTGGTGCCGGACTGCACAAATCCACCATCATCGTTGGTCTTGTTCGCCTTCTCTTGTATGGAGGCCCTTTCCCTGCACCCGTGCCCCTTGCACCGTATCCTTCCTCCTTGTCTGTGCTTCCCAGTTTACTCGTGGGGGGGGGGGGACTTTCATAGGCACAGCTGGGAGTTAGGCACCAAATTCCCATTGGTTTCCCATGGGAGTTGGGTTCTGTCATGAGGGGAAGGGGATTGTCTGTTAAGGGAGATGAGCTTAGCCCCTTGTGGCTAATTATCTGCCTCCCTGGTGATGGGTCAGGGGCTGGGGATCAGGTGAGAGCCTGCAGATCACCTGGAAAGAGGCCAGGAGGCAGGATCTGATTTGTCTGTCTAATAACTTATATGGGATTGTTTTAGTTTGGAGAAATAAACTCCCCCCTGAAGGCAGGGACTGAGATTCTGCTGCTGGTGGGAGCTTTCTCCCCTGTCCTGGCCGATCAGTGCGTCCCACCAGCTGGCATGCGCTGTACTGCCCTTTGGGCCTTCTGAAAACGTCTCCCCTCGAGAGCCCGTGAGCTGTGTGGGGTGGGCTCAGTCCCACTCCTACCAAGCTTTGGGTGCTGTCACCTCCATCAGGAGAGGGCTGTTGCAGGGGCACTTCTAGGGCTTAAATTCAGGGCCCCGAAAGGTCGTCAGGTTTGAAACACTAAGACTCATCAGTTCGCGTGCCGGCGGGGCTGATGGAGCGTTTCGCATGTGCAGAGCAGATAAACTCAGGAGTTAGCTGTCTCTTTAAACCAAGCTCCTCTCCGTTCGGCTTGGTGCTAGGCATCATGGTGCCATCTCTCAGTGTCTGGTGTTTGCCCAAGTGGCCTTGGCTGGTATTTGAGATATTGTGGCCTAGTGGTTAGAGCAGGGACTGAGTGACAGGACTCTTGAGTTCTAATCCCAGCTTCAACAGTGACTTGCTGCATGACCTTGGGCAACTCACTTAATCTGTCTGGAAAAGGGTGGGGAGGTATCATGATACCTTGCTCCCCTAACAACTAGATGGGATAGAACCCGGGGCTTCCCTCTCATTCTAGGGTCCCCTCATCAGGGCTTCACTCCTCCCGGGCTCAAGGGATCTCAAAACATGCTTAACAAACCAAGGGTGTGAACCAACATGGCCGTTGCTTAACCCACTGCAGCCTTGAGCTCCAAAAGTTAGAGTTGGCTATTGATTCATATTAATGGCATGGGTCGCCGCACCTCCTGGCCCCCAGGGAAATCTGGTTTGTTACCTGATACCTCAGTGAGGGTGGCAGGATCTGGTCTATCCCTTCGTCACCTTTCATTTAAACAGGGCAAATAACATGGTGACAGAGGGCTTGGTGGATTTCATCCTGTCCATCCCATTCTTAAGCTGGTCTTGTCTATCTGAAATGTTAGGAGACAGACATAAGAACTTGTCAGGTTCCATCAGCCTAGGATATGGTTTCCAGGGCTCTGTCCACTCCCGGACGTTTCTACCACTTCCCCTGCAGAGATGGTTCCATGTTACGAACTCTTCCCAATATAACTCAGAAGCGGCTTCTGTATTTCCTTACACGTATAGAATTGGGCAGAAATAAACATTCATGGTTTTTTGGGTTGGTTTTTTTTTGTTTACTTTTTTCTCCCCCTAAGTCCTGAAATTTCATTGAAACATCAAAATCCTGCCCCGTGATCTAGAACTGGTCAAAACCCTGCAGAAAAATTCACAGATTTAATCCAAATTTTGTTTGGGTAGAATATTGAAATTTTGACCCCAAAAGCCCTTGGTTGAAAGTTGGATCGTTTTGACCAGCTCTACCACATTCTCTTATGAAGCTGCAGCAGCCACCGTGTCTGCTCTTGTCCCTTCCTGTTGTCTTTTGCTCTTCATCACTGTCGTTGGATTTGGTGCCTCCGGTGTAGCAGTCTGGTAAGGAACGCCCTGCGGCAATTGGCAGTGTTAATAGTGATGGTCTCTGGTAATGCTAAGCTCCTGGGTGAATGGCTTTGTACAGGTTGGACATCCTAGCGCTGGTTTCTCCTTTCTTTACTCTTCTGCGTTACCTTTTAGGTGTTGAGAAGCCATATGAGATGCCCCCAGTGATGCTGGCAGCACTCCCTTCCCTGAGCGACCTCCTCTTGATCGCACCTTGAGATGCCCTCCCTGAGCCCCTGTGGCCAACGGAACAACGCTGGACCATGAAGTCCCCCAGTGCTGTGATCTGCAGGGAGAAGCCGGCTCTGAGCGTTTACCCTTATGGCTCTGAACAGGATGGCTGGGAAGAGGCCAGGGATGAGGACGTGAACTCAGCCCAGATCAACTGCACCATAAGCCACCTGGAGCAAGCTGGTAAGGGAGAATGGATGTTGGTCCAAGAAGCTGAAACCTATTATTGTAGACACTAGACATGGGCAAAGCTGTTAGATCCTCTAGCCTCACCCCTCTCCAGCCCAAGGCTGTTCCCTAGAGACTATTCTCCAGGGCTCCGTCCAGGCCAAGTCTTAGATATCCCTAGAAACAGCTTCCCTTGGTTCTGGTCATTTGCTTTCCAGCCAACCAGATCTCAGGGTCAGGAGACAAGCCAAAAGCAGCTAGTGATTTTTGGGCGTCCGGCTTGAGACCCCTTAAATGTGTCTGATTTCCAGAGGGCAAGTGCTCAGCGCTTCTCTAGGGCTTCTAGTGCAACCTCAGTCATGCTCTGAGAACTGCACACACACAAGTTGTCAGTAGCCTCAGCAGACAGATCACTGACTGGCTGGGTCACGGAGACCTGAATTCCCTTCTCCTCCTTAGAAGCTTTCCTCTGGGTCAGAAAACACGGGCTGGGCAGCATGGCCTCACCCTGGGTTAAACAGGGGCCATCAGCCTCCGGGGATGTCAATCTGGCAACTCATTACTCTCATTAAATCCCGACGCATTCACACCGGCGGGGATAGACCCCTAGAGCTGTCTTTGCTGCTGGAGAAATCTGCACCAGGGGACAGGGAAATGGGCCTCTGTTATTTGAATCTTGTGATGGCCCCGGCCCTAGGGGTCAGGGCCCCACTGCACTCAGAGCCCTGAAGAGCTCTCAGACTATAGACAACAGGTGGAGAAAGCAAACAGCTGGGGGGAACACGAGGAAGCAATGAGGCGATACTGGTCAGCATGAAAACATCAGTCACAGCACACCAGCTGCCTACCCACTGGCCTTCTACCTCTGCCCCTTCTATTCCCTTGTCCCCCAGCCCCCCTGGAAATCTCTTGCATGGGACAGCCAGCATGCTCCTTCCACCTTGGCTCTTCCCCTATCTGTGTCCCCCAGGGCCAGCTTTGTTGGGTGAAGCGCTAGGGCTGACCTGCGTGTGATGGTGCTTTCTCTCTTGGGCAGGTTGGTACTGGGGTCCCCTCACAGCAGCAGAGGCCAGACGCGTTCTCTGCCCTGCCCTGGAAGGCTCCTTCTTGATGCGTGACAGTTCCAGCCCAGACAACCTGCTCACCCTGTCAGTCAAAACCTCTGTCGGGCCCACCCACATCCGGATCTACTACAGCGCCGGCCGCTTCGGCTTCGACTCGTCCGTCCTGGCCAAGCCCAAGCTCCAGAGCTTTAAGGACGCCATGGCCTTGGTCCAGTTCTACTCCCTGGCCTCGCTGAAGCAAGCCGAGCGGCTGGGGCCGTCGGAGCAGGAGACCACGTCCGTGTCCAAGGATCCGGCCATCCACCTGAAACTGATCAAGCCCCTGTATGTCTCTGTGCCGGCTTTGCAGCACCTGTGCAGGCTCACTATCAACAGGAGCACCCGGCAGGTCTCGGCCCTGCCCTTGCCTGTGAGGCTCAAGGACTACCTGCTGAAGTACCCATATGTGCTCTGAGAGACCCCCTCCACACACACACCTTGCTCACCTTTCCATCCTACCCTGGCAAAACATGGTGCTCTCCCCGCAACCCATTCCGCTCCAGCACCAGCACTGATGGCCTCCAAAGGGTCCCTGGTGTTGCTCAGCTGGAGTGCTGCAGTACGTGGCCTCGGGGTCAGGTACAAGTGTGAGGGGCTGAGCGAAAGGCAGGGATCTCCGGAGCTCGGATCGAAGCATGCCGGGGGCAGAAAGTGTGGGTTTTTTTGTGGGTTTTTTTTTTCCAGGCTCTGTCTGGCTCTGTCGTCCCTAGCTAGGGCCGCTAATAAAAATTCATTGTACCATTGCTTGTTCTCCCATTGCTACATCTTTGCACTGACTTCTGCTTGCTTCACTGAACATCCCTTGGACAGGGCTTCTGTTCTGGCTGTCAGGGGGTGAGGGTGGGTTGGTTTGGGTAGGGTTTGATTGTGTTTCTTTAATATAACCAAGTCCTGATGCACATCTGGGCCTGTGATTTTTTTTTCCCCAGAAGCGACTGATGATTTTTTAGGGCCCAACTTGAGACATCGTAAAGGGGCCTGATAGAGGGTGGGTGCTTGGCGCTGCCTGGAAATCAGGCCCCTATTAAGGCATCTCTAGCTGTGCACCCAGCTATGGTCACTATGGGAAAATCTTGACCTGGGTTTCCCTAGGGCGGGACTAGATCTCCAGGCATCTCTATGGTGGAAACAGCTTGGGCTAAAACACACTGAAGCTCGCCCTATGAGGCTCTTTACACCCCAGAAATTGCTCCACTGGGAGTTTCAAAAGCTCACCTAGGACAGGATTGTTTGGCTGGCTTCTCTGGACATGCCCGAGTGAAACAGGCAGACTCCTTTCTCTAGCAGCATGTGGTTCTTTGTTCCAGTGTTTTCCTAGTTGCATGAGGCCAAGTAAAACCAAGCTCAACTGCTGCTGCTGCAGCTAACACAGGCTCCCCTTCCCAGAAGCAGTTCTTGGTCTGTCCACAGTGCACAGCCAGATTTATACTGGTGCATCCGGGGAAAACCTTCCCCCCACTCCCATAAGGCCTTAGCTGTTCCTACCACAAGGAGGATGGTGGGTGGCTTCTCCCCCACATGGTGCAATGTCCTTGGGAGGTAGGAGGACTGGCTCACCCTGTTCCACAGACCCCGTCAGCTCCTTCTCCACAAGTCCTACATTACAACCCTGACAGTTTTGAAGCCCTGCTTAGAAACACGACTGAGCCGTGATTCCAATTCACGTGGGAGTGGCGGGAGGGTGGGATTACTCATGCTGTGTGTGGAATCTACCATGTTCCCAAGGCAGGATGAAATTCACCCCGGTGCAGAGGGCAGCACAAAGGCTAAGTGCTCATGTACCCGGCAAAGGTCTGAACTTCCAGGTCAGTAACCTCTAGGCCCAGATGTGTGGGCATAATTACTGCATTTGGGGTAAGCATCTGTGCGCTTTTACAGCTGGGTAGTTCTATTAAAAAAAAACAATTTGGGAGCAGTAGCTTAGATGGTCCCTACCTCAAACCCTGCTGCCTTCCTCAACTGGGGCTAGGAACAAGTGTCTGTAAAGCAACATACCATTAACTTAGGTTTGAACAGAGACTGGGAATGGCTCGGTCATTACACTAATTGAATCTATTTCCCCATGTTGAAGTAGCCTCACACTTTCGTGTCAACTGTCCGAAATGGGCCATCTTGATTATCACTTCAAAAGTTTTTCTCCCCTGCTGTTAATAGCTTCTCTTAATTAATTAGCCTCTTACAGTTGGTATGGCTACTTCCACCTTCTCATGTTCTCTGTATGTATAAATATCTTCTTACTGTATGTTCCATTCTATGCATCCGAAGAAGTGAGCTGTAGCCCACGAAAGCTTATGCTCAAATAAATGTGTTAGTCTCTAAGGTGCCACAAGTACTCCTGCTCTTTTTGCTGATACAGACTAACATGGCTGCTACTCTGAAACATTCTCTTGTTTCCTTTTAAACAAACAAACGGTGCTAACTTGGATTCACAACCTCATGGGGCTTGGGTGGTGTGTGTGTGTGTCTCCATCCAAGCCTAGCACGCGTGGGGTTTTAATAGCCTTTCCCCTTGCAAACCCTGAGCCTCTGCAGGAGGGTTAGAGCCTCTCACCAGCTTTTCTAGGAAAGCGTGATAACAGGCACATCTGCTTATCGTTCTGCCAGCGAGAGAGGGGGAGAGCAAATACGTTAGCCCAGCACAGTTCTTGGAAGCTGATGCGTTTCGGTTGAATCTGTGCAGGGAGGATGAGCCGCCCTTTGGAATTGCCTGCCGTGGGTTTGCAGTCGCTGCATGTCAGGAGCAGCCTGGTGCCTGGTTTATTGTTTCCTCTTTCGGAGCTCAAGATTCTGGATTTGCTTCCCGTGGAGCTGCTGAAAGACTTGAATGAGGGGCTGCCCGTGGCCATCATGCTCTCCCTCTCTGAGGGAGGCAGGTTGGTTTATTCCTCATCTTATGTCGGTGCCCCAGCAGTGCTAAATTCTTCAGGGCAGGGGACGGTCGTTTTGTTTTGTGGTTTGTACAGCACCAAGCACAATCAGGTTCTGCTCTGGGGGGAGGGATAGCTCAGTGGTTTGAGCATTGGCCTGCTAAACCCAGGGTTGTGAGTTCAAGCCTTGAGGGGGCCATTTAGGGATCTGGGGCAAAAAATCTGTCTGGGGATTGGTCCTGCTTTGAACAGGGGGTTGGACTAGATGACCTCCTGAGGTCCCTTCCAACCCTGATATTCTATGACTGGAACTTCTGAGTGCAAACATGGCATAAATAATAATGGTACTTAGGAGGAAACCCTGTCCCTCAAGCCTGTGCACTTAGTACCATGGGGAAAGGCAGAGGCTGGATCCAGGAGAGCTAGGCTCTGTTCACAGCTCTGCCACAGACTCCCTGTGTGACCTTGGGCAAATCACTTAAACCCAGGTGCTCCCCTCTGCTTTCATGAGGGGACTGAGTTCCAGCCAGTCTCTTCTGGGAAGAGTAGAGAATGGGGAGGGGAGGCTGTGTCCAGTGTCCTGCTCCCTGGGACCACATAGAAGCCCCTCAGCCAGGGCTCTGTCATAGGTGACTGGTTCCCTGGGTGAGCCAGGGGATGAACCTGGCATGGTCCCTTGGCTCACCCCAAGGGTTTCCATTTGGAAATCCAAGCGGGAGTGACTTGGCGGCTGGGGGAGTAGGGCTGGTGCTGGGGTTTATTTGGTTTGCCTCCAGTTTGTCTGTTTTTAACTGTGTGATCTCCAAGCTGTGGAGGATTTCAAATAAAATACAACACCCCCCCCCTCCCCATCTTGGAGCCAGGAGTTCAGGCTGTCAGGTTGCCTGGCGGCATGGGCCAGGGCCCACACAGGGTAGAGCTCATACCTAAGGCCACGGGTTATGCATGCACCACTGAGCACAATTGGCACAGCAATTGAGATGCCTCTATATACACAGAATACAGCCCCCTAGGCACAAGAGGAGGGGAAATTCTGCCCTGCTACCCCCTTACAGCCCCACTGAAAGGGACTCTGAGGCAGGAGGTCTGGGTCCCCTTCCCGGCTCCACCATAGACATTCTGCAAAGAGGGAGGAGCTCTGCAAAGGGGGAGTTGCTCTTCGGGTCACCTTGGCTCAGGCAGGATTGCTGTGGGGGAGAGGGCTGGGAAGCTGGGTTCTAGTCCCACCTCTGCCACTGCCTTGCCGTGCGGCCTTGCATAAGTCGCTAAGGGCGAAGTTTTCGGGGGTGGCGGCTGATTCTGGGTGCCTCAGCCCGCGGGAGCCCGCCCTGAGCTGAACTGCCATGACGTCAGTGGGAGTCGATGGGAACTGCAGCTGCTCAAAGCCTCTGGAAGATCGGGCCCGAGGGGCCACCTAAGCAGGGCACTCGAAATCAGTGGCCCGTTCTGAAAGGGTTAGCCTGACCCTCCGTGCCTCAGTTTCCCCATCTGTAAAATGGGGGTGATACCGGCCTTCCTGCCAGGGTGTGGGCGAGCCCAGCGTGCTCAGTGGCCGCGTGCCGTAGAAATCACTATAAATCGCCTAGGCAGGCGGGCGTAGCCGAGGGCAGAATTTCTTACAGCGTCAGTTGAACGGAGACGGGTTGTCGCGCTGATATCTGCAGCCCCCTCCAGCGCACTCCCAGGGACCATCCCGCAACCTGGGCCTTTCAACCCTTTTCAACCCGCTCCCCCAAGCCCAACCACCCCCCTTCTCCCACTGCAGCAGGGTTGCTGCCTGGCTCCCATTCTCATCGCAGGGTGCTAGCGAGGCTCCGCCAGGCCAGCTCGGTTATTCCTCACTGGGCACGGGCGGGGCGCTTGTCTGGTCTCCCCAGTGCCCACCTATTTCTTTGCAAAGACCCCCCTGCTTTGAAACGCCTGCGTGCTCTGGGGAGGGCTGGGTTCTCTGCGCCTCATGAGCTCCTTTCTCGTCTTTCCCTCGAAAGCAGCCTGCGCGGCTCCCAGCCTGCCCGCTGGCTCAGCTCCCCCGGCCCCACCCAAGCCGGCTGCAACAGCAGCCGCCGCCCCCTCGCCTTTTGCTTTATGGATCCATTTCTCATTTGACCCAGTTAGCGGTGCCATCTGGTGCCTCCGCGCACGCAAAGAGGATTACGCAGCAGGCGGCAGGAGGGAAGGGAACTGGCGCAAAGAGGCTCACCCTCCTCCCCCGGCTAAGCCGAGGTGGGGGTTGGGTGCAGGGGGGAGGATCCAGGCTTGGGCTCCCCCAGCCCCGTGCGAGACGGCGAAGATAATCGGCTGGCACGTTTGTGCATCTCCCCAGCGCAGCGCAGAGGGCTACCCAAGCTCTGCCAGGCCAGCTGTATAGAAACAACCCTGTGCACTTCCCACCCGGCATTCATTACCTAAGCTTGACCCCCACCCTGGGAGCTGGGGGAGTATCACTTCCATTTTGTTTTACAGGGGGGAAACTGAGGCACGGAGAGGTTGGTTCGTTTTCAATGTCCTGCCCCAGATCATGGAGTGAGCCACTGAGCCAGAAAAACAAGCCAGTTCCACCTCCCAGGCCCACTAGACAACAATTCCTCCCTACAGATAGCTTGATTCACTACTTCAGCACAGCCACTAGTGTGGAAGGCAGCAGCTGTTTGACAGAGCATAGCAACCGTGCAGAATAGGACAGGAAGTGAAGAATGCCAGAGCCAGTGAAACTGCCGGGGGATTTTAAGAAGAGACGTACTGGCAGGACGCTTCGGCTCTTGCAAACAGTGCGGTTGCATTATGAATGCTCCCAGGAGAGCAGGAGCTTGGGTTTATGTCTCCTTTGAAAGGTGGCACCTGGTAACAGCGCGGCGCTCCCTAATGACACACGCTGGGAGGGGACCCTGGAGACGCGCTAGAGCTGCGTGAATTGTGGGGAGATATTCTCTGCGCGGTTCTGTTTGAATGCCAATGCACATTGGTGTTTCTCCGCCTTTGTGATTTTTGTGTGTGTGTCCTTCAGTGCTTAAGCTTTACTCGCGCGTGTGCAAGGAGATGACCCGCCTGGACCTGTGTTTAAGGCACTGCAGTCAAGAGACTCTTGATACTGATGCTGCCACCGACTTTCTGGGTGACCTTGGGCAAGTCACTTTATCTCTCTGTGTCTAAAATACTTCCTTTCTCCCTCCCTTTGCTTTGGGGGCAGAGATTCTCTCTTAGTATGTGTTTGTACAACACCTAGCACAGTTGAGCCCTGATCTAAGCTCTAGGGTGGTAATACAATGAATAATAAGATGCTAACAAAAGATGGATATAAAGCTTGAATATTTGCCAAAGGCGCATTGTAGATTCACTGGTAACATTGACCGTTAATGTGCTGTTGGTCAGTTACGTAAGTCATCCAGTGCCCCGTGTCATTCCGATCACTAACCAATGCAGTGCAAAGTGTGACTATCTGCAGCACGGCATTTGTGAGCAATAGGCAGGCCCAGTCCGAGTCCCTGAACAAATGTGCAAATCACGGCGGTTAGCTAATGAATTTGAGAATCTCATGGACAACGGGCCAGGGCATTTAGCCAGAGTTTCTGATTAAATGATTCCTTGTGACTTATTTGCCGTCAGATACTGATGGGGTGAATGGTGCAACCTATTGAATTGCCAACACCACCTCTTGCAGCACCTAAGCTCTCCCTGGAGGGCATCTGACTGCAGCCTTGGCCCAGCCTTATGAAATCAAACCAGATTGGAGCCTGCGGTGGAACTAGCTGAGATCTCTCCAGCTAGTCTTGTCCATTTTCCCTTTGGTTCCCTGTGACCCTGTAGGAGCTGGGGGAAGGTTGCAGAGGTGTGCGCGTGTTAAGGAAAGCAACAGTTTGCAAGAACCATGCAAACTTGGCAGCAGCTGGTAGAAGCAGCCAGTCTCTGCAACGTACCCTGAAGACAGCTGGAGGGAGGGCGTGAGGGCTGATGCAGGGTGCGATTTGTGTTGCAGGGTCAGTTTCCAGTAATGTTCAGAGCAGCTCAACAGTTCGTCCAGTCTGCTCTCCTGTCTCTAGCAGCAGCATCTCCCAGATATTTCAAAGGAAGGTGGTGGTGGGGAAATAAACACAAGGCACCAGACCAGTGGTCCAATATACTGTATCCCAAAGGGAATCCTGACCCCAGCTGGAGAACAGCTCATGCCTTGAAGCATGAGAACGGAAAGTCTGGTCATCTTGGCTTCGGTGCCTGCAGATGCTATTGCTATTCCAGTGCTGTTCATTCACGCTAGTGGGAAGTGACTGAAAGGCACTAGCCAATCCGGATGGTAGCAGGGCAACAGAGAATCAGGCTCCTTCTGACTTATTTTTTTTGTATTCTCCTAAACCATTTGCCTCTCTCTCATACCCTGCAGCAGTGAGTTCCCCAGGCTAACGATGTGGTGTCTGAAATAGCTATATGTAAGCTTGTAAGGATTCGATTTTATTGATCAATGTTGGTAAAGGTTGATTTCACCGTACACACACAAACCGACGAAACAATATTTCCATCCACCATAATCACAATGTACAGCGAGGCAAAGTAAGGAAAATGCTGCTCAGGAACTTAGTAGGGATTGATTTCAGGATATTTACTTGGTATATTTTGACATGTGATGTTGATAATTTGTGCTTTAATGGTTATAAAGCTTTAACTTTGACTCGCAGTGCCTATTGTCATTAAATAAATATTGCCTCTTTCCCCCCCCCCATAATTTCATGTAACTGTGAAAATGTAAATTGATAAGAAAATGCTTAAAAATAAACATCCATTGTATCTGTCGAAATTATAAGAAAATAAAAATCAAATTCTGCCAAGCCTAGGTATATGGGCCTTTTAGAATCCTTTCCTAGCTGTTGCTGTTTTCATGTTCTTCTTACTCGTAAACCCTCCTCCTCCATAACAGCGTGTCAGCATTTTCCACTTCCACATCTTAAGTTTGACATTGAATTTGGGTCCATGCATGTATTTAAATGTCAGTTATCATCCCATCCACACAGTGCTTTAAGCACATCAGGTCTGACAAAGCATGAGCCTCAGCTGAGATTAATCTGTGGCGCTCCATGGGAGTGGATTTACGCCCGCTGAGGGTCTGGCCTGGCGAATGAGAGAGGATCAAAAGAGCTCAGAAGAACAGAGACCCCTGCTGGTCTAGACAGGTTTAAGCCACGGGTGCATAGGTTGTGGAGCATGCAGATTTTTCAAGGAGCCTGGGCTTCAGGCTGAATTCCCCATAGGTTGCACGCAGCCCTGTGTGGGTGTCTGAGCTCATAAACCATGCCCGTGTGTGCCTATGGGGATTGATCCTGCTTTGAGCAGGGGGTTGGACTAGATGACCTCCTGAGGTCCCTTCCAACCCTGATATTCTATGGTGTGTGCATGCTCCTCCATTTGAATCTGCTCGAGAAGACACATGGCATTTCCATTCAGACCTGTTAGCGCTGTGTTTGCCTTCTTGACAAGCACGTTCAGGTCAGAATAACCAACTGACACGGTCCTGTCTACACTGTAATCTCTGTCTAGAATCTATAACACAGTAGTCCTCCCACATGGATAAACTCGGTTTTCTCTGCAGAGTAGATAGGACTGAGACAGACTCTCAGACCATGCCACCACCTTGGACACCCCAAAGCGAGGGAGGTATCATCCCCATTTAACACAGAGGGAAACTGAGGCACAGCGATAACGTGTCACACAGGCAGTCACTGGCAGAGCTGGGGAGGTGAAACCCAGGTGCCCTGACTTTAATCCACTTCTCCTGTGCATTAACCTCGAGACTATGCTTCCTCCCATTCCACAGTTGCTCTTCATGTCCTGCCTACGCTTGCCAGAGCTATTGCCTTGACTACAGATTCCCTGAGGCTGGCTCTGTGTCTTGTGCACATGTAGGTTTTGCAGCATCTGGCCGGGAGCCAATCAGTGCTATGTGAAGAGTGGAGACATCTCCCTGTGGGATAAGGCGATAACATACTGGGGACGTTGGAGGATCTACCCTCTCTTCAGCATGCAGGTCTCTCACGCGCACAGGGACAGGGAATGTCCAGGGAACGTCAGACTGGCACGTCCTGGGATTCCAAATGGAAAGACTTGGCAAGCCCAGGTGTAGCGCAATGCGGTGGCTGCCAGAGGCAGGCAGCCTCCTCTCCACTGCTGTGGACTCTTCAAATGCTGCTTTAATCAAGGAGAGAGTTCCGTCTCCCAAGGGAACTGCAACCCAGCCTGGTCTGAACGGTAGGGCCAGAATTCCACTCAGTGGGGGATCCAAAGAGAAGAGTCACAACATGGTGACCGGGGAGGGGGGAGTTTCAAGTGAGGTCCCTACATCCCTATCGAGGCATCCAAATAAGTGGTCTGATTTCCAGAGACGCCCAACACCCCACAACTCAGTGGCAGTCATGGGGCTGAGATAAGGACTTAGGTGCACAATTTTAAGCACCCAAGTTTGAAGACTTCAGACACCGTCTTTGATTCAACTCAGCCGTTCCTTGATTGCTAGTACGAGAAAGGCACCCCTGTGGCTTTGCTGTCATGAGCTCTGTACTAGCCTGATTTGCAAAGGTGCGTAGAGCCCTCTAGCTGCATTAACTTCAGCGAGAGTTATGGGCACTCAGCTTCTTGAAAAAATGAGCCCAAAATTGGCTCTGCCCCCAAGCTCTCAGGAGGAGACGATGGCAGACTTAGCTCTGGGCCATTGAAGGCTCCTGGATCTGTGCTGTGAGAATCTCTCATGGTACAGGATCTGGTGATAACACGATAGTCACCTAATGTAGTTAAAGCAGGGTATAGAAGGGACCGAACAAGGTTTTTCACAGGGTCCACGATTTAGGGACCATGCAATGCTACAAGGCCAAACCATGTGTTAATTGAGCTGGACACAACTGTGTTGCAGCTGGATCTGAGGATGCGGTACTAGTTTCTGTAGCGAGCAGGCTTGGAGGTGGGCACAGAGCACTGAGGTGATATGTGCTACGGGGCTTTGGAGACATGATATGGAACCTCATGGACTATTGGGCCGTATGTGGCACTGGGCCTTGGAGACTATTTGTTAGGACACAGGATGGGACCTCAGAGCCTGCTGGGGGTACCCTACTGCCCTATGGCCTTTGCCAGTTGGCTGAGGATGGGGTGGAAGAGCTGCAGTTGAGGGACATTTAAAGCTTCTCCATTATATCTGCCCTGAAGTCTTTGTTGGATTCTGCCCATCCTTCCCACAAATAGGAAAGTTCAGCTCCTCCCAGGAGATCCCTGGTTTTCTCCTCCTTGTGGCCATGGAAGTATCTCAGATGCTTTCCAGCTATCGCAGGGTGAGTTATCTCCCCTCATCCCTCCTGTGGAGCAGTCTCAGGATGCTGACCCGAGCTAGGTGGCCGTGGGGCGCCAGTGGACCCGCAGCAGTGTCTGAGCCCGAGTGCAGAAGCAAGGGTGTGGGAGCAAGACCCATCGACGTCTGCGGTGCAGCCATCAGAGCCGGTGCCTACAGCACGCCCGTGGCCCTGGGATGCCAACGACGCCCTCATGGCACTGAGTTCATGAGGTGGTGGATGGGACCTTTGGCCCGGGCTAGGCAGCAGCAGCCCTGGCAGAACGAGGGGCCCTGCCCCGGAGAAGCCTGCATGGCACGGTGTGCCGAACGGCACCCTCAATGCCCCCTGCCGCGGCGGCAGGGCCAGCTGGCTGCTGCCAGGGCCCTGGGCAGACAGTGCCTGTCCTGCTGCCATAGCCACATGCTGCCCCCTCTCCCCACGGCAAGACCCCGCCCCCCCAAAGATGCAGCCGGCCTGGGGGACGGCAGCACCCCGGCGGATGGGGCGCTCCCAGGTGGTGTGAACCTGACAGCACCTCCTGGGGGGGCTGCCCCACTGCAAACCTTTCCCATCCCCTGCAGGGCTACTGGGGCAACAAGTCCCCCACCCGGGCCTTCATCCCTTCCCTCCTCCTCCTCCTCCCTGCCCCAGCCCCAGATCCCTCCGCCCCAGCTGGCAGGCTCGCCCTTGCCGGGATGCGAGCAGCTGCTGCCCCCTGCCGCCTCTCCGCTGCACCAGCAGCCCCCAGCTGGCCGGGCCCGGCTCCGCCCCCTGCCCAGCACCGGCTCCGCCCCCTGCCCGGTACCGGCTGAGGCCCCGCCCCGCCGCCGCCGGCTGTCAGTCACGCGCCTCTGGGCCCTTCCGGATGGGTGGGGCGAGGAGGGGGTGCGCGGGGCCGGGCGGCAGGTAAGGGGCTGGGGCTGGCGCTGTCCGGAGCTCGTGGCATGCAAAGGTGGGGGTGGGAGAGGGGTAGCAAAGGGCAGGCCGGGGAGATGCAGCAGGGCAAAGGGAGGGGGCAGCAAACGGAGAGCCGACAGGTTTGGGGAGGGGGGATGCAGCAGGTCAAAGGGAGGGTCTGGGGGTGGCGGGAGAGGGGTGGGGGAATGCAGCGGGGTAAAGGGAGAGGGGTGGGGGGGATGCAGCAGGGCAAAGGGAGGGGGCAGCAAACGGAGAGCCGACAGGTTTGGGGAGGGGGGATGCAGCAGGTCAAAGGGAGGGTCTGGGGGTGGCGGCAAAGGGAGAGGAGTGGGATGCAGCAAGGGAAAGGTAGGGGAGTGGGATGCAGCAAGGGAAAGGGAGGGGAGTGGGGTGCAGCAAGGTAAAGGGAGGGGAGTGGGATGCAGCAAGGTAAAGGTAGGGGAGNTCTGGGGCCTGCAGCAGGACTGCAGGGGGGCGGGTTAGGGGAAAGCATAGCAAGCAAAGCACAGCAAGCTGCAGGGATTGTACGCTAGCCCGCAGGGTTTTCTTGCAGGGCTTGAATTTGAGCCTGTGCTTGTCCTTCCTCAGGACCTAGCTGTAGGGCTTCGCAAAGCCTCCCGAAAGGGTGATGAGCACGTCTCGGGAGTGACGCCTTGCCAGCAGCAGCCGTTGTACACACTGCCCAAGCGCTGTGGAGTTTTTGGTGGTGAGTAGGGCCATGCACTAACAATGGGGGACCTGGGAGGGGGCGTTATGTGTACGGGGATGGAGAACACTGCGGGTAAAGGGGGAGACTGCCACCAGGTTAAAAGCAATAAATCCCCCTAGCAATAACCCTATAGATAATGAAGTGCTAATTTTTCACTATGCGTGCAGGCCCTGATCCTGCAATGGGCTCCCTGTCGGCAGATCCCTGCTATAGGGGGTCAATAGGCCGATACCTGTGCTGAGCCTGTTGCTGGATTTTAGAGCCTTATTCATTGCATTTCTTTTCTGCTTGGACAATGCAGGCTGACTCCTATGAGTCTGGTGCGTACATAAGATAGATATTACAATTCTAATTTTATTTTATTTTTTGGCCTTTGAGTGCAAGGAGACTCCATGCCTGTCTGCTATGGTGTCCGTTCCAGATGGGCTTTAAGGTCGAGTCTGAGTGCTGTCCCTCATGCAGACTTTACATTTGTTCTTTCTTTGTTGGGCTTTCCCCCCTGAATCTGAAATAAGCCTTCAAGGTTTGTAAGCCATCTGTGCTCTGTCTGGGGGATACAGAACCACAGAAATGTAGGGATGGAAAGGACCTCAAGAGGCCACCTGTTCCATCCCCCCACGCTGGGGCAGGGATAAGTAAATCATGGATACCATGATTAATGATGCCATGGCCTAGACTAGTACTGTGGGGTTTGGGCTGCCGGTAGGGAATGTTTGCATCCAAGCACGACAATATTTCTTAGGACCATTCTGCCTCCTTTCCCCCAAACCTGGCTCTCGACTGGCTGCCAGCATCCCTTCAAAGGAGGAGAGACCTGATGGTGGATTGGAAGCTCTTTGGGGCGCGGACCATTTTTGTTGATGTATAACACTAACACAATGGGCTCGTGGGCCATCACGAGATGCGACGGTAATACAAACAATAAACCATGGTGGGGCCTGGGGTGAGTCCTGCACAGGACTCTGTCAAGCTTCTCCCTGTGGCTATGAGTCTTTGGGTAATTCCCTGTAGTGGATAAAGGCCCATTGTGCTCATCTGAGATGCAGCCTCATGGCTAAGGGCTTCCAGGGCATTTCCTGACTCCAGAATGCTCGCGGGTCTGCTCCCAAGCCAAGATCTGGTCTTTGCTGTTGATTTCAATGTGTGTCTTTATCCATCTCAAGAGAGTTTTTGTATGTGCTGCATATTGCAAACTCGTGCTCTGAGATACTTGTCTACGGCAGAGATTCTTTCATGGATTAAGCTGCTGGGGGAGGTCTCTGTGCCAGCATCACTGAGGAGAGATTTGAGACAGAGCTGGGCTGTTTTTTCTCACATCCCCAAATGGCGCATTGTTAATTATTATTTGTGTTACCGCTGCACTCAGGGCTCATTGTGCTAGGGGCTGTGAGCTGTCTCTGAAGCGACGTCCTCATCTGGGCATTTCTGTGGGAGCAGTGAGGCCATGAAGATGTGTTGGCATTTCCTTGAGCCTAGTGCTCTTATTGGTGTCAGGCTAATGCCTAGGGTTCCAGGTGAGATCAGGGCCCTGGTGTGCTAGGAGCTGTATGTGCATGTAGTGAGGAACGGTGCTTACGATCTAAATCGGTGAGACAGACAAAGGGGAGGAGAAACAAAGCATTACCATCCCCATCTTATAGGTGGGGAACGGAGGCACAAAGAGGGTGACTTGCCCAGGGTCATACAGGAGTCAGTGGCATAACAGGGAACTGAATCCAGGTCTCAAAGGCCAGTGTCTAAACCACAGGCCCGTCCTCTCTCTCTAGTAGATGCAACAGCACGACAATGCAGTGGCGAGGTGTGTGGGCTTCAATCCTTGCCCAGGTTGCAGGCAGGTATTACCTAGCACTGCAGGGGGCTGTGTCCTTCTCTGGCACCTTTCGTCTCAGCGCCTCACAAACATTACCAAGATGTCTGCCTCACGCCCGGGGACTTAGGAGGGTGAAGGGAGGCGCATCGTCCCCGTTTTAACAGATGGGGAAACTGAGAGAGGGGACTGGCCCACATTTGCACCGGGGCCGTGACTCGTCTTGGGCAAATCGCTTCCCCCTTTTTTGTGCCTCCGTTTTTCCCCATCTGTCAAAAATGGGGGTGAAGTTATTGATGCAGGGCGCTTTGGGCTCTGTGGCTGGGCCGTGCTCTCTGAGCGCAGCGAAGCGTTGGAAAGCAGATGCTCAGCGAGTGCCTAATAGATGCGCGCAGGCTTGTTTTTAAATATGCAGTTTCCCTATGCAGCATGGGTAGCTTTTTAAAGTATCCCCCTCCTGAGTGCATTACCCATCATTCATGCTCATAGGTTTAAACGCTAAGGATCCGATCCCTTACCTGTTACGCCTTCCCTTGACGCTAATGAGCATTGGGTGGGGCCTGAAGCAGTCCGCTAGGCTACATACCAATGGCTTGAATATGTTTCCTCTGCTGGAATCGAATGTCACGGTCAGTCTCATGACTCATGTTATACGCCGTGGTACCAATTTGGGGGCTTCACATCCTTCCTCCCCGGCTGGAATTTGGCAGCTGAATGGGAGAAACTGATTTGAATCTTAATCTTAAATCTACGATCTTGTTCTGATTGTTTGTTTATGGCCGAGAGGGTTAGCCAAGAGGTTGTCTTCCCGATGAAGATCGGAGCCACCCTTCTGTCTCCCCTCGAGCAGCTGCTTCCGATGCAATGAGTAACACGACCACTCCCACCTCCGCCGGGACCTCCAGTGACTCCTTGGTAGGGTACGTCCTGGTGCCCTTCTTCCTCATCACCGTCATCGGCATCGTTGTGGTGGTGGTAAGAGACTTGTTTTTGTTTGGGAGCCCCCATGGTGTACAGATGCGATCCTCTAGGTCGCTGGTTCAAATCCAGGCATTGACCAAAAGTTGTAACCACCTTGGTGGCTCTTGGTCCAGTGCGGATCTCTCTCGTTGGGAGCTCTGGCAGAGACCAAGGGCTGAATGGGCCTCATGGAGACCACACTCCCCTCTCGCCCCTAGACGTGGTCTCTCCAGGTGTGGCGAGCTTGAGTTGCCGCTGCCTGGGCTGTCCCTGCTCTGTGGCTAGAGGATATCAGTCCACCCGAGGGGTGGCCGTGTGAGGCTTCGCCCCAGCACTGACGTCCCGAAGAGTTGGGGAGAGCGTGATCCGGGAGGCCGCGGTTCTCTGCTGGCCTGGCAGAATCTGCACTGTCGGTACAGTGCCCGGTGGCTTCTTGTCTCTGACTTTTGGCTGATTGCACTCCTGCTGGGAGGGCACTGGGCATTTAAATGCAAACACAGAAGTGCCTCGACTCTCTTTCTTGGTCGCTAGTGGCCTCCACAAATACCTGGCTACATCTGGCTCCTGAGAGCCGGGCTGGCCCAGGCAGCTCGCTCAGTCAAAGAGCTCAGATCTAAAACCAAAACCCGAGAGACCCTCGCGCCCCAAACAATTTTGTTCGAATCGAGGAGGGGAGACCCGGGGTTGCATGTGAAGGGAGGATTCATTGTAAGTGGGCAGTGATGGGTCAAAGACCATCCCTAGGGTGGTGTCTTGTAGACTATAAATGGGGT
This sequence comes from Platysternon megacephalum, assembly GCA_003942145.1. NCBI lineage: Eukaryota > Metazoa > Chordata > Testudines > Platysternidae > Platysternon > Platysternon megacephalum. The sequence goes on along the minus strand of QXTE01000152.1, from coordinate 2,166,375 downwards.
GAGGGGATTGGATGGCTTTAAAAAAATTTTTTTTTAAAGGAAGTGTATTCTAGCTTGACTACAAGGCATGGACTCAATGCAGGAATCATTGGGTGAGGTTCTCTGGCCTGTCCTGTGCAGGAGGCCAGAGCAGATGGTTCTAATGGTCCTTCCTGGCCTATGGTGATGGGGTACAGAGCCTTTCGTCTCTGCCAGTTGGATGGGTACTGCTTGCAGGCCACCCAGCAGCTGTCTGTGAAATGAGCGGATTTATCCGCTTCCTGCTGAATGTGTGTCTGGATCACAAATCAGATGCCAACGCTGGCAGCTTGATGGCAGTGGCATGGACTGAGCTTCCTTGGAACAGGCTCTTCCCAGGTGGCCAACTCCTTGCTAACACCTAGGGCCAGTGTCTCCAAAGAGCTCAGCCTCCAGCGTGTGGAGCTGTCCTGAAAATCCGGCGTTAGGTGCCTGGAGATCTCTGGCCAGGCCCATTGACAGGGGATGCTATGGGGGAAAGATAGTGCTGCCGCCATTCAAATGGAGGTCTCCAGGGCTGGCCAGCCCCTTTCATTAGCGCCAAACTCAGTTTAAATATGATAATGCCAACCCATGGGCTGTGTGGTTGCTCACTACATGCCTTTTTCCCCCCCATTGCAGATGATGTACATTCAGAAGAAGAGGAGGTAAGTGGCTGAGTCTGCGGGCTGCTGGTATGTTAGGGAGAGGAAGTCTGTTTTTGCTTTGGCTGGAGAAGAGGGGTGGTCATACGGCATCTGCAGCACTGGCCTAGCTGGAGATGATAGAGTAGATCCAGACTCTCTCGAGGGAGCCACGGGGGCCTTTGTGTGTCTGGGAGAGAACTCACTGGCTGTAGTCACTCAGTCCCTTTAGATTTAGGGCCTTCCCCCTAGATCAGGAATGGTGCTAAGGGAAGGGAGGGTGTGCAGTGAGAATTAACCTCTGTCCCCTTGGTCTGTCCATGTCCACCTTCTGTGGCAATGAATATCTTCCACCTGACATGGATCCTCGGCTCTGTGATGCCAGATCCTTTGTGTGCGGCTGTGACCTGTGATGGCCATAGCTGTGGGCTCAAATGCTGCAGTCCTTGCACGGGCCAAACTCCCATTGACTCATCGTTGTGCTCGGTCCCAGTGTGCTAGGCGCTCCGCTGCCCCGAGGAGCTTAGACCCGAGTGTAAGAGGAGACAGCGGGTGGATTGAACAAAGAGATGGGGGAGGAGTGCGAGGTAACAGTGAGATGGTAGCTTTGAATGAGGAAGGAGTGCTGGCTTTGGCCCATGGGCTCTAGACCTGGGGTGAGATTTTCAAAGCTGTTTAGACGTTCAAATTAAGGCAAGGAACGTGTCTACATCCCCATGGCGGCTCTGGAAATAGCCCCCGTGACTATCCCTCCCCCTCTGCTGGCCGTGTGATCCTATTGTCAGCGTCACCCTTGGGTCCATGGTGGGGCTGCGGGTTCACAGAGCAGCCTCGCAGTCCCCTGTCTCTGCATGTGTCAGGTTTGACAGGTTACGTCACCACCTGTTACCGATGTACAGCTACGACCCCGCAGAGGACCTGCACGAGGCTGAACAGGAGCTGCTGGGGGATCCAGACGACGCCAAGGTGAGCTGCTCAGGTCCAGAGACCACGCGCGAGGGCGGCTGTGGGCGGGTGGCATGAATGGGCGTGATGCCACTTGGAGCCGGTCGTCCCTGGCACCGGTCACATTTGCTTTTGGGGTAATGTGCTTGTGAGTCAGGAGGGTTGCCGGAGAGGAACGTGGGGAGGCACTTTACCGAGCATCCAGGCTGCTCTGGCCAATGTTCCTCATCCTAAATCATGTGCTGTAGAAGATCTGCCAGGAGAGCACTGTGCATTCAGCAGTCGTGTACAAGAGACATGGGGGATGGGGTCTGAGCACAGGACCAGGATCAGTGCTTGAGTGGCTAGTTATGTGGGCAAGTAACAACCTTTCAGTGCCACTGTTGGCCTGTAATCACAGGGTGATTCAGGTTTCTGTGTAGTCTCCCAGGGAGTTTGCTCCTGGAGGTGAAGTCCTAAGGGTTGTTGTAAATGCTAAGTTTAAAAGGGTCACCGTCAACTTGGCAAACCACATTTTTGGTCTGGAAACTTTGTATCTAGTATTGTTAATGGTAACAGCAGAGATCACTATCACCAGCGTGTTAGCAGCAAAAGTTGGGGGTTGTGGTGGAGAATCAGCTCGACATGAGCTCCCGGTGTGACGCTGTGGCCAAAAGAGTTAATGCGATCTTGGGATGCAGAAATGGGAATTTTGAGTAGGAGCAGAGAGGTTGTTTTACCTCTGCATTTGGCACTGTTGCGACCGCCGCTGGAATTCTGTGTCCAGCTCCGGTGCCCACAATTCAAGAAGGATGTTGATCTATTGGAGAGGCTTCAGACAGGAGCCATGAGAATGATCAAAGGATCAGAAAACCTGTCATAGACTCAAGAAGCTCAGTCTATTTAGCTTAACAAAGAGAAGGTCAAGGAATCACTGACTTGATTACAGTCTAGAAGTACCTACAGGAGGAACAAATATTTAACAATGAGCTCTTCACTCTAGCAGATAAAGGTTTAACATGATCCAAGGGCTGGAAGTTGAAGCTAGACAAATTCAGACTGGAAATAAGGTGTAAATTTTTAACAGTGAGAGTAATTAACCATTGGAACAATTTCCCAAGGGTCGTGGGGGATTCTCCAGCACTGATCATTTTTCAGTGAAGACTGGATGTTTTTCTACAAGATCTGCTCTATGAATTATTCTGGGGAAGTTCTCTGGCCTGTGTTACACAGGAGGTGATAATCACAATGGCCTCTTTTTGCATTGGAAACTATGAATATATGAAATGAATCGTCCTTTCTCTGGCAGCTCGTTCTGTGTAGTCAGTTCAAAGGATTTCCTTGGTATTGTCAGGCCCCAACCTTGCAAACGTTTTACCATGTAACTCATTGGGTCTATTCCCGGGTATAAAGTTACCTCTGTGTTTGCAGCATTGGTATTTCCTCTGCTGAAAAGAGCCCTAAATTCTAACAAGAGAGCAGAAAAACCTTGTCACTTGCTTTTCAAAGGATTTTAACAAGATATTCTTTTTAAAGGGGCTCTGTCAGAAACAGGATTTTTTTCCCCACTTGGTCCATTTAAAAAAAAAAAGAGAAATTCACCTTGACTGTGTTCCTTTAAATATCACTGCTGTTACTCAACAGAAACCACTGAACAGAAATGGAGGTATATTTAAAAAAAATCTGGCTTCAGAAAAAAATACTAAGAAATAACTTGCCTCTTAAAAATATGGTTTTGAAAACTCCTTCATCTGCTGTAACTAGAGCTTTGACCCGTAATACTTCAGTTACCAGGATCAGTAAAAATCTGTACAAGATTTCCCCTTTCCTCATATTGATCATCCTGTCCTTTAAAATACACCTGTAGTGACAGTGATGCCTGGGTGAAAGGAGGCTGCACAGCTGAGGGAATAAGGCATTGAATTGTGGGTCAGGAAAGCTGAGTTCTGTTCTCAGCTCTGTAACTGACCTGGCCGGGTGTCCTTCACTTCTCTCTGACTGTTTCCCCATCTGTGAAATGGGGATAATATCAGGCTTTGTAATGTGCTTTGAGATCTATGGTTTAAAAACCCTATATCAGAATTAAGCATTTATTATTATTATTTTATTATGCACTTGAAATATGTAGAACAAATCCATAACTATTTAATGTAAAGCTCTCCAGAATAAAGTGTGCATATACCGTTAAAAATCACATCTTTTAATAAATTAATTAATAATACTGTAGATTACTAAAACTGTACAAAAGTCCAGATCTGACTTTCCACCATTTATACTGCTTTGCATTTCATTCCACTTGGATGATGAAAACAGGCCAGTTTCCCATTGTAGTTCTCACGTGCTAGCCCAGTTTCCCATTGTAGTTCTCACGTGCTGCAGTGTTTGGGTTGCAAATACAGCAGGGGAATTTTTAACTTAATTATATTGAATTAAAAAAAACAAAAAACGGCTTTCACAAAACCTAAATGTGGGGCCTCAAGCTCTAATTTAAAGGGTGTGATGGACGGGGAGTTGAGAAGAGGCCAAGCGCTGTAGATAAATAACATCGGCAGTGTGGAAATTAGGTCAGTGACTCAGGGTGTGTGTGGCGTGGCTGATTGCTGGGGACCTGTTAGCACTGAGATGATCACCAACAAAGCTGCGTGATCTTGTTCAGGCCAGCTGTCCTAGGCATGAGCCTAATGCAGTAGATCAGAACTAGAGGGAAATTTAGATCAAAAGGGTTTAATCCTTGCCTGTTTCTACTCTGCCTTCTTAGTAAGGCCAGGTCTACACTAAAACATTGTCAAGCCAGCTACGTCGCTAAGGGGTGTGGCAAATCCACGCGCTGGGTGAGGTGGTTAAGCTGATGTATCTCCCGGTGTACGCAGCACTAGGTTGACAGAAGGATTCTACACTGGGGTTTAGGTCGGCTTAACAATGCTCACCCCCCGCCCCCTTCCCACAAGCCACGGCGCCAGAATGGGAAGAGGTGCTCTGTGGGATAGCTGTCCATAATGCACCGCTCCCAATGCCGCTGCATGTGCCGCAAATGTGGCCACGACAGTGCGCTGTCAGCTGTCAGTGTGGACAGACTGCAGCGCTTTCCCTATTCAGCTGTACGAAGGCAGGTTTAACTCACAGCGCTGTACATCTGCAAGTGTAGCCAAGCCCTGAGTGATGTAAGTAGATTGACCTAACTTCATAATGTAAACCAGCCCATAGCACCTTTCTGAGCTAGATTGCTGATTCAAATCTGGCCTGGATCAGCAGCAAGCTGTGCATTTACTCTCTGGCAGCACTATGGTGCCCCCCAGTGAAATGAAGTGGTTTAGACTCAGTTCCATTCCAAGCAGGCTAGTGTACATGCTGCACAAACTTGTGCTGCAAGTGGTGCTAATCCGGGGTCCCTTTTGCAAGCAGACTCCGCAGAGGCCATGATTTGACTGGCTCAGAGAGACTGAATCCTTTGGCCAGGGGAAAGTGCTGGGGACATTTCCCCTGCGCTTGCCCACGTTCTGCCTGTTCTGTGCACAAACCGAAGGCTTGGGTCTGCAGGATTGTATAGGTTTTACAGGGTGGTGGAAACGAATTCATGAAAATAGCTGGTTTGGGCAGGCAATGTGGCCTGTGATACTGGGCTTCAACTGAACTTTAATACATGTTCCATGAGAGAAACTGACCACTCCAGCTGATCTGGCTTCTCCAGCATCTCAAGAGCTGCCTCTTATTACATGCAGTTGAGGAATGCTGTTTGCCGCTATCTCCTTGCTAGCCAGACAGCATCCAGAGTTTCTCCTCTGTGGCTGTGGACTGAGGCATGGGATTTCCAGTGGATCAGCTCACTTTCAGGTCATGACATGTGGAGGGGGGAAGGAAAACCAGCCCCTCATGATGCAGACTGCGTTTGTTTCTTTTCACCGCCTCAGTGGACACTGGGAATTCCCGAGTTCTAATCCCGATACCTTCCACGCCTCTGGCAAATTGCTTAATCTCCGTGCCTTGGTTTCCTTATCTGACCGAGAGGTTAACCCTGACCTTGCTTTTGTGCCCACGGGAGCTTGAAGGGGAGGTGGGGTGCCTGGCACTTTGAAGGCAAATAAGCATGTATTGTTCGTTGCAGGTGATGCGAGGCTGGGGTGGATACCAGCCCCATCGGACTCCGCTCATGGACATGAAAGCGTAACGCAGCTCGGAGACCAGTGCCCAGGCGATGTACTAATCACCTCCACCCCTCTCCCTTCTTGTCGATTTCTGTGCTAACATCAAGTCCTCCCACATGGAGTTAATTGTTTAAAGCTCCATCCTCTGTTTTGCTCGACTTTTGCCCCCTCTCCCCGTTCTGCCCTTTACAAGGTACGGTGGCTGGGCATAGTCCCTGCCGGCTTTAGCTTCCGAGCGCTGTCAGACCGTGCTGCCCCTGAGCGTTCCTGCCGGCGGAGCACTGAAAGCATGGGCTGAGTCTTGGGTTTGCACGTTTTGACCAGGAACAGCTCTTTCCTCCTCTTGGCTGCGGATATAAAACCCTTTGAGCCTTTTCACGTGGGCCCAGAAGAGAGGCTGTCGATCCTGAGAGTGTGTTGGTGAAACTCCATCGCTGGGTGGCTCAAAGACTCAGCCCCAAGAAACCCAGCCTCCCCTTCAGTATAAGCCATTTAAGACCAATGCAGTTGTGGTATTGCTGATGCATCTGCTGACTGCACAGAGAACAAACCTCCTGCCATGCTGCCTATCTATCGATGCACATACTGGGCGTGGTACTTTGCATGGGGCAGTCCCATGCACAAATCTGATTATTGTATCTCTTGCTCGCTCTGTATGGGGACCTAGTTTAATGGAGCCTTTGCTGCGATCTTGAAATAGCTGACAGCAAGCATGTTTCCTTCAGCCCTGCAAAAGGCCATTCAGATGGGTGCATTTGAAGCAGTCCTTTCATTCCAGTCACCCCAGGGCAGGGATGGGTCCAGTTTGGCTATGCAGTAAAAACAGGGTGCGTTTAGCATAGCAAAACTGTCTGTCTTTGCATTCAGCCAAGAGGCCTTATGTATTTGTCAAGGAGGAGAAGTCTTCCTGGCACAAAAGCTACTGGATAGTAAAACAACTGAACTCTGTAATAGTTCAGCAAGGTGGATCTTTCTATGTGGATGACTTTTGTATTCAATAGTAGCTCATCTCTATATTTTGTAAATAAAAAGGCACTGTGAATGTGAGTGTCTCTGGCAAGATCTCATCCTTTTTTTTTTTTTGTAATCTGCAGTTCCTGTCTTTCCGCTTAGCGCAGTCAAAAACCGTGCGAAGTGCAGCTTGTGTTGTGTTACCCTTTGTCAACTGCAGAGCTGGGCCTGGGACGTCCTGACTGAAAAGGTACTGTGTCCTCTGAGCAGAACAGAAACCTCACCACCACCTGCCTTGAAGTCAGGTCCACTGATCTCTCCAGACTATGGCATGGAGTGTGTGCGTGGGGGAAGGCTGGTCCTTGGCTCAGTCCTGTCTGCTTGCTCTTTAGAGAATCCCTTATGTCCAGGACACTCCTCACACTCCACTATCCCTGCACTGAATGCAGTAGAGACGGGTGCTAGTGCTTCTTGCAAGCAGGTTGCATGTGGCTGTGACCCAGTGAGAAATCATCTTCTGCACCAGGAGCTCCTGGAGTAAAAAGGCTGTTTTTGTTTGCCTCCTTCAAACTGGGTGACAGGGAGCTTAGGAAAAAAAAAAAGATCTACATGGCATAGCTCTTGACAGCTAAAACCAATCGTGGTTACAATGATGCTGAAGTTACAGGCATACATTAGTAATTCAAATGCATGGTAACCATTCCAGAACATTAATTTAAAAAAATCCCTCAAATGTTAGAAACCCAGAAAATGCAGAGCTAGGGCTGCACACTCCTCAACTAAGGTGCCTATATCACCTTAACTCTGACCCTTTAGATGTCTCCTCGCCATCTTCTTTTGTTTGAAAACTGGCCTCGCTGTTTGTTCCGTTAGATAGGTGTCTATGAATATGCTGCCTCATCCCTACAGTAGCCTTTGCTGTTTTCACGGCGGTTCTCTGTCATGATTAGTGCCTGCGAGGCCTATCTGGAGACATGATAGCAACAGGGGTGCTATATGGAATTGTAGTGATCAATCCTGTGAAAGTGCTGAGCACCTGGGAGGAGCCTTCAGCCCCTGGCAGGATCGGGCTCTCATGGAGGAGTGGGGAATGATCATGTAGCAAAATCAGTTTAATAGGGAATGTGTAACACGAGTGTGCACGTTTTGGGTGACCATAACGAAATGTGGACAGCAGCCCATGAGCTACGCAGTTGAGATGAGCACACAGCGTTTGTGGCCATTGACCAAATGAAACTTGTAATGGGCAGCAAGTTTCTAACCTTCTATGCAGCTCTGTGTGTGCAGACTTGCAGTTCTTTACTCGCTGAGGTGCTCGTGCTGTGTTGATGGGCATGAGTGAAAATCTAGATGATGGGTGTGGTTTTGGGTGCCTTGTTGGAGAAGGGAAGCCTTTACTCGGCAGTGTCTGGGTTTCTAGCCTGGGAATTCAGTTGGCTGGGCTGGGCTGGCTTGTCTTTTCTTTTACCTGGGGACAAACTGCCTCCAAATTGACTTTGACTTGAAGGTCCCACTGCTTCCATCGGGTGTATTTCTGGAATCCCAAGGTCAGTGCACAGAACATGCCCTGTGTGGAGTTGTACGTGTCCTGCAACCTTAGCCAAAAACTATACCGAGGATCCGTTTGCTGCCAGAAATCCTATTATGCTTGCACCATTGTTGCCTGAGCCAACAGACGAGGGGGAGGTGTCAGATGTTCTCCCTGCCCCGAGGAGAGGTCTGTAAGGAATATCCCTAGGTGCTGGGGATATAGCCTGGGGCGCTATTTAGCTCAGGAGTGAACCATTATTGCAGAGAGTAGGAGCTGCTGCTCTCACCTGTCGTATATGTTTATGCTCCTGTCCCCCTTGTGGCTCCGGGCTAGAAGAGGGACCTTGTGTCCGGTGCTGTTCTGCTCACCCGAGTTCTCTGAGGTTTCGGTGGAAGGTGAGTGGCCACCAGCAGCCCTCTGTTGTGTGCTTTGTCTGTATGTAGATTGAAAGGCAGAGGTCTGTCTGCCTGCCAGGGAGAGAGTTGGTTGTTCTGTGGCAGGGGCTGGGTGCTGCTCTAAAACCAACCCACCAGGTGGGAGAGACGGGGAGGCTGGAAACATCCGTAAAATGTTTTATTCAAGTAACTGCAAATAGGAAACCAAAAGGTCTTTAACAATGGGCCAAAAAACCTCCACTTCTTGCCAACTGTCAGCCACCTGCCTGCTTTCTCCAGCCACGGCTTACGCTCACATGGTCCCCTCCCCCGCCCTGCTGGACAGGTGACTTGAACATCCAGTAAAAACTCTCAACATAAAACCCCAAACTGCTTTCACCCCCTTGGCCTTCCCCATAGTAATAACCTCCAGCTCCGCTGCAGTTGGTCGTAGCTAAGGGATGGAGTGTGGTGAAGGGATCTCCCGGCCCGTAGGTCATTGGAGGCAGGCACTCCTGCTGTGTACTTTCCTGCTGAGTCTAATCCCCCAGCCTGAGGCATGGAGCATGAGAAGAGTACCTGGTGTGGATTAATGAGCAAACAATATCTCGCCCCTGCCGCAAGCAGCGCTGTTGTGCTGAGGCGCCTTCCCACGAGCTTGCTGAGTCACCTCACGAACATCGTCCCCTCCGGAGGCAGGTGGGGAAACAGACGCCGGGGCTGACTCTGCCGTTGTTCAGGCCCAGTCCAGCGCCCGACCCGGGCTGCTTCTCTCTCTAGAGAGCAACCTCTCCAGTTCAGTGATGTCAAGCAGCTGGGGAATGTTTCCAGGCCATGGGGGGCAGAGGGACAGGGAGGGGTGTTGTCCCCACCTGCGAGCGCTAAGGGCTGGTGGGGAATAGGTCATGGGTTGCTGCTTTACCATTTTCTCTCGTTTTACTAACATTGGCTGGAAGGCCCAGGGGAGAGGGTTGATGTGATGCCTTCACCACACCCCCTTGAAAGGCCCTGTCCCTTTCTATAGTAGAACAGACTAATGCTTTAAAATACCCCTCTCCCCCCCCATCCAACCGACTTTGGCTCTCTACCGTAAATGAATCGTTCCCAGGGGAGGGAGGAATAAAAACCAGAAAGACCATGTTGGAATAATAAATGTTGTAACCAGTACAGCAGCAGTAACAGCAGCAGCATATCTATGGTTAAGAGAATGGAACTTAAATTATCCAGAGGTAGTTGTGAATGAAGGAGGAAAAAACAAACCAACAAAAATAAACCTTAAAAAAAAATCCACTAAATCTGGCCTGGAAGTACAAGTGTCACTAAAAAGCCCACTATGCTATTCCTGATGGAGAACTCCGCAGAGCTGATGGGAAAGAGAAAGAATCAGCAACGCTGCCTCTGAAAGGCAAATTCCCCTTTAAATGGCAGACACCCCTCTGGGGCTGATCCCACAGTCCTCCTGCAATCAGAGGGCTGGGGGGGCCTTGTGAGCCTTACACACGGGGTGGGGGGAATCTGAAGCGAAAAGGCAGCTAACGGTGCAGTGTTATGTCTATTGTGTGTTGTGCGCGGGGGGGTGGGGGTGGGGGGGGGTGTTGTCTCAGTCTTCTGCCGAGAGGGAAGTCTGCTGTTGTAAGCTGGAAGGAGGGATGCAAAAAGCATTAGTGCTTCCGTAATAAGAGAGCAAGGGATGGCTGGACTTTGTAACTTAAAACAAAAGGGCAATTGTTCTTGAGCACTGAGTCTTAAAGGTTCTCTCAAGATGGCAGCAGGTCAGTTTTAATCTCTGCCCCAGAGTAATGCAGACAAATCTGGCTGTGCCCTGGTTCCAGGCTTGCGATTGTGCACTGGTCACCGGTGGGGGTGGATCTGATTGCCAGCTGGTCCCTGTACCTTGTGTCTGCTCTGTGCTCCAGCATCAAGCCCCAGCTGTGCCACCCTTCTGACTGCAAGGAGGGGACTGCTCTATCACCAGTAGGATGCGCTGTAGGCATGTCTAGGGGTCCTTCAAAATGTGTGTGGTGGTAACACCTAGCTCTTGCCTAGCACTTTTCATCTGTAGCTCTCCCAGCACTTTACAAAGGCAGTTGGTATCATTATCCCCCTTTGACAGATGGGGAAAACTGAGGCACACAGGTGATGTGACTTGCCGTGGGTCAGCCAGCAGGCCAGCGGCAGAGTCAGGAATAGAACTCAAGTCTCCTGAATCCCTGGCCATTGCTCTAGAGCCCTATCTCGTGGCATATTCCCACAGCGGGGCTCTGCGTGCTGGGTGTGATCAGACGTCAGTCCCCACAGAACATGCCTTGGCTGAACTGAAACAAACCGTTAACACGTAGCTGCGGCTCAGAGTCCCTCGTGCAGCCAGCCATGGAAGCGGTACCGTTGGCCTACCCCCAAAGTGATTTTAATGCATAGTTCTGCTCTGCTGCTGGGCCCAAAGGGGAAAATGACAAGGGAGATGGTTCCCCTAGGCCAGCACAGGGCTTTGGGGAGCTCGGCCGGAGCTGGATCAGAACAGGAGAGGGAGCTCCCTTCAAGCTCTCTCTATTAGGGGATCTAAGAGCAGGAAGGGCAGCCTCGAGGCCTCCACCTTCAAATCTTCCCCGCAGGGCCAGCAGCGGAGGAGGGTGGGCCAGAACATCAGAGCTGAGGGAAATGGGAGGAAGCTGGGGAAGCGTCAGGCAGTTCTGCAGCTGTGAGTGACGAGGGAGTTTGAGATGATCGGGGGGAGTGGTGCTCAGCCAGCCCTGTCAGACTAACCCCCTCCATGGACCTTGGCTCCCCTCTCAGGGCTGCAGGGAGAAGCTCCTCTCAATTGCATGCTGGCGGCAGCTTCTGTGCAAAGTGGAGATGAGGGGTGCAGCAGGGAAAATGGGTGTGTGTGTGGGCGGGGGGGCTTTGACAGATCTGTCCCCAACTACCGTAGTTTAAAAAAGAAAACTAAAATATAGACAGCCATAAGCAGCCCCCTCCCCTCCTTTCCCTACCAAGAAGTGTGTTGGAAAAAAAAATATCACAAAACAAAGCAACTGTTCTATAGGAGCCTTCCCTCAGTGAATTTCACTAGGAACAAAAGAAACTGCATAAACCAGTAGGCTAAATTTTAACCCTGTCCACTAAGAAAGAAAAACAACAGAGCCCGTTCTCCCCCTTCGAGTTAACAGCGTCCGTCAGCGAGCGCAACGCCCGCTCCGTCGGTTTGATCTGTACTCCAGTGCTGCTGCTGTTTGAGTGTGAGAAAGTTGTGCAGGGGGGCGGAGGAGAAAAAAACAAACCCACCAAGGATTTTTGTTTTGTTTTGTTTCGTTCCTTCCTCAGTCCAAGAACTTGACGAGAAATTGGTAAGTTGAATGATGAGGTAGTGCCGGGTTCAAGCGTTTTCACTGCTCCTCTTCGGATGACTCCTGCGAAACGTTCACCTCCTCTTCGTCCTTCTGCTGTAAGAGAAGGGAGGAGTGAGGTAGCACCCGGCCAGCCTGGCTCCAGGTCAGCGTAGGAGCATACGCCATGTCTAGTGCACCATTAAAGACACAGCCCTCTTTAGACATGCCCCTTGACGACTCTGTATGTTTAAAATACTCACACTCAACGGTCTTTGAGTGGAGCCCTAACCAGATTTAACTTCAAATCAAGCTCCCAAGCACCGCCAGGCACTTGGAACTGGCTCCACTCCAAGGCACAGATCCGAACTAGTCCCAGCATTGCCACGGTGACTTTGGGGAAGTCACTCTGCCTCTTCGCCCTGGTTTCCGTACCTGGGAAATGGGGATAAGGGCACTTGCCTGTCTTTGGAAAGTGCTTTGAGAGCTACAGATTAAAAAGTGAGTTAGCGACAGTCACGTAACCAAGGTCGTGCCATACTTGGTGGTGGCTGGCAACTGAACATGGAAGAATCCTGACGCTCGGCGCCCTGCTCTTAGCATTGGACCATAGCGCCTCTGCCAAGGAGACACCCCAACTTCTGTGCCTCCAACGGGCCCCTGTAATGGATTCTGGTGACTGTCCTCAGGGAGAAGCACCTGCGCTGGCTGATGGTGGCAGGGCCAGTCTCAGGTAGTAATGTGGTGGTGTGCACCCTGGGGCCCTGCTCCTGAGTAACTCTTTAGCCTCGGCCATAGCAGAAATACTCAACACTAGTAACTTTCATGGACGTGAATAGCCCAACAAAAAACATATCCAGCGGCTAGATGCAGTGCTTCCCAGAGGCCACAAGAGGGGACCCCAGCAGCAGCTGGAATCTCAACATGCCTGTTAAGACCAACTGTGCTCTTCCTCCCCCCCTTTTGCAATGGCCCTCTGTTTGCCCACTCGGAGAGCAGCACCCTCCCTTGCTCACCCCACCTCCCAAACTTGCAAGGCAGGGGGCACGCGTCAGCACTGCTGGCAGGAACCCCTGGGCTGAATGCCACAGCGATGGCATGAACTGGAGCTAAGACATTCCTTGAAACGCACTCCTCCGCCTGGCTCTCTTTAAAGAGACACGCACGCTCTCAAAACAGTCTGAGTCACCCTCACACTCAGCCGTGAGTCAGCAACCTCCACTTCCTCATGTTTCATTCATAAAAAAATAAACCATTGAAGCCGGCACAGAAAGCGGCTGCCAATTCCATACAAAGTGTTCCAGTGACACAGACCTTCTCACTTAGCGAAGGAAGGAAGTGAGGGATGGGCCCTGGTTAACCCTTCTCTGCTCCTGGGAAGCGGCTTGTGGTTAACCAGCGTGCCAGGGCAACCCAGAATAGAAAAAGGGGTTTGGCAGCCCCACCTGGGGAGTCAGGAAGCCGGCTAGAAAATCCTGCAGCTGTACGAACCCAAGGCCCTGGTTGCAGGCCGAGTCGTTTTCAGTTTAGACATTGGTTTTGCTTGGAGAATTTCAGGTGTTTAGGTAACAGCTCCCCAGTGGAGCCTGCAAAGGATTTTGCAGATTTCAAAGCCAAAGACACTGTAAAAATAATTTTGAGGTGAGCTTGGTGGATCACTTGACAATTACCTGTTCTGTTCCTTCCCTCTGAAGCACCTGGCACTGGAAAACAGGATCCTGGACTAGACAGACCTTTGGTCTGACCCAGTGTGGCCGTTCTTATGTTTGTTCTAGAACGCTAGTGAGTCAGGGATTGTGCAAGTTTCAGCGATGCAGCTTTGCACTAGACTCCTGCAGTGCCAGCCCAGCCCCCAGCTGCTCTTGCTAGGCAAAGCACCCCAATCCCCTCCCTTCACCACGCAGGAATGCTGGGGACGCTTGTGTAGTCTGCGTTGTGCAGGAGGCCAGACGAGATCATAACAGTCCCTTGTGGTTTTATGAATGCACCTCAATCTAGATCTGAAGCCCACCCTTTGCTGTTCCCATCTCCTGCCTCATTCAGCCAGGGATGGTTCTAGAATTTGGCAAGACAGGCATTTTTCTACCAGACAGGCCTAGAACAATTCTTCCCCTCTTGCTATCCAAGATGGGATTTGAACCTACGTCTTGAAGAGCGAGCGGCCAAGTGCACTGTGCACCATGTGTGTTATCCCTTGTCTGAGTTTACAGACAAACTCCCTTCAAAGCTGCATTTAGGAGACCCCTCCAAATCTGGTGGCAAGCGGCAGCATCTCGCAGCATTGGTGCCGGATATTGGAAACCAACTATCCAGGCTCCCTCCCCTTCTCTGGATGTGGGGTCACTACAGCCAACCAGCAGCAGGTGAGCATGGCACGTTTAGCAAGGATGCTTCTGCCAAGGGCTGAGGTTGCAACTTGCTGAGCCTGAGGTGGGTGGGTGGGATCTGCTATGCAATGTGACCCTGACAGCAGCGTAATGCTTAGCTTGAATGGAGTTACACCAGGGAGGAATTTACGGGGTGTACAAAGAAAGGGAAAACTGAAGGTGGTGGCTGGAGACAGCAAAGAACTGAAATCCTCAGGGGGCTGGTGGGATGCAGAGGAACCCGTAGGGCAGTTAGGGGAAGGTGGGAGGAATCCAAGTACTGTTTACAGGGTGCCCCAAATTGCCAGGCTATCCAAGCTGGCTGTACAAGGGGATCCAGCGGAAGAGGCAGGCAGTGCCGCCTTAACCTGGAGAGAAGCAAGAAAACCATGGCTCTGCAGGGCTCTCGAAGCCAGCAGAGTGCTCCCTAGGGCAGCAGATAGCAGCTTACAGCAGGGGAAGGGTGGGGCTGCTGCAATAGCTTATCACTGCTGGGGTGGGGCGGGGTGCTGCTGGGGGAAGCTCAGACTGCCAGGCACTGCAGGAGGGTCTGTGACAGCCAGAGAATCTCAGTGACTGGGAAAGGGAAGGAAGAGGAGCAACATATGGGGGCAGAGGGAATTTGCTGCACACTCACTCTGCAGGAATGCCACCCTGGTAATACACCACAAAGCCTTGGGCAGGCCTGTGCCAGCTAGCTGAAGAGAACAAGCCACTTCCTGTTAGTCACTCTGGGGAGTAGGGAAAGAACACTGAGCTAATTACAGCCATTTAGAGTTGTCATGGACCATGGAGAGATGGATTACCACCTACTGTATTACAGTTTACCCCCCCAGGAACCCTCTGGCACTGAGACACCCGTCCCCTCGCTGTACTCCCCCGGGCGTCATCCGGCACCAGGATGTGACTGTGTCCCCTCGACCACAGTACATTGCATCACACCTCTAAGGTGTATCACAGCACGGCTTCCAAGGACATCTGGCACGGATGCAGGACTGCAACCCTTCTGCTAATTCGATGCCGCAGCCCTAGGAACTTCCAGCCCCGAGATTCGGTTGCATCCCCCCTGCTATATTTTAGCACAGGTCCCGAGGCGCTTCCAGTACCAAGACACAACCGCATGCCCTCTGCTCGGTTAGAGCACGGCCTGTGCTGCCAATGTCCAGCACGGAGCTGCAGCTCCTTGCACCTCAGCCCCTTCCACTCTCTGTGGTGCTGCTGTGGTTGCAAAGTAGTCGAACGAGTGTGGGACCACGTCGAACCGCATGGTTCTCATGGAAATTCACAACGACAGAAGAGACAGATCTCAGGCACAGCTTTCGGTGCAAAAGGAGAATTCCCATCAGCAGTACAGGGGCTATGGCATGGAGTGCAGCAGTTTGCGAGCACTGATATCCATGCAGACTAGCCAGGGTCAGTACATGCATTAGCCCACCACCACCTGGAAAGCCCCAAGAACAGAGACCAGCTCTTATTACAGCGCAGAGGCGAAGCCATCCATCTGCAGTGTGGAATACCTGGCCGGACTGCAGTCACTGTGATTCCTCCAGGACACAAGAGGCTCAGCTGAGTTTCATGCTACTCCTCTTGATCCCCCCCCCCTCCTCGAGACTGGCTTCCTCCCTGCAAGAAGCAGGCCTCTTTCCCCACCGTGCATCTGTGCAAGGGCCTGATCCTGTGGGGCGCTGCACGCTCTCCATTCACTGGGAGCAGAGGGGGCTCAGCACCTGGCAGAATCGGGCCCCGGAGAACGATTAGGATAGGAAGGTTCCACTTACCGATTTTTTGGGCCGGCCTCGAGGTTTCCTCCCAGGTGTTACTGCAGCTTTCTAAACACAGAGAGAACTTTTAAATCCACAGAGGGGACCGAAGAAACACCCCCCTGTCGCCTCCTTCCCTGGAAATCTTTGATTTCTATTGTCTTCTAGCTCAGGTGTCTTCTAGCTCACCTTGTCAAACTCATCACACGAGTGGCAGTTCCCAGGCTGCCCTTTGGCTGCTGGACACAAAGATGGCCCCACGGGGCTAGATCCCTCCCCCACCCCCGCACCCCCCCATCAGTTATTTTCCAGCATGCGACAGCCAGGCCCCAGCCCCATGACTCAGAGAAATTTGCAGGATATGAGTCGCGTGTTTTCAAAACAGCTTTAAAACACAAACACACACACATCACACGAACCTTCTGTATATCTCTACCCCTCCCTTCCCAGCGATGTCTCATACTCTGTCATTTATACAGTCTGTCCTCAAAGACTTCCTGGGGGGCCGGGTGGGGGCCTGAAGGGAGCTGGTAACCTCATCCCCCTCCCTAACACACACGCGACCCTGGGAGAACCAGCACGCTGCTGCTAGGTCACTGCTGCCACAGATTCCTTCCTAAGTATCACCTTAGCTATAAGACTTTGTCCTTCTATGAAGCAAGGGGCTGAGACCCAGGGAGCGCGTGCACAGCAACGGCCGGGAGCAAGCACATGAGTGGCAGCGGCTGCAGAGTCTGGGTCTGGATAGATGTGCTCAGAAAGGAGCCTCCTTCTATCCTCTGCCCCACACAATTCCTTTGGGGCCCGTCCACCATTTGCAGCTGGCTAGAATAATGGTGGGATGCTCAAGGCTGCCGTTAAACAGAAGATGGGGTGTGAGCCCTCCCCTCGTCCAGCTGATCGCAGCCTAGAGTCTATGGTAAGAGATTTCCCTGCTCCACCCCCACTTTCCTGCCTGCAGAAGGTCCTGATCTTTCCCTGCCCAGCCTCGGCCATGCAAACCCCAGCTGCCTCGATGCTGCTCACGCCGACACCGAGAAACAGAATGTCACCAGCTGTCCCACTTGGATGCAAACGGCTTCACGTGACGAGTCCAAGGGACCCTCATGTTCCTCCACTTGCCACCTCTCCACACAAGCATCAGTGATCATTGACTTCCTTGAATGAGGAGTTCATGGGGTCTGTATTGGTGATGGCAGGGGCGGGGAGGGGAGGCCACCTAGGTTCCTCCCTGCAAAAATCTGGGTGCCCATCTGTCTGGTCCAAACCCTGTCTGTCTGCACAGCTGGGCTAGAAATCTCACCACTGAGCCCAGTGTGTGTATGCGGGAAGTTCCGTCACCTCCAGCTTCCCAGAACAGAAATCCTGTGGATGCCAAGAAATCCAAGGGAGAGGGACATCCCCAGGCTCCCAGTGCCCAAATGCCAAGGAGTCACTTCAATCTTAAATGGCCATTAAGAAGCAGTGGATGGGGAAGGTCATGTGGTTTTCCCCCTCCCACCCCATACCTACCCTGCCTTTAGAAGTGGCCTTGTTTTTGCTTCCCTTTGGTCTGCCACGTGGTCTCTTGGGGGTTGGTGCCTCGCTGGGTTCCTGCTGGAGACACAGGACAGGACTTGTCAGCAGACACCCAGATCTGCAGAGGCAGGGCTGGAGCAAGCACAGTCCGTTCACAGCCCACTTGCCCATCCAAGTGGGATCCCACTGCACCCAAGAGCAGGAAGGAATCCCAGCAAAACAAAATAAATCGGAGTCCCGGCATTGGAGGAGCATGCATGCCACAGGGCCTCTGTTATGGAAATGCCCACAGCATGGCACTGCACCTGCCCCCCATAATCTTAATACACAGATGCCAACCAAAACACCTGGCTAGTGTTTGCATTGCAGCAGAGGCATATCAAGAGGGAACAATGCATGCTGGGACCTGTAGTTTCCAAGGGCTGTGGGAATTCAAAGCGAACGGACGGCCACAGAGGGCCTGCACTTAGACTAGCTCTGCTTTCAGGTGACGCACTCTGCTGTGGACAGAATGCACCTGTCACGCTGCGCCCAGGAGGGATGTGGGACAAAGCAGATGGGGGCTACCTGGACTTCTGATGGAACGGGCCATTGGTGAGGGGGGGAGGAAAGGCATGAACCTTCCGAGAAGAGGCTGCTTTTCCTCCCAGATTTGGAGACGTAAGAGAGAATGCCATGGGACTGATTTTTGGAGCGGGCACTGGGATGTCTCCCTTTAACAATAAAACAGTTAACCCAAGAGCCCAGGAAAGAGCACCCTGAAATTTCAACACCTGGAGACTCATACAAAAAACAATCTTGTGAATTATGCATTATTCCGGTGTCACCGCTACAGTTTCTAATACCCAGGCACTTTCCCTTTATAGCTGCAGCTATTAGCAAACCAGTAATCCAACACCCGCAGCCCTGCCCCCACCTCCACCGAGTGACTGCCTCCCCCCACCAATCCGAGCTCTGCTAGGCAGATATTCCACCAGCCGGAAGAGGAAGGAGGTGGGATCAGCTGGCTCAAGGCAGTTAAAAGATTGATACCAAGGGCCAGTTGCTGATCTTGGTTAGGCTGGTGTCAATGTGGAGAAACTGCAATGGCTGAGAGCAGAGTTAAGCTCCCAAATGAGATGTGCTCATGATTTCCTGTGCTTCCCCAGCTCCCTGGGTTTATGCTTAAGGTAATAATACAACAATAAAGGGAACAGAGGAATGACACTCTCCAGTGGTTAGAACACTAAGTGGGAATTGGGACACCTGGATTCCCTTCCTAGCTTTGCCACTGACTTGCTGTATGCCCTGTGGTTGCCACTGTAACATGCCTGCTTAGCAAAATACTTTGAGAGCCTCATCTGCACAGGCACTAGACCAGGGGTAGGCAACCTATGGCACGCGTGCCGCCTTGCTGATTTTCAGTGGCACTCACACTGCCCGGGTCCTGGCCACCGGTCCAGGGGGCTCTGCATTTTAATTTAATTTTAAATGAAGCTTCCTAAACATTTTAAAAACCTTATTTACTTTACATACAACAATAGTTTAATTATATATTATAGACTTACAGGGGGGAGGGATAGCTCAGTGGTTGAGCATTGGCCTGCTAAACCCCCAGTTGTGAGTTCAATCCTTGAGGGGGCCACTTAGGGGTCTGGGGCAAAATCAGTACTTGGTCCTGCTAGTAAAGGCAGGGGGCTGGACTCAATGACCTTTCAGCATCCCGTCCAGTTCTATGAGATAGGTATATCTCCATATATTTATTATTTAGAAAGAGACCTTCTAAAAACGTTAAAATGTATTACCGGCACATGAAACCTTAAATCAGAGTGAATAAATGAAGACTCGGCACACCACTTCTGAAAGGTTGCCGACCCCTGCACTAGACCATCCTCAGCTGAACCCAATTAGTCCTAAAGTTTGAGGGGATTATTGGTTGCTAGTTAACTGCTGCAGTTCCAGGTGATGGGCAGGGGAATTCTCCCTTCCCCGCAGGTTTAGCCAGTCATGTTTCAGGTTCTGCTATAAGAGTTATAAATAGTTGGCTAACTAATTGTGTTGGCTGCATGACAGTGAGCAGAGAAATCAGAGTTAGTGCCTGGGCCTTACATGAGAGAAACTTACACAAACAAAATTCCCACTGGTTCAGCAGGACTGACTAGCGCAGACAAGGCAGCTCCGGTGTTTTTTAATCAGCGTTAGTTAATAAAACCTGCTTTTCAGCAGGTTTAACTACCATGATCATAAAACTTAGTTCAGCTGCAGAAGTCTTGTCTATATTATGACTCCTCTCAGTTCAACTGAACCAGAGGTAGAACTAGTGGGATTCTTTTTGTAAGTTTCCCTACTGTAGCTAAAGCCTCTAAGGTCATCTTGTTACCATAGCCTTTACTTAGCTGGAGTTTCCTGATGACCTTTGGGCATAGCAAGGAGAAGAACATGATGTTTATATAACGCCAAGTGACTCAAAAACTATACACCTACAGAAATGCAGCCACCACTGGGGCAGAGGAGAGCAGCTGAGAGGGAGGATATTTTGGCAGAGAACATATCCTGCCAAACTCATACTCTGTAAGAAGTTCCAGGGGGTCTCTGCTGTCCACATGTAGCAAAGAGTCGGGGTTTATAAGTTTGTATCAGGAGACAAGCTATGCATGTGTTTGCTTCCATGGTGGTGAGCCCAATGTCTAGAAATTGGATGTATGGCATGATTCCCAATGCCAGTAAGTACCTTATGTGGAACCACATTTGTTTTGTTCTGTTCATCCCTAGGGTAAATGTTACTCTTCAAAGAAAGTTCCTTCTGTTTGTGCCTTCCTGCTGCCTTTTCACCTTGCCTCCTAAGTCCTTCTGGAGAGGGCCATTTGGCCCCAGCTTGGAAGCCAGAATTTAATCTTACCCGGCAATAGAGGCTATTGCTTTGCCCCATGCTAGATCTTGGGATGAAATCTCGATAAGCATCAATTCAGCCCTCTCCGATGTTGGGAGTAGCCTAATTTTGCAGATCACAAGTTAAGAAACTTGCCCAAGGCTGCCACACATTGTAAGGCAGTGGCAGAGCTGAGGAGAGAACCCAGGAGCCCTGACTCCCAGTCCTTTGCTGTAACCACCAGAGGATGCTAGATGGGTGATGCCTCCCAGGTGGCAAGTCAGTCATGGAGATGCCTCATTTTTTCCTTTCCTCCCCACAGACCTCCTGTCTACATGCTTCATAGAACCCCTCTCTAGAAACATGGAAGAAAGCAATTCTCCATACCTGAGGCTTCTTCCTGGGTCGTCCCCGTCCTCTCTTCTCAGACACGTCCTCCTCCTGTTTGGAAGCCAAGGGCTGGCTGGATTTTGCACTAGATTCACTCATCGTCTTTCTTCCAGAGGGCAAAAGAAGAAGAAAAAAGGGTAAGTACAGAACACTTGTCTAGATGACCCCTGTTCTATAGGTCACAATCATCCCCATGATACTGATGGGGAAATGGGGGCACAAAGAAGGGAAGGGTCATGTGCATGGTTGATTTAGTTGGTGTTGGTCCTGCTTTGAGCAGGGGGTTGGACTAGATGACCTGAAGTCTCTTCCAACCCTAATATTCTATGATTCTATGGTGTCCTAGGGAAAGCCACCCAGGTCCCAGCAGTCAGAATTTGTGTGTGTGTGTGTGTGTGACTGGTCAGTGCATCTGCCGTGTACCATCAGAATCTTGCACTCCCCTCCCACCCTCCGCCAGTTCTCACCCTTCTTTCCCCACAATGACCTGTGTTGGATCTGTCAGCAATACGTTTCTTGGGGCGCAGCAGTGCAAGGAGTCTTGGTGTTTCCTTCAGAACATGAAGGTTTTTGTGCCTCGCCCTCTCTGCAAGTACCCAAAATCGGAGGCCCCCTTTGAAAGTCTGGTCCCTGCCATTGCACGTAGTTGTCCACACACCCCACTGCTTAGGTCAGGGTGGGGTGGAACGGCAGGGGTGTCAGGAGTGCTCAGTGAAGGAGGGAGTGAATTATATATAGTCGCCTCCTGCTATGCCTGGTGCTAACCAGCAACCCTTCACTGCATGCACCCTTTAGTTATTTACACAGGTAGAGGAGTGTAAATGCACACTTGGACAGAACTACCAGGAAAAGAGCAAGATGCATGAAGGCTATGGAATAGTCTCCCCATGGAAAGTGGCAGGAGCCCCATTGCTTAGGGAACTTAAAAGTAGGCTGCACAGAGTACCCCACCAGGGAATAATCCTGCCTTGGTAGGGAGATGGTCAAGGTAAGCCCTCAAAGGGCTTTTCCAGCTACCAATTCTATCTTCCAGGCTGATCCTCTTCCTATCGGGTTTTTAACCCATGCTCTGTACAGTACTTCCCTAAGGCTGCTGGAGAAGATACTCCAGTGGGCATTTATGCTTCTGTTGTTTGTATTGCTGAGTTCAGGGCCCCCACTGTCCCAGGTGTTGTACATGTGCAATAGTAAGAGAGAGTCCCTGCCCTGAATTGCGTACAGCCTAAGACAAGACGGAGAAAAGGAGGATTATTTACCCCTGCTCTGCAGATGGGCAATTGAGGTGTAGAGAGATGAAGAAACTTGCCCTGGATTGCACACTGAGTAGTCAGGGATCAAAGCTTCTAAATCCCAGCCCAGTGCCTTTGCTATAAGACCCACCTTTAGCTCCGCTGTATCTCATGCTGATCCCAAGAATACCCCACCCCAAATGTGGACAGGATCCACACCTTGACCCAGTCAGAGTGCCTGGCTCTTCTGCTGCTATCCCGCAGTGCTGTACTGTCCCTCTCAAAGTCACAGGCAGATCTTAAGGCATACAGAGCAAAATGCATCCTGCACTAGCCGTTTGTCACATCCTGCCAGGCTGAGAAATGGATGGAAGGGGGAGTACGTTCCAACCTGACATGGTGCTAGGTGCTGTACAGAGACCGTCCCTGCCCCAAAATATTTAGTCTGAATCAATTCCCTGCAGCACTGGAGCCAAACTGTACCCTCTGTGGAGGAGCCGTGGGTGGGAGAAGTGGTGCAAAGGTCACCTTAGGGCAGTTAAAGCCAGTCAGAAGGAAGTGCCCCTGGGCAGCCCCAGCTGGCTCCCCTGCTGAGTTCTCATGCTCCTTGTCTCCAGTTGCCTCCTAGCACTGGAGGTGGGGGTGGAGCTGGGATTCTCCTGCCCTCCACAGCCGCTGCTCCCCTGCTATCCCTCCCCCCAGCCGTGCAGTGCCCTTCACACTTATTGCACACACCAGGGACTCCCTGCAACTCCAAATTCTGTGTGTGCCCCCAACCACACTCAACAAAAGAAGTCAATTTTTCTAGCAGTTAAGCCACTAGCCACCAGTGCTCAGAATAACGTCGCCTCCAAGTCAGCAGCGACTAGAATGGGTCCAATTCCAAAAGGATCAGCAACATTCAGGAAACAAAACCCAAGCCCAGCAAAATGCCTTCGGGCTCACTAAAACAAGTGACACCAGCATCTAAATTAGTTTGTCTGAATAAATCTGTGGCAGAGCAGTCGGCAAACTCATCCCCAACTGATCACAAGGGAAGCCTTAACGTAGTCCATGCGAGACCATCTAGAGTTAATGGACTCCCATCCAGCTCGAGGTAGCTAACACCTTGGTAAAAGTTAATCCGGATACTTTAGAGTAAAAAAGTTTCAAGGACCATCCTCCCATCTATAAAGAAGGGGTGTTTGCAACCCCCTGAAACCTGTTCACAATCCCTCAATGGAGAACCCATGTCCTAGAAAACAGGTGCTTAACGATATTAGTTGTCAGCAACTGGATCCCATTCAAATGACGTTGAAAGTTGTGTTCAGAGAGGACAAAGCTCTTTCCAACACCGTTGCATGCCTAAGAAAAGCAATGGTCAGTCCCCTCTACCCTCCCAGCTGTAGCAACCGAACAAGGTCCCCTTTGCAGACAACTGCCCTCAGCAACGGCCGGTTTGCTCAAATTCACACCAACAGTTATCGTCCCACGGTGATGGGCATGTAGCCGTCCTCAGCAGGGCTTCACTGCTATAGCCTGAAACGGCCAAGCTGGGAAGTTCAGATTTCTAAACAAGTTGCATAGTGGGATGAAAGCCCAAGGAAACCACACACACATCCTGAATGCACAGACCTTCTAGGTTTTTAAAACAGTACATATGGGCTCATGTTCAGTTGTGGAAGTGACTCACAAGTAAGTAAACCTCAGAAGCCACAGCCTCATGTAAACACCCCTATGTATTACTCACTACAGCCAAAAGCCCTTCAAGG
Source organism: Platysternon megacephalum (assembly GCA_003942145.1). NCBI lineage: Eukaryota > Metazoa > Chordata > Testudines > Platysternidae > Platysternon > Platysternon megacephalum. The sequence continues at coordinate 2,142,627 of QXTE01000152.1, read as the reverse complement.
ATTCTCTCCCTCAGAAATATGGTCCCAATGTTTTGGGTTGGGTTTGTTTTTAAGTAAAATTCTTGGCCACTTGGGTATCCAGTTAAGAAGTCAGGACGCTTGTCAGATGTGATACATCCTCTGAGCACTCCCTTCCATCTCTAACAACCTGGGCATGCAGGCGTGGGGAGCGCTGGACCCACAACATAGTTCCCTCCGCCCTATGGGAAAGCCCCTCATCAGGGGCTGCATGGGGCAGGGCTCAGCCCTGTAGCAAACAGCCCACTGTGCTAACTCAGGGTTCCTGGCCCCCATTCTGATCCCGTAGCGAGGTTTTTGGCAGAGCTGTGTTGCCATGGAGGGAAGGAGAGAGCCAGGAAGTAGCCTAGAGACACAAACCTCTCAGTAGATGGCCCTGGCCTCCAATGGACCCCTTCAAGAGCTGCACGGACCCGTGTGGAAGAGATTTGCAGGTTCTCTGGGCTGAACCCCCTGCCAGTTTTTGCAGGGGCCGTAACAGGCAACCTCACTGCAGGATTATGCTGCATTGGGAAATGGCCCTATATCTGTGCAGGGATGTGATAGGTCTCTTCCCTGTCTAAGGCAGAGTCTACACTACAGCCATGTCACTGTAGTGATGTAGCGTAGATGTTGCCTGTGTCGACGGAAGAGTTTTTCCCATCAGCATAGTTCATCCACCTCCCTGAGAGGCAGTAGCTAGGTTGAGGGATGAATCCTTCTGTCTACATCTGCATCCCCACCAGGGGTTAGGTTAACCTAACTACATACAAACATTTTGTTACGTTTCTGGCGGCACTTTTCTCCTCACCTCCTTCTCTATGCACTCCCTATCCGTGGCCCCACAAAGTCACGGGACCTCCTGGTCAACTTCCTCCTGGCCCTGGCTAAAACGGCCATCTATGCAACCAGGGAGAGGAGGTTGGCCAATGGAGACTCCTGTGACTGTGGGGCCTGTTTCCAATCCTCTGTCCGCTCATGTATCCGGGCAGAGTTCCTGTGGGCGGCGTCCACTGGCTCCCTTGACGCCATTGAGGAGCAGTGGGCGCTGTCCGGGGTTCTCTGCTCGGTGTCCCCGTCAGGTTCCCTTTTTTTGACCCTCTGACCGCACTCCTGTCCCTGTTTTTCATTAGTTGTCCCCCAAAATCATTTGGGTTTTAGGTCCTGTAGATCCTCCCCTTAGGCTGGGGGGGGGGGGGGGGGGGGGGGGGGGAGAGATCCTTTAGCAGTGGGCGGGCTTCCGCCCACCCACTTCCCGGAACCCAATATGTACAGTGCTCTAGGCACACAGTTTTTCACAGCCCTGAGTGAAATAGGTCGACCTAAGTTTTAGGTGCAGACCAGGCCTTAAGCTTATGAAGAAAAGACTTCAGGGGTGTGGGAAGATCTAGTCAGATCACATGGTTGTCTCCCTGCTCTCTGGCCTAAACCTCAGCAGCCAGTAGAGCAGGAAGTTAAAGCATAGCAGACAGACACAACTGGCTGGCACCTGAGGAAGGGACATGGCATTCATAAGAACAGCCATACTGGGTCAGACCAAAGGTCCATTTAGCCCAGTATCCTGTCTTCCGACAGTGGCCAGTGCCAGGTGCCCCACAGGGAAGGAACAGAACAGGTGATCATCAAGTGATCCATCCCGTTGCCGGTCAGACGCTTCTGGCAAACAGAGGCTAGGGACACCATCCCTGCCTATCCTGCCTAATAGCCATTGATGGACCTATCCTCCATGAACTTATCTATTTTTTTGAACCCTGTTGTAGTCTTGGCCTTCACAACATCCTCTGGCAAGGAGTTCCACAGGTTGACTGTGCGTTGTGTGGAAAAAATACTTCCTTGTTTGTTTTAAACCTGCTGCCTATTAATTTCAGTTGATGGCCCCTAGTTCCTGTGTTATGAAAAGGAGTAAATAACACTTCCTTATTTACTTTCTCCACAGCAGTCATGATTTTATAGACTTCTATCATATCCCCCCTTCATTGTCTCTTTTCCAAGCTGGAAAGTCCCAGTCTTATTAATCTCTCCTCATTTGGAAGCTGTTCCATACCCTTAATCTTTGCTTCTCCCCTCAATCTCCACACCTGGGACTGACTTCACAGTTCCTTTGCATCAGCCACTAGCCCCACCAATCCAAGCCCAGTCACCACCTCACAGATTAACAACAAAAGAAAAGCAATATCCACAGGGGGCAATCTCTTGCTTAGATCTCAGTCTCCACATGCCCAAGAAGTCCTGTCAGAGCAATGTCACAGGGACACCACCCAGAAGACAGAGCAGGGCAGTCCCAACAGCAAGGGGATAAAATAAATAAAAACCGGTTTTATTGACGAGCACAGGAGGAGCTCAGGACAAGAGGTGCATGCAATTCCCTCCCTATTAACTTTACTAACATTCCAAGGGGCTGCTTTGAAGACCCCCGCTCTATTAGATCCTTTAAAACAAGCATGATAAAAAGCGGGGGGACCCCCGGACGGGACAACACCATAAGCCCTTTGAAGATCTCTGTGTCTTAGAGATTATAATCAAAACCACCCACAGCGAGACTGGCTTGATTTCAGGAGTAGGGTCTAGACCCCTCCTCAGGAGGAAGGAGTGGGAGTGGAAAGAAACCTTGTACAGTTTACAGTGGGGAAGGCCGTGGTATATCTCCCCCATCACCACACCTTTGGATTGCAACTGAGTCTAGCCTCAGCCTAAATGGGACAGAAGGAAAGACCAACAGATCTTTTCCTCTCTGGACCTGTAATGAAACCAAGCCCTGGCCCCCAGCTGGATGGGAAGTCTGGGAGCCAGGGAGAGCCCATAGCTGCTGGAAGTGGGGGTGCTGCTGCACCCCCTGGCTTGAAGTGGTTTCCATCACATACAGGGTTTACAGTTTGGTTCAATAGCTCTCAGCACCCCCACTATACAAATTGTTCCTGGTAGAGACTCTCACACCCCCAACAAAAGCACCTCTCTGGAGAGAGACACACCTTAGCTTCTCCCTGCCCGCTTTCTATTTCCCCCTGAACAAGCCATCTCCCCCCCCCATGGGCAAATCAAAGAGCCCCAGCCCTGCAGAAATAAAAAGTACCCCCTTGCGGTATGATCAGCCCACCACAGCATGTCGGGAACATTGCACCCAAAGAAGACAAGCAGACAAGCAACCCCTTTACATAATGAACAGCACAGAGCCACAGGAAAGCGTCCGCCCCCGCCCCAGGCACCCCCAAAACACAGCAGTGGATTTACCACAGTCTCTTCTTGGTTGGAGAGGGGGAGACATGGCTCTGGGATCTGCCCCTTTAAAGGGCCAGGAGGAGGCGGGGTTTCTTGCGAGCCCAATGCACTACCTGCTCTTTGCAAAATAAATGAAGGGGGAAAAAAAACCCACCCCAGCTCTGCCTGGCTATTGGCAGAAATGCAGTGCAAAAAAATGAATAAGTGGAGGAAAGCGCTGTCGCGCGATTTGAAAATGAAACCGGCTCGGAGTGTGCGTATTTGCAAAGATCGCGAGGGGGGAACGGGGCAACCAGGAGCAGCACCATCACCCAAGCCAGCCACCGTCACCCGAGCCCTGCAGGAGCGAACTCCGCTAGCAACCCGGAGCCGATTGCAAGCTCTGAGCTCTCTGGCAGGGCACCCCCCCCGTCGCTGCTCCTCCTCCTCCCCAGCGCTCAGCTGTTGTCTCCGGAGGGGCTTCCATCCAGCAGCTCGGAGACCTGCTGAAGAAATAGCAGTCCCCTCCCCCATCCAAATCAGGTGCTTTAATAATAATAATAAAAAATAAAGAAGGGGGACGGAAGGTAGCATTGCAGATTCTGCCCACCCCAAGCCCAGCAAAAGCCCTCCCCACTTCCATTCTGCAATGCATGATGAGAAGGAAAGCAAAGGGCATATTTATTCCGCATGCCTTGCTTGCTGCTTCTCTGCAAATTCTAAAAACCAGGCTTAATTGTTATTTGCAATTTGAAAATGATTTTTTTGCCCCCTCTCCCCTCCCAGGTGCCCATTCGACTACAAAATAATCATCAAAATAAACAAAACACCAACTTACTAACCCGCCCCCCCACCATCTCCACCCAAAACAAAACGGGGAAAAAAAAAAAAAAAAAAAGGCCAGACACTCACAATTGCTCCCGATCTCGGATCTGTGTGGTGTGTGTGTTTTTTTCCTTGTGTGTCTGTGTTGTGATCAAATTAAACCCAAACCCCCCTTCTGGTTGCTGCTGATTGCAAATGCGGATCTGAAACAAGAAGGCAGGCAAAGAGAGACTCACTCACATACATATACAGACCAGCCAGGGCTCTCTTATTTATATAAATAAAAAAAATTGTTCCAAGAGGAAGGAAGCTGGGTCAAAATCATTTGCGCGGGGTGGGGGGGCGGGGAGGGGGAAATAGGAAAGAGACCAAAAAAAACAAAACAAAAAAAAACCACCCTCCAAGCCTTACTGGAGGGAATCCAGCTGCTAAAAATAGCAAAATCACACTCCAAATTAAATAAGGGCAGGCAGGCTAAGCTAAAGGGAGCTTTAAGCCCTTCCAGTTGAGGGGTGGAGCCCAGCAGAGGCTACGCTACGCCATCACTAGTGGGTGGGGAAGATGCAAAGAAGGGGAAGGGAAGGGTGATTTAAAAGGGCTGCTATGGTTAAAGCCAATGTGGAAAGTGGGTAAGAGAAAAAAAACCAACAGTAGCAAAAAAGCAGCAAGAACCGCCTCCTCCTCTCTCCCCCCCCCCAACAAAACAAACCTGGTCAGATGGAGGAGACAAGAAGAGAACTATTTTTCAGAGCTGTCATTTATACACATAAATATTAAAAGAGGGTAGAAACCCCCCCCCCATTGTTCTTTTGTTTAAAGGAGAAACGATTCCTGTGTAGTTGGGCATCCTGCTGGGGGAAAGGTAGCGTGGGAACCTTGTAGTTCTGAGACCGTGGTGCTGTTTATTATTTTTAGAGAGATGCTTGCAGGTAGCTTTGAGCCCCCAGTTTCTAAAACACATTTCCTGTTTTTTTAAATGTACAAAATCACTTTGATCGTGAGCTGGGGCAGGACCTGGTTTTGTTACCTGCTTGTGCAGCACAGTTGGGACTGATCCTTGATTGGTGTTCCTAGGCTCTGCTGTAATAGAAATAAATAATTATGAAAGGGATACAGTCAACTTCAACCTGATGGGGATGTGAATATGTTCCCTTACTGCAGTTACTCCTGATTTGCACCAGTGTACGTGAACGAAGAATCAGGGCAATATAGTGTAATGTAGGGAACTTTTTCACAGCATGGGCTGCATATTAATAGATGGTCTTGTGGCCATCTTCCCTTCTATTTGTGATTGTTCAGGCCCACCTCTGACCCATGTTCGCCACTTCATGACATTCTTGTAGTAGCTACGGCAATTGCTTATGTGGAAAAGTAACAGTAGGACTGTATTTAATGTATTTTTAGCTTATTTTAATGTGATTTAATGGCTGGAAATAATGAAAAGCCAGCGCCATGTAACCAGCCCCCCACTTTTTTTTCCAGAACCATTGTTGTAAACAATACCCATTTCTTTACCTAGGTTATTATAGAATCAGTCTATTAAAAGTGAAAGAATTTTTAAAATCCAATTCACTTGTCCCTCTTTATAGTCTGTTTGATTTGCATTTCTCGCAGCTTGGATAATGAAAATGAATTGAATCAGTTTCTCTTTTTCTGAGGGTCATTTTCCCATCCGGGCTCTTACTCCGTCTTTGGGTTTCAAACTCTGCAATTAGTTTAAAGTTGTTTCATAGATTCATAGATTCTAGGGCTGGAAGGGACCTCGAGAGGTCATCGAGTCCAGTCCCCTGCCCTCATGGCAGGACCAAATACTGTATCTCCAGAGATGGAGATTCCACAACCTCCCTAGGCAATTTATTCCAGTGTTTAACCCCCCTGACAGTTAGGAACTTTTTCCTAATGTCCAACCTAAACCTCCCTTGCTGCAGTTTAAGCCCATTGCTTCTTGCTCTATCCTTAGAGGCTAAGATGAACAAGTTTTCTCCCTCCTCATGACACCCTTTTAGATACCTGAAAACTGCTATCATGTCCCCTCTCAGTCTTCTCTTTTCCAAATTAAACAAACCCAATTCTTTCAGCCTTCCTTCATAGGTCATGTTCTCTAGACCTTTAATCATTCTTGTTGCTCTTCTCTGGACACTCTCCAATTTCTCCACATCTTTCTTGAAATGTGGTGCCCAGAACTGGACACAATACTCCAGTTGAGGCCTAACCAGCGCAGAGTAGAATGGAAGAATGACTTCTCGTGTCTTGCTCACAACACACTTGTTAATACATCCCAGAATCATGTTTGCTTTTTTTGCAACAGCATCACACTGTTGACTCATATTTAGCTTGTGGTCCACGATAACCCCTAGATCCCTTTCTGCCGTACTCCTTCCTAGACAGTCTCTTCCCATTCTGTATGTGTGAAACTGATTGTTCCTTCCTAAGTGGAGCACTTTGCATTTGTCTTTGTTAAACTTCATCCTGTTTACCTCAGACCATTTCTCCAATTTGTCCAGATCATTTTGAATTATGACCCTGTCCTCCAAAGCAGTTGCAATCCCTCCCAGTTTGGTATCATCTGCAAACTTAATAAGCGTACTTTCTATGCCAATATCTNGCCGCATGCTCGGGGTTCAGCTGATCGCCATATTTGGGGTCGGGAAGGAATTTTCCTCCAGGGTAGATTGGCAGAGGCCCTGGAGGTTTTTCGCCTTCCTCCGCAGCATGGGGCAGGGGTCGCTTGCTAGAGGATTATCTGCTGCTTGAAGTTGTCAAATCATGATTTGGGGACTTCAACAGCTGAGTCAAGGGTGAGAGTTATTTCAGGAGTGGGTGGGTCAACTCTTGTGGCCTGCACCATGCAGGAGGTCAGACTAGATGATCATAATGGTCCCTTCTGATCTTAAGTTCTATGATTCTATGATAACTACTCTCTGAGTACGGTTATCCAGCCAGTTATGCACCCACCTTATAGTAGCCCCATCTAAGTTGTATTTGCCTAGTTTATTGATAAGAATATCATATTTTGTTGTTCTGTTATTTTGAAACGGCAGAGCTATTTCTGAGAGCCAGAGTTTTCAAATCTGCATGCCTACAGTTAAGTTCCTAAATAAAGATTTAGGAACCTAAATCGAAGTAGCTGGATTCTCAGACGCGCTGAGTAGCTGCAGCTCTCACCAGGTCTGAGCCTGCAATGAGCTCAGCATGGCCACAAAGGTTCACCTATGCAAAATTCAGTGCAGGATTAGGGCTATGGATCTGGATGGGAGCTGAGATTCTCAGTATCTCTGGAAATCAGGCCACTCTTATAGGAGGGATAGGATTTTTGGCCAGAGCCTAGCACAGTGGAGTCCTGGTCCCTGACTAGGGCTCCTAGGAACTAATGCAATACAACTACTACTAGTAGTAGTACTTTTCAAAAGTGCATAAACCCTTTAGGAACACAGAGCAGGTTTTTTTTTAAAGAAACCTAAAGGAGTTAGGTACTGAGCTACCATTGCAATTAAATGGGAGTTGGGTGCTTAACTCTCTCAGACTCCTTTGAAAATTCCAATCACAAGTCAGACTGCACGTCAGTAAAGTTTGTTTCTCAGTTCGTCACCCTTAGAACCCTGAATGTAGATTTAGGCGCCTAACTTTAGGCACGGATGTCTGACATTTTTTAATTTAGGTAGTATGTTTTTAATAAAAGCTTTTTTTTCCCAATACAAAATTAACATGTTATGCCAAATTGTAAATTGCTCTTATCTTTTGACTAAGATATTTTTCATGACCTTAAGAAAAAAAATACATATATGTAATGAAAACAAGCATATCCTGGCTTTTCTGTTTTGATTTAAAAAATCCCTTGCAAATTCCTCTGTATATTCCTAATTTAAACACACAGTATTGTTCCTGGCCGCTGTAAAGTGAAACAGACTAAAAATGAAAGGGAAACTGATTAGTCTATTTTTAATGTTTAGAAAAATGCAGGAAAAAAATTAAACAAACGGGACAAATGGAAAAAAGTAAATATTGGGGTGATTCTCCTCTCAGACCATTTTTACACTAGGTAACTCCACTGAATTCAGTGGGGTTACTCCTGATTTACAGGTTTCAGAGTAGCAGCCGTGTTAGTCTGTATCCGCAAAAAGAACAGGAGTACTTGTGGCACCTTAGAGACTAACAAATTTATTTACACTGATTTGAGAGAAGAATCAAGCCCATATAATGGTGTTTATCTCAATTTACACCAATGCAGATGAGACGAGAAGCAAGCCCACTCTGATGTGCTTTTTGTTTTAAATCTGCTTTTTAATAATATAAAGCTTTAGTAACATAGGTAAGGAACTTAAAAAAAAAATACACTTGGTGCTATGCAACAGTAAATAATAAAATCACAATAGAAGTACGAGATCTGATTCTCTGTTGCTTTGCAATTTGTGTTATCATTTACACTTGTGCAAAGTGAGTTTAAAATGCTGCCATTCTTTGACTGGAGATTTTTTTAAAAAAATGTGTCCTTTCAGGCACTCTCTTTAGATACAGGAATGTGATTATGGTGTGTGTGTGTGTGATGATTTTTTACTCACTTCTATAGTCCATCAATTAATTCATCAAATGGAGACTGCTCAGTAATGCATCACGCAGTGTTTTTCTATATATGTTTTTAATTATAGTGATGTCCTGTGGAAAATACAGGATTGTGGAGGAATTCCTAGGGTGCTCGTTAAGAGACCTGTAGATTATACATGACAATGTCAACTACTTAACACAATGTTAAAAAATTCTCTATATTGACAACACCCACATGGAAGATTGAAAATAAAAAAGCCACATCTTGCTGTCTGGTTTTAAGCAGAACTCCCTGCTAGAACCAATGCTTAAAAGCCAAAGCATTGTATAGCCCCAAATATATTTGTCACTATTATTTTTGCCATTTGATTTTCCTCTTTCCTGAGCTAAAACCAAAAAGACACTGCATTGATAGGCTGTAGGTGTAAGATTTATAAGGAAAAATAGAAGGGCTTACAAAACCTGATTATAACAAAAATGAGCTCTTCGGAGAACCTGGCTCCATAAAGCAACATTTACAAATATGGATTTAAAACATTTACCTCAAGAGTTTCCAGTCCTTAAATTGCAGCCCTAGGCTATTGCAAAACCAGGAAGTGAAGCTGCCTAGAAACAAAAATGAAAGTGACCCACTTTTCCATAGTCCCAGCTGAGTGAAAGGCAGAAAGTAACTGAGCAGCATACATTATTAAAGGTATTTTTTTAAAAACCTCCTTTGTTTTAATAATTTCTAGGTACTCCTACTAACGCAGGTAAGGAACTGTTTGTTAGGCAATATTTTTAACCTGATTGTGTCCCTGACTATGTAGCAGAGGTAAAATTATAATGGGATTCTTTCATAAATAGCTTCAGATGACACACTGTGACTCATCATGCCAAAACACTCTGGTTCATGTGCCTCATCAGTCACCACGACTGTGGGAGAAGTTTTTGTCAGAGAGTATGATTTATTAATTACACCTTTACCCCGATATAACGCTGTCCTCAGGAGCCAAAAAAATCTTACTGCGTTATAGGTGAAATCGCGTTATATCGAACTTGCTTTGATCCGCCGGAGTGCGGAGCCCCGCCCCCCCGGAGCGCTGCTTTACCACGTTATATCCGAATTCATGTTATATCGGGTCGCGTTATATCGGGGTAGAGGTGTATTTGTATTGCAGCATCCAGAGGCCCTAACTGAGATCAGGGCCCCATTGTGCTGAGCACTGTCTGCTGCCATGGTAGAAGATGGTCGCTGCTCTGCAGAGTTTACAATCTAAATAGGCAAGACTGACAAAGGAAGGATTAGTATCCTCATTTTACAGATGCGGAACAGAGGCTCAGAGAGATTGGCTCAGGGTCGCACGGGAAGGAATTTCTACTGCACAGCCAACAGGGGGAAGCACAGCATTTTGTTTTTCAGTGGGTCCTACAAAATAGTAGCTATGTATTGAAACTGACGAATTAAAAAAAAAAAAAAAGAATATTCAAGGGGAAATTCGATTCTTGGATAAACTGGTGCCAGTCTGGAGTCATTCTGATGGAGCTACTTTGGTGTGAATGAGCAGAACTTGGCTTTAAGAATCTGGCAGATTTCCCCCCCCCCGTTGGTTTATTAAAGTAGGTGAAGTTTTGAGTCGCTCTTTAAAGCTGGCAATGTCATGTAGCCTTACGTAATGGAACGGAAACTGGAGATGATGCATTTTATGTGAGTGTTCCATACTTTGATCCAACTTTAGTATCAAACACTAATAGTAGCTAATGAGTGGATGTGGGCACAGACACAGAGCAATCCTGATCATTTTCCTATTCCATTTATCCCCAACAGAAGAGGGGAAAAAGGCTGGTGTGCCAAGATAGGCGAAAGTGAGAGTTAGACCTGGGAGGCAGAGGAGCCTTCAGGGGCCCTGTTTAAATGTACAGTTTTAAGAAGGCCTCCCACCGCTGCACTAACAGTGAACTCAACTGGTTCTCATGCCAGCGGCAGCGTTAGACCGAATGCTGGCAGTTTTATACGACTGTATTGTCTAGATCTACTCTGAGCAGACAGGGCATGGTCGTAAAAATGACTTAGCTCTGTGCATACGAGCACCCCAGACGGTTGATCCCGCTGGTGGAATGGCACCGACACTCGGGCAACAGTGGGAGATTGCTCTAAAATTGCTGGGTAGATGCAACATAGGAGGGTTTGTGGGGTATGCTGCTGTCAAGATGACAGGGCTGTCTGCCCTTCTGTCCCCTTCCTGGTCTCTCTGAGTGCATACCTTCGGGTATCAGGCCTTGTGCCATTACCTCTCCTGGGGTGGAACATCACAGTTCTCCCACGCATAGACCGGGCCTTGGCCTACAGCACCCAGTGTATCGACCGGGCTTACCCAGCAGGTCCGACTGCATTTGGCACCTGTGGTTCTTCCCTTTGGGAGCCTGTGACCGGTTTTGACCAACGTATTGTTGAATTTCAACAGTAGAACGCAGCATTTAGAGAAACAGGATTTTTAAACAACACACCGTCTACACGCACTCACATCACACTTAAAGCCCTGCCATCCTGTGATGCTGACCTAAGCAAGCCTAACTTCTTCGGACACCCAACAGGTGTCTGTGAGTCTGAACAGCTTCCCAACAACTGCCTCCCCCGGGAAAGAGAGTTCTTTCTTATCCAGAGACAGTCCCATCTTCTGGTTATACTCCTGAGGCCAGCACACAAACTCCCACATGAAGCTGTCAAGTGGAAACCAACTGGTGTGAGGAAACAAGGGTGCCCAAGAGAAACCTTACGAAGTACCCTTAGCAGGGAGGGCAGAACAGTCGATCTCAGCACAGAGAGCAGGTGGAAGCAGCAGCTAGTGATCGAGTGGGATGGAAGAGACTGGTTTCTGCCCTGTGCACCGACACTGGAGTGAGGATGTAATAATACAGGACATGAACATAAGTATAGTGTTTGTCATCTTCAAAGTCTTATGGAACAATAGTTAATTAATCCTCACAACTGCATTGTGAAATAGAGTCTGATTATGCCCATTTTACAGGTGGATAACCTGGGGCACACAGGTGAAGTGACTTGTTCAAGTTCACATAATAAATCAGTAGCAGTGTGTGACTTACAGTTCCTGGCTCCCAGTCTGGTGCTCAGCCCACACCTCTCTCCAGTAGGAGGCTTTGACTCTCTGCCCAACCAGACCCTCTGGGAACACGGTCTCCATCCTCTTTCTTCATGTGTTCACATGGGTGAAAATACTGTCTGCTGCCCTTTGAAATGGGTGCTCAAGCGTTTCAGAAACAATTTGGGCAGGGCGCTCCTGGCTGACCTGGTTATCCAGTGGATGGTTCATTCTCAAGGCCAATAAACCAGATTAATAACAACACTTGGTTCTGCTTTGGTGCCTTTTATTGGAGGAGTTTCCAAACACTAATGAAACCAAACAGCCCTGGGAATTAGCCATGTATATTCCAGTGGATATACTGTGTAGATATACAGTGGATCATTCATCCATCATTAAAACGCAGCCGCCTCTGGGTTGGAATTAGGTGAGCAATGATGTTCCCATGTTATAGATGGACAAACTGAGGCACACAGAGGTGATGAGACGAGCCCCCAGGGGTAGAACCCAGGAGTCCTAACTCAGAGTCCTGTCATCCTCCTTTTTCTCTTGTTTTTTACTGGCATGCCCCTACTTTTAATCATTGCAAAGGAGTTCAGACCCCACCTTGGCTCATGCGGGAGACCATATTCACATAGATCAACTACGGGACGTAGCGTTAGAAAAGCCTTATGGTGATCTGTCTCAATTAACTATAGAAACTTAGAGCAGCCCGGGGGAGTAGGAACTGGAGGAGGGAGCCAGCCTGATGGTGAAGGGAGGTTTGTGGGGAGTGGGAGCCTGAAAACTTGAGGATTGTGTGTGTGTGTGGGATTGTGGTGAAATTTACCTATTGTATCCCTGCCTCCCATTACCCCCCCGGAGCCACCTATCCCACCCTCTGCCATGCTGAGCCCCTTTCCCCCATTGTACATCCCACTATAAGCCTCTTTCCCCCCATCAAGACCATCCCCCCATTGTGCACCCCCTCTAAGCCTCTTGCCCCCAATGAGCCCATCCCCCTGATTCTGTTCACCCTCCACGGAGACTTTGTCTCTCCCCTCCACTGAGCCCCCTGGGACACCTGAGCCACTCTCCTTATCCACCTCCCTTCAGCCCTGGGTGCTGCACACTGGCTGGGCACCCCCAGGGGGAGCACTGAGAACAGAGAGGAGACAGGCTCGCTGCTCCTCAGTGCTAGTGCTGCAGTGGTGAGGAGTGGCCAGAGCAACCCTGTACAGCAGCTGTGCAGTGCCTGCAGCCCTGTTGGATGTATGTCAGAGCCTTCAGCCGGAGCTGGGACAAAGACACAGTTAGTCATAGCGATATTATGTGTACTGAGTGAGGTCCGGGTTCCACTGTGCTTGGTGCTGCACGTACGCGTGCCGTGGTGAGAGACCGTGCCAATCGAAAATACACGCAAGACTGTAAGTAATAACAAAAAAATAAGATGTTTCAGGTCCCATGCAGACCCCGTCTGGATTTCACCAGTGGGGCTGGCCCTATAGTCTGAGAGAGCCTGCAATTGTCTAGCCGCTAGATAGTGATGCTCTTGGGGAGTGAGACTGCCATGTGGGAATCCCTCTCAGGAGATCAGCTCCCATCCTGGCTGTGGCTCCTGGGGAAAAAAAATATGCAAGGCCTAAATTGTCAGAAGTGACTAGTGATTTTGGAGGCCCAACTTTGGAGACCTTTAAAAGGGCCTGATTTTCAGAAAGTGATGCGCGCCCAACCCCGCTGGAAAATCTGCCACCTCAGGGTGGATACCCAGAATCACTGGTCATTTTTGGAACATTTAGGCCAAAGCTCTTTCCAAAATGCCCAGGAACATTTCTTTCTGTTGGGTGAAATCCCAACACTTGTGCTATGCAAGAGGCCAGACTAGATGACTACCTCCCGGCAATGGAGGAGGTCCTGGCTCTACTGATGTCAATGGCAAAATTCCGGTTGAGTTCACTGGGGCCAGGATTTCACCCTGTGAATCTATGAACGTAATTATTCGACCACTACAATTATTGCTGAGGCTTTCAAAAGCCTAAGAAGGACCAAACCTCATATTGATTTAGATCAGGGGTCGGCAACCTTTCAGAAGTGGTGTGCTGAGACTTCATTTGTTCACTCTAATTTCAGGTTTCGCGTGCCAGTAATACATTTTAACGTTTTTAGAAGGTCTATTTCTCTAAGTCAGGGGTCCCCAACGCGGTGCCCGCGGGCACCATTGCGCCCGCCGGGGGGTGTAAGTGCGCCCACGTAGCCCTCGGTGTTTTTGGGGTTTTTTTGCTCCGCCGGCAGCGCTTGGTGCCCGCCGGCAGCGCTCGGGATGTTGTTGTTTTTTTTTTTTGGCGCCCGCCGGCAGCGCTCGTTTTTTTTTGGGTTTTTTTGGCGCCCGCCAGAAGAAAAAGGTTGGGGACCACTGCTCTAAGTCTATAATATATAACTAAACTATTGTTGTATGTAAAGTAAATAAGGTTTTTAAAATGTTTAAGAAGCTTCATTTAAAATTAAATTAAAATGCAGAGCCCCCCGGACCGGTGGCAGTGTGAGTGCCACTGAAAATAAGCTTGCGTGCCGCCTTCAGCATGCGTGCCATAGGTTGCCTACCCCTGATTTAGATGGAGAGGTGGTAAGCTTGACCTGAAGAAGAAACATGTTGGTCCTAGATAAGGATTCTTGAGTTCGAGACTCATTCGAGGCTGGTTGTTGTCTTGCATTTTCAAAGCTGGATTAACTGAAGGCACTCAAGCCATCCAGGCTCTCTTGATGGATGGTGTGACACATCTGGATCTGTTTCTCTGACTGTTTTGGAAGTGCTTTCCAGAGCCTGTGTACTTTACTCCAAAGAGCTGATCTATTAGTTTTTCAGTTGTGTGAAACTGGTGAAATTTTTTTGGCTCAGGATTTTGATTCTCCCTGGGTCTGCAGTAGCTCAGAAAAACCCTTCCCATATGGGACGATTCAGGATATAACTGTCATAACCAACCTTGCAGATGGATTTTATAAGGCCGTGCTTCTGAAGCAGTAGCCCATGGGTCACCAGTGACCTGGCCCACCCTTTGTGGGGCTCCGCAGAATGAATGGTCTTGAGAACCAAGCAGTGGTTGATTGGTGGCGGTCCATGAGAAGGTTTTTCTTCTGTGAAGTGGTTTGCAGAATGAAAAGCTCAAACCCCCCAGTAAAGACAGTGGTTATTCTGATGGTGAGTCTGCTTGTCAATTGCAGCGGGGTGCTGGGAGTCTGTTGTTGTTGTTTGTATCCAAGTGAAGGCAGCATTTATCGAGATTATGCTTCCTGTGGTGAGTCTGTCTAGCTAGGTTCTTATGTGGCCCCCCATCCCTGTACTATCTGAGAACCTCAGAAACGTTAATGATTGTATGCTCCCAACACCTCTGTGTGGTAGGGAAGTGATACTGCTAACAAGGACAGTTAAGGATGGGAGCCGGTTACCTAGGGCGGTTGTGGAATTCCTGTCATTGGAGGTTTTTAAGAACAAACACCTGTCCGGGATGGTGTAAGTATACTTAATCCTACCTTAGTGTGGGAGGATGGACTAGATGACCTCTTGAGGTCCCTTCCAGCCCCGCATTTCTACGATTCGCATCTCCATTTAACAGATGGGCAAACTGGGGCACGGAACAATTAAGTGACTTGCCCATGGTCACCCAGGAAATCAGTGGCAGGGGGTGGTATCCTCATTGTACAACTGGGCTATAGAGAGATTGGACTGTGAGGCTACCCAGCTCTTTGAGGCAGGGCTCCTCTTTTCATTATATGTGCGTATAGAGCTGAGTACAGTGGGGCCCTGATCCCTGGTACTAGAACAAGGACAGATGAGCCAGAGGTTGTGCAGGAAATCTCTGACAGAGCCATGATTCGAACCTCTCTCTCTTGAGCACCAGTCCAATGCCGTAACCACAAGCCCATCCTTTCTCTGGAAGCCGAGCAAAAGGTCCCTCTTCCCTCACCGGGGACTTGATTATTCTGGAGCAAGTAGAGAATAATTAATTACATTTGTCCTTCATTCTAACGCAGTTTAAAAGGCCAGGTGCCACATCTGCTTTGCACAGTATTCCTCTCCTAAGGCAAGATCCGCTGTAGTTCAGAGACTAAACTCCTCGTCCATGCTAAAACTCAGCCCCTGTTTGGCTGTTGCCTATTGCACCAGCACCGAGACCCGATTGGCTCTTACATGTCCCATGCGGAGGAGGCTTGCCCGAGTGGTTAGAACAATTAAATGTCCAAGCTGGGAGAAAAAAACTCTTGTGACGAGACGCCTCCTCCATGGTGTGCTGACGTGATGGACGAAGGCACAGCTGGCCAGTTATCAGAGGCAATGCAACACTGTTGTGCTTACGGCACACAACGGTCGTTAACGGGCGCAGCAGAAAGCTATAGCTTGACACAATAATAATTTGCTTTTCTCCAGAGCTGCTCAGCTGACAAACTCAAGGTGCAAACATTAATTCAGCCTCTCGGCCCTCTGGTGAGGCAGGTAAATATTATTACTCTCTCTATTTGATGATGGGCAAACTGAGGCACAGGGAAGGGAAGGGACACGCCTGGGGTCATTCTTATGGTTTTTTGGTCACACTGGCAGCAGGCCCTAACAGAGCTCAGGGCCCAGTTGTGCTAGGAGCTTTGCAAACACATAGTTAGAGATAGTCCCGGCCCCCAAGAGCTTACAATGTAAATAGACAAGGCTGACAAAGGAAGCATTGTTATCCCCATTTTACGAATAGGGAAATGGAGGCACATAGCTCAGGGCCCCTTTACGCTAGGTGCTGTACATAGATACAGTGAGAGACAGTCCCTACTCTGAAGAGCTTACTGTCTACATAAACAAGACTGACAAATGGTGGGAGGGGGAAATGACTTGCCCAAGATCACCCAGCAGGCCAGTGGCAGAGCCACAATCACACCTAGCTCTTATTTAGCACTTTCCATCAGTAGATCTCAAAGTGCTTTACAAAGGAGGTCACTATCGTTATCCCCATTGTACAGAAGGGGAAACTGAGGCATCATGCAGTCAAGTGACTTGCCCAAGGCCATCCAGTAGCTGAGTCAGGAATAGAACCCAGGTGTCCTGAGTTCCAGTCCAGTGCCCTTACTACTTGAGTATCCTTCTGCTAGAATAAGGGTATCAGAATCTGTCCCTCAGTGACTTGCCCAATGTCACTCAGAATTGTGTGTGGGGAGCGGTGTTGAAGCCAAATTTCTTGACTCCCGATCCACTGCCTTAACCACACGTCAGTGACAGAGCCAGGAAAAGAACCCAGGTCTCTGGACTCATTTTTCACTGTGCTACCCATTAGACAGACTTGTTCCCCTAAGGGATAATTCCTGAATATTCACGGTGGAAGACGTGGTATTTGTGGGTTTCTTTCAGAAAAGCCTGCCATTGACTTTGATGAAGCTGCTCTGGATTTACCCTGGTGCAACTGCTTAGACTTTGGTTCAGCGGGCCTGATTCTGCTCTCACTCACACTGGTTTTACAGCAGGACAATTTCACTGGCTTTAGCAGATGTGCTGCGTATTTACAGCAGGGTATGTGAGAGGGGATGGTCATGAGGTAATGTCTTGGGAATTACATAAAATGACGGGATGGATCAAAAGGGAAGCTCTTGAAGAGTGACACTTAATGCAGCGTAACTACCCAGCTTCTGGGCACGTCAACCTGTGCTAAATGCAGCTACGGAAATGCTTAGAGTTTTGCTATCAGGAGGAATTCATTATTGATAAAAATGAAGGAAACCGCCAACAAAAGTGGATGCTATGTTTGAAAGCGAACAGCTGGGACCCTTGCCTCCTGCGCGCTGTCACGCCACCTGCCGCTGGGAAAGTGTGGGGTAGAGGATGCAGATACCCAGACTGAATGCGTTCAGCGAAGAGCTAACACGTGTGCTTGTGAGTTGGAGAGATGTCATGCCCAAGGGGTGGGAACGCTGCATGGAACCCATCACCGCGTTCTTTCAGGAATGGCAACATCCGTAGAATTCCATTTCTGCTTGGTTTGGAGATGCCATCTGGAAGGATGCCAAGCCAATGAAGCAATAAGAGGAGAGTCAAGCTGACTATGGCAGACAGAGAGCCACGCTAACGTAGGCTTCAGTCCTGGTAGGGCTTCCAAACTCAGCAGGGTTTGGCTAGGTCCCTTCTTGGATATTCCCTCTGAGTCAGTGCCACGCGAGGGAGCTAGGAGCTGTTATGCTGCTGCTTGGCTGTAGCTGTTAAAATGCAGAATTGGCTGGGAAACAACAATTCCGAAACATTTTCACCAAATTCCCTGTTTTTCATCCAAATTTGGGTGAAATTTTCTGTCCATCTCTAGCCAGTACAGATCCCTTGGCACTTTCTGCAGGAGTTAGGCGTGATAACCTGGTTAAATTTTCCCTGCAGTTTCTGGATACAGTATTCTCCTTTGCTCTCTCTCCCCACTAAGCTGTTGTAGCTTTGTGCTGTTAGAGAGCTGCTGTGTTTCACTCCAGAGGACATTGAGTTTAGATAGTGAGTGAGGTGATCTATATATACAATGGCCAAAACCGTTGAATGTGGGCGCCTTAAGTTCTGCATCTAAATCTGTTAGTCGGTGCTTAAATAGGTGCCTAACTTTAGGCCCCCGAGTTTGACAATTTTGGGTTTTGAAGAATCTTGGTTTTAAATTCCTTGAGGAGCAAGGTGCTGCTATTATGTATATTACAGTAACACCTAGAGCAGTGCTCCTCAGACTTCAGTGGTTCAGAGCCAAATTAGCAACCAACATTACCCAGAAGAGCCACAGTTGTGTGAATTCATTGTTACTGTTTATATATATATATATAAAATCTTATTGTCACAGCAGAATGATTGACCAAATATTCTACACCAAGCCAAGCGAGCATCCCACTTAGGTGCACCTGTAGATCATGCTGCAGCTGGAGAAAATGAGCTTAAAAGGGTGAAGCAGGCCACAGATTAGGGAGAAATTTGCCCAAGAAGAGAGGCTGGTAGGGAATCTTCTAGCCAGATCAAGGCAGTGACTAGCCGCTCTCCACCGTTCCGTTTTAGGGCAGACAGACCCAGCAGCCCTGAGAGGGGATCTGGATGTCGGCTGTCTGTTAGTCCGAGGAGCAGCGCCGGGGCCTGGAGGTAATTAGACTCAGAAAGGATCCCAGGAGTGAGCTCAACTCCTGCAGGGAACAGTGAGCTTGTCCAGGAATGGAGGTGATGGAGGGAACCCGGGGAAAGAGACTTAGAGATGACGGCCGAGCCCAGAAGGACTGTACTGAGCTAGAGAGATGAAATGATTCTCCCCAGGTCGTATAGGGAGTATTCAGTAGAGATGGGAATTGGACGCAGGTTTCCTGAGTGCTAGGCCAGTGACGTAACTCCAAGGCCAGCCTTCTTTAAAGGAATGCAATAATAACAACAATCATAATTAATGCTACCTAGTTCTCATGCACTTATTTTCATCCCTAAATCTCCCAATGCTTTACAAGGGAGGTTAGTAGTAGCATTATCCCCAATGTGTCTATTTTCTTAATAATAAGTTGCACTTACAATCATGATTAATAATCCTTCATGGTATAGTGGCTTTTAACCATAAATCACAAAGGTGGGGCAGCTTCATTGTCTCCATTTTAGAGGCATGGGGAAACTGAGGCACAGAGAGTAATTTTCCAGGTCAGTGTCATGATTAGAACCCAGCTTTCCTGATTTCCCAGGGTAGCAATCATTCCACAAGGTCACTAACTAACTGAGAAATGACATTCATTACCTCCTCTGCTGTTGCATTCAGGTATGTGTTTCCTCAGCTATAATAAATAATTAGCTCCTCGGGTGGTAATGTTCTCCAGGCCAGATGCTCAGCTGGTGTCAATCAGCATAGCTACAAAGCAGACGTGAACTAATGAATCACTTTATCCGTGACTTGCTTAAGGCCTTTGATGTGTTTTCAGAATGTCCATCCCTGGAAGAGAAAACATGATTGAAATGTACGTGCTGGTTTGCCGTCCCAGTGTTCATGGAAAAGCTTGGCTGACCAATATTGGTCACACAGGATGTGTTCAACGTTTGTTAATGTTTATGTGGAGGGTCCAGCCAACCACAGTGAATCTGGTGTTTATGATGGAGACACATATAATGTTGTTCTTTGTCTACATAGAACAACCTTATTATGCACCTTGAATTAGACCGGATCTCAGCCATGCTACCATGTACAAGGCACGCTTGCTGTAACAGTTTCATTGATTGAACCAGCTGCTGCCAGGCTGATTCAGAAAGCTAGCACCGGTGGAAAAACATAGTCACTTGTCAATATCATTTTGGAGGCTGGACAAGTGCCACCCTGTGAAAACCCCAGAGGCACAGTCAGAACTATTACAGGTACCTGAATCAACCTCTCCTAAGCCGCTTCCGGGAAATGACCACCTCGTCCGGGCTTCATGGACACAACAACTTCAATCCAGCAAAACGCATCAGCACGTGCTTAACTGTTAAATGCCTGCACGATGCGGCCCTGATCCTGGCCGAGGTCTCTGGGCGCTGCTGCAATATAAATGATAGTAATATAATAAATGGAACCTTTCATCTAAGGATCTCAAAGCACTGTAGAAAGGAGCCCTTCCAGCCGCTAGGGATTTTGGGGGTGCAGGGATGCCTGCTGATGTGCCCTTCCCCAGGGGGGGAGTGAGCTGGCGTTGTGGCAGCAAAGCAGCGTGTAGCTCCCTTACCATAGGGGCAGGATCGGGCTCACCGCCTCTCTCAGAATGCAAGTTCATTGCGACAAGGATTGTTTTTATCTTTGTGTCTTGTACAGCTCCAAGTGCTTTGTCAGGACTACTCAGGTAAATAACAGTAATGCCGTATTCCCTGCATTGTTGTCAGGCTCTTTGCTGCCCTATGTTGTGTCACTTGAATCGTTGTTTTGTCCTGCTTATAGATCTTAAGGACAGAAGGGACCACTGTGATCTGACCTGCTGCACAACATAGGGCAGAGAAGCTCTCCCAGTGATTCCTGTGCCGAGCCAGCTAGCTTGCAGTGGTTCTCGAGCAGTGGTACACATACCCCTGGGGGATGCCAAGGTCTTCCAGGGGGGACATCAACTCATCTAGATATTTGCCGAGTTTTACAACAGGCTACATAAAAAGCACTAGCGAAGTCGGTACAAATGAAACTTTCATACAGACAATGAGTTTATACTGCCCTATATACTGTACACTGAAATGTAAGTACAATATTTATAATCCAAATGATTTGTTTTATAATTATATGGTAAAAATGAGAAAGTCAGCAATGTTTCAGTAACAGTGTCCTGTGACTGTGTGACACTTTTGTATTTTGATGTTGGAGTTTGTAAGCAAGTAGTTTTTAAGTGAGATGAAACTCGGGGGGTATGTAAGACAAATCAGACTCCTGAAAGGGGTACAGTAATCTGGAAAGGTTGAGAGCCACTGAGCTAGAGTACAGCTGATGGAGCCTAGATATCCCGACAGGCAGGTGAGTCATGTGTTTCTCTGTGAGCTTTTGTGTGTTGACTACAGGGAATGTATCAGAGGAGCATGTGGGAGTCTCACATTGGACTGGTGTTAAGATAGAGGTGGGAAGAAGGGTTCTTCAGCACTACAATCTAAGGTGTATTTCCCAGCTGGGGTTAGGCCTCAATCCAGAAGGAGCTGTTTGCAAATAAGTAGGAATATTTGAATGAGAGCGCGCCAACGCATGCACCTCCCTGCTACAGTGTACCCACCCCGGCCCTATAGCGCACACTAGCTCACCTCCCACAGCCAGTGGTACCTATAATAGTTGTGACTGGCTCATCAGCTCTTCCCTTACTAAGCTCGCCCCAGTGAGACTAGCCTGGGTTTTCTGTGGTGTCCTGGGGAACATCCCTTCAAAATCTGTGGCCAGGATTTGGAACAATCAAAGGCCTCGTCTACACTCTAAATGCTTTGCCCGTAGAGCTACGCTGGCAGAGCCCACCAGCCCCCTCCCTGAATGACTCTTCTGTTGGCACTGCTGGGGTTTTTACCGGAAATAGCTGTGTCACTGGGGGACTCACGAGAGACACAGACAGACATGTCTGAGGGGCTGCCAGTCACCTGGGCCATCCCTCCCTCTGCATGCATTGAGGTTGCTTCTACACAGGTAGAAATGGGACCCACAATCCCTTGGTGGTGCAACTCTATCGGTGGTGGAGGCTGTAGTGTAGACAGGGCTCCATCTTTTAACCACTGAGCAAGGTGACTCCCCTGTGCCCTGTCTACACTAGCACTCCCATAGGTGGACCTGCTCTGGTGAGGAATTATGAGTTCTGTTTTGTATCTAGGGTGACCAGATGAGATGAAGAAAATATCGGGACGTCTGGTCACCCTATTTGTATCTATTCTCTTTCCACCAGCTAAAGCTGCTCCTGGGTCCTGCTGATGCGCCCTGATGATGACACAGCTATCCCTGGTTGCTTGTTTCTTGGATAAGCTATGGTTGCAACTAAGCCCCATGTGGTGGCATTGCAGGTGGGAATTTGATTCAAGAGGAATGTGGGAACTTTATACTTACAGACGTACTGTCTGCTTACAGAATACTTCTGTGTCACTTCCCCAGCCATCTCCCGGCCCTCAGCTGTTCCGCAGCAGGGATGCGTTGGGCGCAAGCTCTGGGAAAAGCTGAGCCTGGTGGGACTGTTACCCCGTTTCTGCTTTGTACCCCCTAGTCTGCCTTGCTCAGGAAGTATTTATATTGTTGTCTGAGCCTCCCCAGGTTGGCCAGAATTTTCCCATATGGGAGACCCGATTGTGAAAAAGAGCTCAGCATATGGGTCTTCAGAAAATCTGACCCCGACTCTGGGTGCTGCTCAGCATTTGAAAATCCTTCCCTGAGCTCTGTTGGAACTCTGGCTTGGTATCGCTGGGCCAGGTTCTCTGCTGGCATGACTCCATCAATGTCAGTTACAATGTTGCCAACACTAAGCATTCAAAAATAGCTAGTCAGGCTCCCCTAAAAATCATCCGATTGGCTTCAAAATCAAGAGTGTTTTTGATTTATTTTAAAAGTTGGCTCTTTTTATGTGCCTGCTGGTTTCTGAACCGTTAGAATTCACGTTTTCAGGCTTTGCCCCCAAAATACAAGGGTGAGGAATGTACCTTTTAAAAAAAATATTACTTAATCACATGACTCCAGGAGCTGGGGTCTTTAAGAGAATCACCGAATAGCACAAGAGTTACGATAGAATCCCAAGAGGTGGCAACGCTGCGTTACGCTGTGGGAGAATTTGGCTCACTGAAGCTGTCCAATGGATTTGCCTCCTTGGGAAATAGAATTGCATTCAGGCCCAGAAGATGTAGCATCCCAGCTTCACCCCTCTTCGGGGCAGGGACTGTCTACTACTCTGTGTCTACACAGCGCCTGGCACAATGGGGCCCCATTCTTGGTTGGCCCTTAGGCAGTGCCGTAATGCACATGATTAAATCACCAGGGCTCGAAGGACCTGGTTTTCCAGGAGTGTTGAACAGTTGTAACTCCAGTTGACTTGAATGGGAGCAAGAGGTGCCCTGCAAATCTGACCCTAATTGTACCAATGGGGCACGGTGTGAGTGGGAAGGGACAGGAGTGCTGGAAATTGTTTCTGATGCATAAGATGGGCCTGAATTGTACAGCCAGGCCTAAAAGGGAGTTGGCAGCGGGAATCCAGAGGCAGTGAGAGACAATCTATTTACCTTGCTGCACCTACGAGTGTTTGTCTATCCTCTCCTCCTCCCATGCATGCACAAACACGCTAGGTACTAACCCATACAAATCCCCGCCCTCCACCCCCAGGCTCTTGGGTGTCTATTCTGCTGGGAGCTGCTGCTGGCCTCCATGCTTGTTTATCCAGGAGCTGCACTTTGCTACTTAACACCTGCCAGTTCGCTGAGCTGGGGTTTTCCTGGAGGAGGAGGAAAGAAACATTTCTGAAGCATGTGGGGGTGGGGGTGGGGGTGGGGGATGCTAGGAAAAGGCCCAGCTCAGCTTGTACAGTTTAGTTGCCACTGTCTTCCTCTCCCTGAAATCTCAGCCCCGATGTGCCCAGGATTTAAAAGTAAAAGATTTAGAGATGAGTCTGGTTTGATCTGAAATTTTGTATTCAAACATCCCAGAGCTTGGGTCCCCATAATAGGCTGAACCGAAATCCTAAATGCAGCAGGCTAGGATGCAGGGGAAGTTTGAGTCCAGGTTCTGATCCAAATTGTGTAGCTGGGGTCCATCTCTTTAAATAAAATAAAGAAATCTGTTCATGCTGAAGGTATCACTTGATATTTCTCGGAGCAACTAAGTGATAGTTAGTTTTAAAAATCCCCATGCCCCGCCCACTCTGTACCTGGGTCCCGCCCACACCATTTCTTTTGCCCCTCCCACTCTCTTTGTCCTTGGACCTTGCCTACTCCTTAGCCTTTGTTTCACCAAATCTGTCCGCACCCTTCTGCCCACAACACAACTTCTCCTTTCTCCCGCTCAGTTGCTCCTGTGCATTTTTTTCCATCCAAGAGGCGTCTGCATTTCAGATATTAAGTGATTTCTGCATGTCTAATCTATGAAGTGTTATGAGACCTTCAGATGAAAATGCTCCATAAATCTCATTGTTAGTCAGGGTGGATTGATTTAAATCAGCCGTTTAAATCATGATTTAACTCAGCAAGCAGAAACCCTTGATTGAAATAGTTGATTTTAATCTCATTTTGCATTGCACTTTTTATTTTCCTAGGGAAATGTTCAATCTGATTGGTTGGTATAACCACTAAAATATAGAATCATAGAAATGTAGGGCTGAAAGGGACTTTGGGAGGTCATTTAGTCCAATCCCCTGCATTTAAGCAGGACCAAGTATATCTAGATATATGCTGATTTGCAATTAACTTTGGACTAAATTTGGGACTTCTTTTTCCTAAGCAGGAGCAAACACTATATCTATACACATTTATTTAAGTATTTAGGTAGTTTAACATATGTGTGGACAGATTCTTATATTTTATGATGGTGAATGATGCATTTTGTATGATGATTTTTTACTTGGGATTTGTGTCAAGCGGTATATGGATGGAAATGAGAATTCAGTGGGAATGTGCAATATTGTTTTTAATTAGTTAAATAAAACTACCTATCATGTACTGGATACATGAGGAGAAAAAAGTAAGTTTATCAGAACATGTTTTACATTTAAAACTCATTTATTAAACAAAGGAAGTATGAATTGCAGGTGGTGAATGGACAGATTGATTCTGGACCCCAAAGGCTAGAATTTCAAAGGTATTTAGATACTTAAAGATGCAGATAGATGCCCGGTGCAATTTTCAAAAGTGGCTAACCAGGTTAGGTGCCTAACTCCACTGAAATCTAATCTGCTTATGTGCTTCTGAAAATTGCTCTAGGCACCTCTCTATAGCTTTAGATGCCTAAAGTCCTTTGAAAACCTGGCTCCATGTCCTTCAGGTTTTTAGAATTAGTAGATCTCATCCTCTCCCACCTGGTTTTTATTCATAGACTGGAAGAGGAAAACAAGCTTTCCTGATTTTTTCCATTCAACTAGTCCAAATGAAGAAAGTTTTCTCCCTGCAACCGCTAGTTAAACTGAAAGCCAGAGTAATTAAGGCAAAAGCTTTTCAGCCCACCAGAAACTGAAAGTACTTACATTTGGATAAATCTAAATGCCAGCATTTGCTCCATTGTGAAGACTGAAAATCATAGCGATAGTTAATGCAGCACTTGACATTGTGACATATTCATACAGCTCAAGTTGACCTCAAAAGTTAAAGATGTTTTCCCCCCGATTCTGTGTGTAATTAAAAAAGTAGCATGCTTTAACTCGTTAAATATTGAGGCGTGCTCATTGATGCAGCATTTATTTATTTAGATCATTCTAATAGAGTACAGTAAATTTGGGCCTTCCCATAGGTTGTCAAATTTAATTTTAAGCAGATGTATTTTTAAAAAGAAAAATGTATTTTATTTAAATTAAAAAAATCTGATTTTTATTTATTGTTTTTAAAAATCAATTTCTATCCACCCAGTTGTTAGCAGTACTAAGAGAAACAGGTACAGCTGTGATCTCATAGCTGAGCTGCAGAAATGCTTCCTCTGGGTGCTGTCCCCTTGTTCCTTTGCACCAGTATTTCTCAAACCGTGGTCCAGGGTGCATGTGGTGGTCTGCAGAGAGGTGATTGGTCACAAGGTGCTGGCTGGTCCCTCCCCTTTGCTTCCAGCTGCAAAATTCCATTAAAGACAGCTACTCTTCTGTTATTACAGTGTTACCTATGCTCGCAACAGGTGGTGTTTTTGTTAAAGCTCAAACTCCTGGAGTCATTGGATTACATGAAAAATGCTTTTTTTCTCTCTTTCTTTCCTTTTTTCTTTCATAAAGTTTCCAGCTTGGGCGGTTGTGGAGAAGAACATGACCTGAGAAGACTCAGAAACTAGAAGACAACTCAAAAGAACCCCAGATTTTATTAGTTTTTGAAGCGAGTTTTTTAACTCGGTCTCACGGTTTTTTGGGGCCTGACTCATGATCTTTGAATGCCTGGGACAGGCAGTACTACACTATTCCATCCAAAGCAATTGCTGTATTGTTCACAATGATGTTACACAATTGAGAATGGGATGGGAGGCATCCGTGAGATTATCCCTCTAAGATGTGGTTTCCGTCGGAGAAAGTATCAGAGCTCTAGCTTTATAGGTAAAGATGACTGGAAACATTCTAATGAACCATTTTTCATTGGAATTTTCCAATTCGTTGAAATGGAAATAGTTTGCAGAGACAGTTCAATTTTGATGAAGTTCCGACAGAAACCTGCCAGCTTGCCTGTGCATCTCCAGGGCAGCCT
This sequence comes from Platysternon megacephalum, assembly GCA_003942145.1. NCBI lineage: Eukaryota > Metazoa > Chordata > Testudines > Platysternidae > Platysternon > Platysternon megacephalum. The sequence goes on along the minus strand of QXTE01000152.1, from coordinate 2,116,182 downwards.
GCCTGCCGGGCTGCTAGGGATGCCAGGGCTTCCAGATGCAGAGCTGTGGGTCAGCCCTGGCATTCAGAGTGCCCTGGGGCAAGGGGCACCAAGGCTTCCAAATCCGGGGCTCTGGGGTAGTCCGCTGAGTGTGCTGCCCAAGAACCGGGGCTCCATTCCCATTTGCAGAGAATTTTGGGTTTTGTTCCAAACCGGAATGCAACCAAATTTTGAAATATCAAGCTCCTCCCCCAAATGGAACAACCTTTATATTCCCATCCCTCGGCCTGCTCCGAGATAGATTCAATCTTGTCTCCCGCTAACATGGAACCTTTGTCGGGCAGCCTTCTTGACCACAAAGCACAGGCTGGTGGAAGCGATGAGCCTGCTGCTCCGCGTTGTAAATGCGGATGATGGATTGCAGAGCTGAACTTTCCCAAAGTTTGAGACGTGCCCGCAGGTATGTTGAGGCATGATATGTGTATGTTGGGGGGGGGAGGTGCGCATGCATATTGGTGCCTGCGTGTGCATTATCCAACACGTGGCTCTGGAGCAGGCCAGTCTTACAAAACAGGGGTAGTAAGGACGTAGGGTGGTGAGGTTCATGAGTCTCACCTTTGGCTCAGTGAAGATGTGCACCCCCCCTGGAGTCTGTATCTGAGGCTGTTGCCATGTGCTTGGAGGCTAGTGAGCTGATAAGTTGCATTATGGCCTCTTACTCCTGATACGGAGATTGGCCTGTCAACCTGAGCCCTTGGTTCCTTGTGGGGTTAACGACAGCGTGAGTCACAAAGGCAGCATGGGGGAGACTGAATCTGCTTTGGGGAGCAAAGTGCTCCAGCAAGAGGATGCGGGGTGGGAGGCCAGAGCTTGGAAACTGTACACAAGAGTGCACCTGCCAGCCTCCTCCCACTGAACAAATCCTCCCCAGCCCCAGCCAGCTGGCACGAGGGATACTAACAAAGAGTTGTAAAAAGGCCAGAGAGGAAAATGATTAACTTGGGGAATGGCTGCTAAGGAGGAATGCAAAGGGACAATTAATTAAGGACTCAGTGCTTGGCCCAGAGGTCTTCTCTTGCAAATGGAGCATCAAAGCAGGAAAAATATTGTAGCAATTCCATGTCTCTCATTGTGCTGCTTGCCACAGGGAACTTCGCAGCCGCAGGGATACTGCACAGATGGTCCTGTTCTGAGAGCACTGGCTTCTACCCTTTGTGCTGATGGAGAATCTCCATTAGCTATTAGCAGTATAAGGCCTATGATACATAGCTGAGCAGTTCTGACTCCATCCAGTAGAGAGCAAGAGACACACACGCACATGCTAGCCAGCTCATTATCTGTCATCACATTCAAGTATGCAATTAAATTTTACAGTTTCCAACAAGCTCTGCAACATTTTTATGTATCCAGCACCTAACATTTGTTAGTGCTGGAGAGGTAAACAAAGAAACAAGGCTCCTGCTTTAAGCAGCTTGCAATGAAAATATCAGCTGATGGCACTTCCGGGTCTGATTCTCCCTTGCCATGCGTTATGGGCAGTCATTTTTACCTGTGCAAAGTAGGTGTAAAAAGCATTCTCCACTCATGGTGGTGGGACTGTTTTGCACCCCTTGTAAATTACGCCCGGGTGCAAAGCAGTGGAGAATCAGGCCTGCTGGCAATAGCAATAGAAAAAGCTTGTGGAATATTTGAGCGGCTGCTTGTGTTTCTGTGAAGCATTTTCAGCTTCTAGCTGGATTCCTGCAGCTGCTCTGTTTTGGGTCAATGTCGTCCGTCTCCCCCCCCTCCGCCCCCCGGGCTTTTGGTCTCTGCTAGTCGCACAAGTTCACTGTGGCAAAGGGGAATAACTCAGGCAAACAGCGAGCTTGTCCCAGCGCCAAGAAAACATTCTTTCAGGCCAAATTCCTTGACACTTTCCCTTTTACTCAGCTCCGGTTTGAAAAGTACCCTGTTGGAGGGACTTCCCTTCTGTGAGTCACCCCATGGTCATGAGGGGTGACTCAGCACTCAGACACGAGGCCAGCCACTGGCCTGGGACTCCTGCAGGAAACTGGAAGGAAGGCGACTGGAGAACAAATGCTAAGGGGAGGCGAGGCGGGAATGGAGGTGGCGGGGGTGTGTGTGTGGGGGGAGAGAATTACAGGTGATAGGCAGGAAGCGGGCGGACTGAGAGATGGAGCTAATGCCAGGGTAAGAGCATGAGCAAGGGGGATTAAAAGAGACCGAAGGAGCCAAATTCTCTGCGGGTGTAAATGGATAAACTCCACGGACGTCAGTGGAGCTGCTGTGCCCGTTTACACCCGCAGAGAATTTGCCTCTCCCCCGGCTACTACAGCATGGAAAAGGCAAAAGAACAAAGAAAAGGAGACGGATGAAAGGGCCAGATCCTCAGCTTGTGCCCATCCCACAGGGTGACACTGACTTACACCAGTGAGCGAGCGAGGAGAGATAGAAGCGAGAGACAGGTGGGAACAAAGGGAAAAGCGAGACAGGTGAAAAGACGAGGAAGAGGTAGGGATGGAGAACCAGGAAGTAAAAACAAGCACCCAACTAAATTAGTTTATTATGGCTTGTCTAGACCGGAGAAATATGTACTGATGTAGTTACACTGGTAATACACTAGCAGACATCTGCTGCACCAGTGCGACCCCCCCCCCCTTGCCCCTCCAGCATAGGGGCCCTGTGCCAGCTGATTCTGTGGCTTTACCTAAACCACACTCTCTTGAGGCGCTGCACGCCTGCTCGGATACAAACTACCACAGACTCAGCTGGCCAGAGCCGGCCCTGGGACAAGCCCACGCTGAAGTCAAGTTGGGCCCAGCGTTTCAAAGCCCGTGGTCTGACCCAGGAGTCCATCTCCTTTTGCACATTGTACAAAGTGCTGTTGATCAGCTGGGAATCACTGATGCTCTATGGCATAAAGTAACCTGCTGCAGACGCTGCTCAGAGTTACAACTCTTCCAAGGCTCCTCCTGCCTCCGAACGGATTAATCATTATTTCTGCCCCGGGAGCAAAAAAAAGGCTAAGAGCAGGGACCCAGCATCTAATCATCTGGGTGATGGTTTGCAGAACCACTTGCTTCTAGGCTGCTGACCTGAGTCCAGCCCACATCAGTAGTGAGGGGCTATTCTCACGGTGTGAAATGAGCTGGGGTGGGGGAAGTGAAGGTTTCAGTCCAATTTGCTACTGGGACAAGTTTCTACATCAGAAAAACCTGCAATTGGTGCTATGTAGGGTGACCATGTAGAAAGTGTGAAAAATTGGAACAGGGGGTGGGTGGCAATAGGTGCCTATATAAGAAAAAGTCCCGCATATCAGGACTGTCCCTATAAAATCGGGACATCTGCTCACCCTAGTGCTATGTGGTTTCTTTTTCAGCAGCTGCAGCAGAGTGGCCAAAGAGACTGAACTCCCCTGTAATTGCTAACTCTGCTGCTATACCTCAAATAAAAGACTTCAGGGCCCGATTTTGGTTTACACCAAGGCCCCTTTACATCGCTCTGCCCTTAAGGAGGTGTAAACTTGACACCTGATGTATTATTATTTGTATTCCAGAAGTACCCAGAAACCCCATGTGAGATCAAGGCCCCATGGTGCTAGGTGCTGTACGTACAGCTTTCAGTGCTTTTCACCCGCACTCAAATTCACTGAAATTTATTTTAAAGAGAAAAGAAAAGAAAGACAGGCCCATGCTTAGCATACTGGAGTTCTGATCCCTGACTGGGGCCCCTAGGTGCTACCACACTGCAAATAATTAATAAGGCTTAAGCTGCAGCTATATGTCTAAAATGTTCACCCCCCCCATATTTACTGTGCTGTTACTTCTCCTTCATACAGTACCTCCGTTTGAGATGATTGAAAATTCAGGAATCATATGATAAAAAACATACCTTCCACCACGCATTTGAATTAGTTTGGGTCGCTTTCAGCAGGTTTCATCCGATCATTGGTGATAGAGATTTGACCTTTAATTAATAATATAAAGGCCAAAACTGAGACAGAAGGGAGAAAAAGAAATAGATATGTGGGATAATTTAAAAAATATTCCCACTCCATGTGGCATTATTCAAACATTGCAACTAGAGCTGTTCGAAACTTGGAATTTCCGTGCCGTGGGAAATACCAGCATTTTTTTGGGGGGAAAAAAAAGTTCTGGATCAGAATGAAAAGTTGAACTTTCAAAAGTTTCTGCTACAGAAAATTTTCAATAAAATTCATTTTGGATCAGTTGAAATGTTTCAATTTTTACCTTTTAATATATTATTTTTATTATTTTTCCATTTGATTTGATTTTTTATTTGATTGTATAATTTGGCAATTGGTTTGGTATTTGGTATTCTAATTGGTTTGGTAATTTGCATTGTCACTGGTCATTTGTAATTTGTTCTCTAATTGGTCATTGGTATTGTGATTGGTATAATATAAACATAAAATTAAAAAATATACAATAAACTTGGAAACAAAAAGGTATTTTGAAATGAAAATTCAAAACAATCCATTCTGAGAAGGTCAAATCGGAACATTTTGGATTGATTGAAATGCTCCATTTGGATTTTTGTTCTAAATGAAATTACCTTGAAATTGACATGTTGCTGTGGAATGTTCCGAGTTTGATGAATCGGCATTTTCCGACAGAAAAACATTCCATTGGAAAAATTTCAGCCTGCTCTAATTGCTACTGATATTATGGCATTGCTTTGTGCCAATTGCAGCACACCGCAGTGGGTAAGTGCATGACAAGATCAGGGCTGCTTTCAGGCTGTGTAAATCAGTGTAGCAACATTAATTTCAAGGGAAATGTGCTGATTTACAACAGCTGGGGCTCTGGCCTTTGGACTTCAATAGAGCAACTAGGGTGACCAGATAGCAAGTGTAAAAAATTGGGACAGGGGGTGGGGGGTAATAGGTGCCTATATAAGAAAAAGCCCGCAGAATCAGGACTGTCCCTATAAAATTGGGACATCTGGTCACCCTAAGAGCAACACCAATTTATACCAGCTGAGAGTCTGGCCCAATATATTTAAGCAAGTGCTTGACTTGCCATCCTTGCTATATCCCAAATATTGTGTGCATGAGCGTGCGTGTGTAAATTTGTCAAGAGCCTTCGAGCAGAGGACTAAGGACAGTGTGGTCTGCAGGAATGTGAATCAGAAGAAGAGCCCTTAAGTTCCATGCCGGATCTGTGACTGACTCACTCTGTTTCCCTGGGCAAGTCACTTCATCCCCCTGTGTCTGTCCCTCCCCATGCCCAGCAAAAGGGGAATACCAGTATTGACCTAACTCATGTGCAGATTGAACTTCCACTAGCACTGGCAGCGCAGGCACTGACACAAAAGCAAAGAGCCTAGGGGATGCACAGGTTTTTAAAGAGCTGATTCTAATTTTCTGTGTTGCTCATTCTTCCTCTGACCATGCCTTTCTCTACTTTTTACATGCAGCACAGTTAGCCTGTGGAACTCATTGCCACATGAGATCACTGACAGCAAGAGTTTAACTCTAGAAGGACCCCTGGGCTGATCCAGTCTGGCAACCCCTGTGTTCCTATCCTCTGTACGGCACTGTGCATGCTATCAGCATGCAGCAAATCATCAACAATAATCAGGTTGAGTTTGGAGGCAGAGGTTTCTGAGCTTTGTGTTTTTAACTTTACCTGCATCCAGCTGTGCCACTGACTTGCTGCGTGATGAGACCTTCAGAAAGTTATTGCCCTTCTCCAGGCCTCAGTTTCCCCATCTGAAAAATGGGGGTAATGACCCTGAGCTGCCTCCAGAGGGGCTGTGAGGTTTAACTTGTTAACGAGAGCCTCAGATGAAATACACTCTATAAAAAGGCAAAATTAAATCTTTTTTTTTTTTAAACAGAGGCAGTGTGGGCCAGTGGCTAGAGCACTGGACTGGGACTCAGAAGACCTGGGTTCTGTTCCAACTTGACCTGGGGCAAGCACATCCCCTCTTTCTGTCTGTTTCCCCTCCCACTTGTTGTCTTGCCTGTAAGCAATTTTGGGACAGGGATTGTCTCTCACGATGTGTCTGTACAGCTCCTAGCACGATGGGACACAGTGATCTTGGCTGGGACCTGTAGCTGCTACTGTAATACAAACAATTAATCAGACTCAGGAAAGATGAGCCATACTGGTCCATCCGTCAGACTGTGGTTTCCTGCTGCCATCTAATGTGGAAATGGGGCACCGCAGCCCTAGCTGTCTGGGAGGATCACACATGCAGGATGTACAGCGATTTGGCTTGTGGAATGCAATGAATGCAGGGGGATAAGGTTACATTCCCCTGTGGGATCTGTGCTCCCTGTTCCCTTGGGAAGATTTTTGCTTTGCAGTGTAGGAGTCATCTGGCCTCAGAGCTGCTCTCCTGGGCAGGGACTGCCACCGGCTCGTACCAATCCATTTTATGTGCTCATGACATTTGCAGCATTCACTGTAAGCGCCGCAGGAGCTGACCCCTCTGGGCTCTGGTTCTCCCCTGCCTGGCCCCTCGTGGAGTCATTTGCACCTGTGCACAATGAACGCAGAGCGAATTCTGATCTGGTAGCCTGCTTCACACGCCCACTTTGCGGAGACGGCACAAGGCAGGAGCCAGCGGGGAATTGGGTGCATGGAGGGCCAGAGTGTCTCAAGAGCCCAGCTCCCATTTAGGCCCAAGGGTAGGAGTTTGGGCCGAAGCTGAGTGCTTTTGAAACGTCCACCCCAGAAGAGCTGTGCATGCTGGTTGCTAATTTAGGTGTCGCACAATGGGGGCTGAGCTCTTGTGAAAACCTGGCCCCAGCTGCGGGGTGGGGCTGAGCCCTTGAAAATCTAGCCCTATGTCTCTCTTCCTCTAGGGTGAGAAGTTAGCACTTCCTTATTTGCCACCCTACCCAGTCGGATATGAGTATCTCCCATTGGAGTCAGAGCTCACAGGGGAAGAATGGAGCCCTTGCACGAGATAGCATGGCTGCTTTTCATCATGTCCCCTAGTGGATCGAGCAGTGGACTGGGACTCAGGAGACCTGGGTTCTAATCCCAGCTTCACCACTAGCCCAGGCAAGTTGCTTCCTGAGCCTCAGTTTCCCTATCTGTAAAATAGCGATACTGACGTTCTTTATAAAGTGCTTTGAGACCTACTGGTGAAAAGTCCCCCACAGGCGCTAGATATTATTATGAGTGAGATTGTATGGTAATGTGGCATAACAACACTGGCGAATCACGGTGCCTGAGACACTGTGCTACCCTGTGAGCTCAACACAAAGGCCACGTCCTTGAAGAATGGGGCGACCTCACGGATTCTGCGGTGGAGGGGTGACAATCTGGGCTTGAAAATGCAAAGTGCTTCCAAATCCTCCTGCTAGCCTCGGGCAGGAACCAGGAGGAAGGAGGGGCAAGCTGGCAATGCCAGCAGCCAGGAGAAACAGCAGTGCCAGGGGCCAGAAAAGCAGTCAGCATCACTTAGGAGTGGAAGCAGTGCTAGCTAAGAGAAGCAGGAGTGCCAGCAGAGCAGGTAATGCCAGCCCAGAGGAGGTATTAGTGGCAAGGGGCAGTCGCATTGTTATTCCCAATATACAGGCTCCTGGATAATTTCCCCACATGTAATTTGCCATGTTGAGTCTTGCACTCAAACGCAGGGCAAGAGCACAGCTTGGCATACGGAGTGTCTAGATATCTTAGTACTTATATGGCCCCCGTCACTGGAGAATTTGAGCATCTCACAATCTTTCATGTATTTATCCTTACAACACCCCTGTGAAGCAGGGCAGCCTCATGGTACCGAGGGGAAACTGAGGCACAGGGCGACTCAGATCCTCAAAGGTATTTCGGCTTCTAAGGCCCATTGATTTCAAGGAGCTTAAATATCTTTCAGGATCTGGGCCTCAGTGAGTTGCCCAGGATGTTTGTGGCGGAGTACAAATTGAACCCAGAAGCTCCTATGGTCTAGGCTAGTGTGCTAACCAGGGGACCCTCCCCAGTATAGCTTGTTCATCTACAGGAAGGAGAGGCAGCTATACCAGTATAGTGGCGTCCACCCTAGGTGTCGAACTAATATCTCACTAGAAAATCACATCCCTGACCAATACAGTCATGCCAAGCCAAAAGCTGTGCTTAGGCCAGGCCTAACCCATTGTGTTAACACCAGCCAGCTGCTAGCTCACACGCAAATGAAGCGTTCCAGCCACAGCTGGCCTTAGAGCTGAATCACTTAGCCCAGAAGGCTTCGCTTCTTGAGACGCACAGTTATACAACCCCCCGATTTGCAGGGCCTGCTTTCTGTACACAGTACGGTAGCGGTGGCCTGGAGCTGGTGGGCTTGGCTGCTCTCTGTGGGCCAGAAAGTCAACAGGAGAGATGAGCAGAGAGGTTTTCCCTTTGTGCAAGGTAAGCAGTGTTGTGTTTGAGATTCTGCCTATACTGTTAAAAGCAAACTCCCATAAGAGATGGGTTCCTGATCAGCCCTTTGTGTTTGTAGCATCCTAGCCAACCCCAGGGAAGAAACTAAGAGAGAAAAGGGAGTGCTTGATATCCACCCCCCAGAGCTCTGCTTTCAGGGCTCCTCAAACAAAAGAGCAGCCCTTCTTGCTATGAGTTTGCTGCTACTCAGACCCCAGCTGTTCCTGAAAATTAGCTCTTCTCTTTCCCTCCGAACTAGGGAAGGCGCTCCTTTGCGTTCCCTATTCATCTCAGTGTGGTGATAACCCTTGAACCTAATGAAGATCAGGGAAATGGGCAGGGTTGGCAATGACAGAATCCCTTAGTCTGCAGAGAAATCAGCTGAACATGAGGCAACTGGTAACTTTCTACACGGGAGGTTTAATTTGAATTCAAATGGATGAACACTGTTGTAGTTGGTTGGTGTCCTGGGCAGCATATTTTGCATGGTGGGGAAACTGAGGCAATATGTGCTTTAATGGTCCTGTAGTGGAAAGCTAGTCTGACACATTGGCATCGTGGTACGAGAGTGATCTTTAGTATCTGATCCAAGCCGCTTCTGGGTAACAGAAGGTTAATACAGCAGGAGAATACTGCAATAGCTACTGTTGTGTGGAACAGTCATAAAATCTGGTGTCACTAAGACAGAGCATGGGACGGTTCATTTCCCAAATGATATGGGAGCATTATTTGTGTTGTGGTAGCACCTCAGAGCCCCAATCATGGGTCAGGGTCCCGTTGTGCTAGGTGCTGTACAAAGACGGCCCCTGCCTCGAAGATCTTACACTCTAAGTATAAGAAAAGGGATCACAGGTGGCTGCAGGCAGACAGACTGGGAGCACAAGGAAACAGGGAGGTAATATTGGAAGTGTCATGTGATGACTCCACAGGAAAGCAGTTATTAAGCTAAAGATGGGCCCATAGCCTTGGTTCTGAACAACCCCAGCATGGCTTGGGGCAAGCATCCTGACCCAGATTTAGCTACTTGGGTCTCTCTCTCGATGCTCAAAGATGCATCAGATACTCTTTAGCTATGTCTTTGAGGGGTGCGGTGGTGGTGAAGGAGAGTTGGTACTTTAAATATAACAAAGCCCTGTAGAAAGGGAACAGGCAAATGGCCAGTGGTTTGGGGAAGGTGCTTCATTGATCAAAATAGGGGTGCATGTCGAATTTTAGCACAGGATGGGTTTCCATGGGATTTGAGTGGGGAAAGTGTATTCATATGTAGCTGTAGTTATACGATTTAGCTGCTAGATGTCTCTGTGTGCTGCATAAACTTCTAGACAGCATATAGTGCCTGATTTAAAAAACAACAACCACCAGCTGCAAAGCTGGAGCTCAAGCTGTGTGGAAGGCAAGCCTGTTTCTCTGTAGTTGACGTTGTCTTGGATAACTGGCACTTGCTGTTTAAGCGGGACTGTGATTTCTTGTATCCTGATGGGAACCTTTCCTGTAGATTTCCATTGAGCCTTGGTGTGCAGTGCTCTGAATTAACGACGTGCTCGGAGACTCTAGTGAGCCCCAGTGTCCATTTGATGCTTTGGCGTTTACTGCAGTCTTGGCAACATGGAGCCTGCCCTGGGCTAGGGCTCCTGGTAGCTTTTTAGGGCCCTTTGTGAAGTCAAGTTGTGGGCTCTCCTCCAGTCCCATCCTGTCACTGAGAGAGGTCCCTCTGCATACTCCCCTCCTTCCCCCCCCCATACCCATCACCATAGGCTGTTTGCTTGCAACCCAGCCCATTGGGATGGGGAGAGCATCTCTGCCCCAGTGTATGAGCCTCAGTGTCCTCTAGAGTGATTCTTTATACAGGCAGAAGAGCAGGAAGGGGAACCCAGATTCATGTCCTTATGGTGGGCAGTTAGGGAGTTCGCCATCTGCTGTGATAAAGCTGATGCAGGGGTTGGATGAAGCCAGAAATGGGTCGGGGTGTGTGTGCTATACACATATGATCGGGGACAGATCCTGTTCACTATGGAGATCTCCTTCAGTTCGAGTGATAGGGGCTGGTGTCAGAAAGGAAGGACCAGGTTCTTGTCTGTTTGTGGATGATGCAGCTAATAACTGTGTCTGATGTGGATCTGTTACACCGGTGTCAGGTGCAGGCATGTAGTATGGGCCATGGGAAGAAGGGACTCCTGTGTGGACTGTGCAGGCCAATCGGCCACCCTGGCTCTGTTCTCCCAAGCTTATTGCATACTCCAGTCTCCCACCATCCATCATGCAAGCAGCTCAGTGGGCGTTTACAAGGCTGTAATTTACCTTCCTGAATGGCTCTCGGACTGATTAATTACTTGCTTAGCAACTGCTCATTTGTATGTTGCTGGTGAAGCCAGGAGAGGAACAGAAGGGAAATGTGTATGTCTTACCTAGAACGGGACACTCACCATGGAGCAGGATGTCTCTGTACGGCTGAGCAGGGGTGGGAGGTGCAGATGAGGGGTTTTAAAAACAAACCTGGGCATTTCTTGCTGATGAATGAGCCTAAGAACCCAACAGTGCTTCCTCCATAGGAGATGAAGTGTTAAACCTCCATTGATACAGGTAATGTATACCAGCTCTAAATGAAACCATCTGCTTTCAAGCATAGTCATTCATGGGTGAGATGAGTACAGTAGTTAAGTCTCAGCTCGGCAGTGTCATGCGGAACTGTCCCTCTTTGTGGAGTATGAGGGGCGGGTATTTATTGTATTGATTTATTTTTATTGGGCAAAATGTTTAGTCTCTCCTTCCAACACCTCCACCACCCCGGATTGATCATCTGTGCTATGGTAGCCCGGAGAGGTCCCATTGTGTTAGGCACTGTACAGGTAGCCCCTGAAAACTGAAGGGTACTCCAGGTGGGGAGCTGAATGAGGAAGTGACTTGCCAAAGGTCAAGTGGGGAGTCGGTGGCAGAGGTGGGAATTGAGCTCAGCTCTCCTGAGTTCTAGTCCAGTGCCTTCACCATGGGGTGGTCCTTCTTCTCAGGGCACCTTGGAAGTTAAGCCCTGTTCCTCTCTGCAAAGGCCCTGATCTGTAGACTTCAGAGCTGGTTGTTTTTATGTGCAAGCTCATTGGCTGTAGTGTGGTAGCTGCCTCCCTTGTTCAGTCCTGGGCCGTCTTGCAGTCTGTGCTGCACATGGGAGCTGTCACTGTCCCTGGAATAAGTCAGGTTTTGCTGTGGTTGGGAGCAGCTAGTGCAGGGACTGGAAGGAGTGGCTAATCTTTCCTAGGCATCGCAGATGCATAAGCGGTTTCTATGCAGAGGTTCCCCATTCATGTCAGCTTTGGACTGCGAGGAAACTGAAGGTGAAGCTGAGACTTGAGGGCTGGAGTCAAGGATGAGTGGTGATTGAGGTTTTTGTTTTTCTTAAGCAACTCTTGCTCTGTTTCAAAGGAGCCCGATCAGGACAGCGCTTGCAGTGCGGAGGGAAAGGGCTGCTGGGAGTATAGCGGGACCACAGGGGCTGATGCAACGATTGGAATGAACCACTACGAACTGTAGACACAAAAAGATCCAAAGGGGTCAATGAGTTCTACCTATCTGTTGCAAGGCTCCATCGCTGTAACATCTGGGCACCTCGTAATGCTTATCTTCCCAATGCCCCTGGGAGGTAGGACAGTACCATTAGTCCCATCGTACACATGGGGAGATGAAGGGACATGCCAAAGATCACCCAGGAAGTCTGTGGCAGAGCTGGGACTTGCACCTGGTGTCCCCAGTCCCAGGGCAGTATCCTAACCACTGGACCAGCCTTCCTGCTTCCACTGATTTCAATGGAGGAAGATCAGTCCTGTGGCAAGGAGAGATGGGCCTGAACTGGAGTCCCCAATCCAAACAGCCTGAGAGAGAGAGAGAGAGTGTGTGTGTGTGTGTTTGCAGTTGGAACCCAGGTTGGAATTCCGCCGCTGGTTCGAAAGGATTGGAGCAGAGAGAGCCCCAGATCGGAGCACTTCTGAATTTTGGAGGTGTTTGAAATCTGGAGCCAAACACTGCCCCTCGGCTCTTCTTTCTTAGGAATAAATCACCGAGGCCCTTCTCAAACTCTGTGATCATCTCCGGAATCCCGCGAGAAGGCGAAACCCCAGACCCAAGCAGCCCTGAGTCGCGGGAAAGTCTGGCTCTGGAACTTAACATTGCGGGCTCACTCCCAGCTCTCGTCCTTACTGACCTGCACCTTTGCTGGCTTTCAGCCCGGCAGTGTGGACCCGTCTCACCTGCCAGGATTCCAGCTCCTGCCTGCAGCACGAAGCACAAACCTCTTTGTGCCGTTCACCTTTGCCCGAAGCGCAGCGAGCGGGCTGCGGCAGGAGAGAGCCTCTCAAAGCGAGGGAGTGAGAGCTACGGGCACGGACTGAGGGCAGCCTGTGGCTTCTCGGTGTCAAATGATCCTTAAAATAGATCTAAGTGCTGGCTTCAAGGAACAGTCTTGTGTGCAGCTTCAGAGACCTGTTCCGTGAATCTTTAGTGCCGCCTCCCCTTCGAGAGCCATCCTGTCCTAAATTGTTCGAGATGGGCACTAAACTCTAGACCAAAACACCCCCTGCCCCAATTTTCTGCAGGTTGGAGCTCCTTAGTAGCAGGTTCCTGGCTTTACAACAGGTTGAACCAAAACCCAGGACTTAAATGCCCCAGGTATAAATCTTGGTATCACAATAGCCTCTAGAGTACTAGATGGTTTGCATTATCCCAGTCCCTTCCTGCTCAGCGCTGTACATGCACATCGTGAGAGACAGTTGCTGCCTCCTAGAACTTGGTTTAAATAGACAATAAAGCGAAAACACCCATTATCTGAGGCACAGAGAGATTGAGTGACTTCCCCAAGGTCATACAGGCAGTCTGTGGCAGAGCTGGGAATTGAAGCCCAGTTTCCTGGAGAGTCCCAACTACAAGACCATCCTTCCTTTTGTTCCAGGCTCAGGATTGTCTTTCCTTCTGAGCTCCTGTGTTCGATTTGTTTAGACCAGGCTACATATAGTGATAGTTTACATTTGCAAAGTGCCTTTCAGTGACTAAGGAATGCTTCAGTGACTCTGTGGGAATGCCACATTGCTGAAATGCAGCCACCTCTAGGGTGGGGTGCAGCCCCTGTAAAACAGTGCACAGCAACACCATGCTACAGCTTCAGACTGCAAGTGAGAACTTTGCTCCATTCCCTCTGCGATTTCAAATGGATGCAAGTGCCCAAGTTGGAATTTGGCCAGGAGCAAGGTTAATACCCTTAATTGTTGCCGTGAGTGCCACGGGATCCATAATAACCAAGTGGTTGGGATCTTGCATTTTCTGAACGGCTGCACCTCCAGCAGCGCAGGGTGGATCCCTCGCCAGGCTGGGGCATGGAGTCTTTTGTGACTCCAGGGGAGAGAACCACATGCTCAAGAGCCAGCACTGCTGCTTGTAGCAGCTTGTTGGATTTTTCTTGCGGGTCTCCCATCCAGGTAATAAATCTGGCCTGACCCCATCCAGCGGGTTGGAGCTGGGCTGTAAGTGGCTTCCTGTTAATTAACCAGCCTAGGAAGCGCATGGTCCCTACCGAGTCCCTGGAGTGCCATGTGGCTGACACCTCAGTGCCATGGCTGGAGCCTGTGTGGAGCAGCCTCACAGCTGTGGCTCATCCCTCCTGGTACCTGTGCCTCTCCTGTTCTCTCGCCCATCACGCTTTCTGGCTGTCCACCTGGCTCCTGCCAGCCCCCATCCTCTCTGGCATCTGCCTCTGCCGTCAGACTTGCTAGCACCTTGGTCTCCCTGTATCTTATTTCAGTCTCAGGTCCGCTTCCAAAAAAAGGTGTCCCGGCTCCTATAGAACGAACTGGAGTGTTTCCAGTTAGTGGATTCCACGGTTTGCTCGCATGCCTGGCTACTGCTACGTCCCACGTCTAACTTCCCTGTCGGTCCCCATGGCATGGCTTGGGCCGCATTGCTAGGGATGGGTGCAGGCTCCCCGGGCAGACTCTGACCACTGGGGGTCCTGCAACTATGGGCCCCTAATGTGACTGTGTCCTAGCCTGGTTCTGGGAGGCAGCAGGTCCTGGCCTGTTCTTCAGTGGCCTGCACTAGGGTGAGACCAGACCCAAGGGGACCCACCCTAGAGGAAACCGTGACCCTGTTGGTTGGCTCATTCTCGGGCTTCACCAGCGCCAACCTCAGCTGCCCGGCAGCCTCCTCCCACCATGAAACCTGTCTGACCTGCCTAGTCTGCTCCTAGCCTCTTAAGCTCATCTGGCTGTGGAGGCTATTGTCAAATGCAGGGCTCTTCTTCCTGGCTCCTTCCCAGCTGCCCTCTCTCATGAGGACTGATGGCCACTGAGCTCAGCAAGGCTGGAAACTTCTCTGCCCTTGGGGCCCTTCCTTGGAAAGTTGCTTAGAACCTCTCTCCTTCAACCCCCCACTTCGCCCAGGCGCCAATGAAAGGAGCCTCCCGAGCATTTTCTCTTTGCAGTTGTTCTTAAGTGGAATCTGTTCCCAGTGGAACGGCCCGGGGTTGGTATCTTGTTTTTCATGTTGCAATTTGTAACGGAAGTCTCGGCTGGATGGGAGTGAACGAAAATGCATTGGGTGGATGGAGGGTGGAGAGCTCCATTTACTCACGGCAAGCAACACGGCACCGCCCCGGCAGTCTCTTCCACGCCACCCTAGGATGGAGCTTCTAAAGGAACTCGCCCTCCAGGCCTCCAACTGCTGGGAAAAGCAGTGCCACGCCAGGTTGTAGCTTAGAGATGTGGGCACCTGTCTGCGGGAAGCTAGGCTGAGGCCCGACAATGGCATCTACACGGGCCACCGACACCAAAGCTTTTCAGTCATTACCAGCATGGCCAAATTTGGAGGTGAAAGGCTCTATACCTCTCTCTTTCCACCTTCTGAGCCTCCTGCATGGTGGGGCAGCCCTTGGCTGCTAAAGCCAACAGGCTGGCCACAGCGGGTACATCTATGCCACAATAAGACCCACGGCACGGCCACGGCTGGCCCGGGTTAGCTGATACGGGCTCACGGGGCTCCGGCCGCAGGGCTAAAAGTTGTAATGCGGGCATGAAACTCTGCGACGGGGCAGGGTGCCACAAGGCTGAGTCAATTGACCTGGGCTCTGAGACACGGTGGTGCAGGTTTTCTATTGCAGTGTACTGTGTAGACACCCCCCCGAGCTGCCTTGCTCTGAACATGGCTCAGGGCTTTTGCCTCTAAGGCAGCAGCCTCTGCTACCAGTGTCTGGGGCTGAAAGAGGGATCACGTCAGTGCAATTCACCCAGTGCGGCAGGCTCTTGCGTGAGATGCTCTCTCTTTTACAGAAGAGCCTAGAGATGCCTAACCAAGATCAGGGCCCCACTGTGTAGGGCACCGTACAGACCCATAGGAAGAGACCCTCCCTGCCCCGCTGACCTTGCACACAAGAGGCGGGAGAGCAGACAAGGAACCAGGGCACAGAGAAATGGGAATTGAATGCAGATCTCCTAAGCCCCCAGTCCATCCTGGCCTTCCCTTCTGTGCCTTGCTGTTGTACGTTCTGCCTTTCCCTGCGCCGNGGGGGGGGGGGGGGGGGGGGGGGGGGGGGGGGGGGGGGGGGGGGAAGAGCTTGAGTTCTGTTCTCTCCACTCCCGCTCACCTGCCAAGCAAATAAAATGAAACTAATGAAGCGCAGCGCACCTCCCGGCACGCGCCGTCATGCTCAAGTGACTGCAGGATGAGTCATGCGTGCTGCTGGGGGCTGTGCATGGACCAGAACTGCTGCCGATTATGCTGCTCTGTGGGTACCTGAGTGCAGGGGCAGGGCGAGTCAAATCCGATGTGGAGCCCTACCTGCAGCTTTCTTAATTTTTAAAACACAATGAGCTGCCCTCCCCTGCCCAGCCTTGTTGAGTTCCTGGAGCGATCCTAGCTAATGACTGGTGCCCCTCGGCTCGCACGCTGCCACCCCCTGTGCAATCCCTGCCTGGTGCAAGCCAGCCTGCTAGGACGCTGACTTGTGCCTCTATTGCGTGTACACCTCAGTTCACTTCTCCCTGCTTTTACTCCGTTCCCGTCTCTGCACATCACTGCCCCTTTCTGCCTGTAGGACTATTGCACCCCTTGCTCCTCCTGCATGAGGTGCCCCCCAAAGGGGAGCAGCAGGTAGAGACTATGTGGTGCACGAGGGGTCGCTGCACTCCGAGCAGCCCACCCACCACTCCCTTTTGTTGGGGGTTCTGGAGGTGCTGGCCTATACGTTGACCCCTGGCTTCAGCAGCAGCCGCTTTGCTGAAATTGCCGAGACTGACCATACTTCTAGGGCCTGATCCAAAGCCCCATCGCTCCATTGGCTCCAACGGGCTTCGGATTTGGTCCATAATGCCAGAGTTGGATCTGACCCAGGAGCAAAACAATGCCTGTCTGCTCCCCTGTGTGTGTTTCAGGTGAATCGACACATTTGTCATATTGGTGAGCAGGGGGGAAATGTGCTGTAACAAGATCCTCTTACGACTGCCGTATCATGTGGTCTGGTCTGGCTTGCGGCATGGCATAACGTGGTGTGTTGAAAGCTCAGTTCCTATATGATCCCCAGACACTGTCATTCTTACTGTGCAGGGCCCCAGCTACTGACTTGACTGACACAAACATCAGCCCCACAGAGCGAGCACGCTATGGGAGAGCCGGCAGGAGTCTCTTCTGCTGCCTCATCAGCAGCTCTGTTCCGAGGGCAGCACCTGTATTTGGGGATGATGTGAGAAGCGGAGAGACCCAGCTGCATCTGGCAGTTCTGTCAGAAAAATCCTCATCTCTTTCTTTTTTCCTAACTGGTATTGATTTTTATGTAAGTCTTGCCTAAAGATCAAAAGGATACAAATGGATATTACATCTGCAGAGAGGCTGGGCATAGCTTCACACCTAGGAGACCGGGAATATCATTGTTTTGACTCCTATGCTTTGCCAACAAGATCTGGATTTGCAGAGAGGCTCCATGAGGCATTTCCAACTGAGGGCACAGATGGGAGTTGGAAGCTCTTTGGACAGAACCTGGCATGGTGAGAGCCCGAGCCCCAATCCAGATGTGGAAAGATGCTAGGCTCCTCTTAGGTTAATTCTGGCTCAACAGGAACGAAGAAGAATCAGAAACCTCCCCAAACCCAGGTGAGATTCCCAGTCTGATCCCCAAGGCGCGGAGAGATTGCGTAAGCTATAGTGAAGCCACCGAGCTTCTTGGTGTTTATCCAAATACAGCCATCAAAGCCCATGGCATTCTCCCTTCCCTGCTGCTGCGAAAAGCAACATCTGCCTGGCATCGTCTCTCTATTGCAGCGCTTAATTTTCCTCTTTTAAAACAAAGGGATCTCTCTCCTCCAGATGTTTTGGTGGGGAGGGGGAAGGAATCTGTCTTTTTAGAAGCCATGTGTTCTAGTCAGAACCCCAAATCCAAGCTTTGGAAGTTTAGACACGGAACCCTGGTCTGTTGTTCGTGTCGCAGTGTAATGCCTAACCAAAATCCAAGGCCTATGATGCTGTAGGCAGAGTAAGACAGTTGTGGACCCCAACAGCTTCCAATCTAAATAGACCAGACTGTTAGGTAGGAGTAAGGATTATTATCCCCATTTTACAGATAGGGGAATTAAGGCATAGCAGTGAAGTGACTGACCCAAGGCAGAGGGAGTCTGTAGCAGAGCCAGAACTCTGTTCTCTTGCCTCCCAGAGCTGTGCCCTAGCCTTGTTCCTTATTTTTTTTTCCTCCCTGCGGGTGGCACTGAAATGTGCAATTGGTCCCTGACTTTTAAATAGACTGCACCAGAATCCTGGGTCCAAACACCCAGGAGCTTTGACATTTCAATCGTGTGTTTGCCTTGGCTTCTATTTTACTGTGCAATGAGTCTGGACAACCCAGGCCCTGGCAGAACTGGAGCAGAAGCCACGTGAACCCATTTTAATCACCGTCCAAAGCAGACTCTTAATCCTGGATCACGTTGTGTATCAGTTTCTCCAGATCGTTTTTCATCGTTTGGTGAAAACTAATCCATCAAGCTGATTTTTTTTTTTTAACCTGTCTCCTGCGGCTTTTTGTCTGGTTTTATGCCGCCGTCTCACATGCTCGTGCAGAGATCTCTCCCTTTCCTATTGCTTGACCGCTGGGACTCGGCAAGGAGCCACTTTGCTGTGTGAGGCACTTGATTTACTCTTTCTCTGCTTCTCATGCACAGGGGTCTCTTTACATGGGCTTGTTAAAGTTACTGCTGCTTAGGGTGACCAGATGTCCCGATTTTATAGGGACAGTCCCGATATTCAGGGCTTTTTCTTATATAGGCGCCTATTATCCCCACCTCCAGTCCTGATATTTCACACTTTCTATCTGGTTACCCTACTGCTTCTGCTAGTGTTAGGCCTGGTCTACACTACGATTTTAGTTCGAATTTAGCAGCGAATTAACCTTGCACCCATCCACACAACGAGGCCATTTAATTCGATTTAAAGGGCTCTTAAAATCGGTTTCTGTACTCCTCTCTGACGAGGGGAGTAGCGCTGATATCGGTATTGCCGGTTCGAATTAGGGTTAGTGTGGACGACATTCGATGGTATTGGCCTCCGGAAGCTATCCCACAGTGCACCATTGTGACCGCTCTGGACAGCAATCTAAACTCAGATGCTCTGGCCAGGTGGACAGGAAAAGCCCCGCGAACTTTTGAATTTCATTTCCTGTTAGCCCAGCGTGGAGAGCACAGGTGACCACACAGAGCTGAACAGCACAGGTAACCATGCAGTCCGAGAACCGAAAAAGAGCACCAGCATGGACCACACGTGAGGTACTGGATCTGATCGCTATATGGGGAGAGGATTCAGTGCTAGCAGAACTACGGTCCAAGAGACGAAATGCCAAAACTTTTGACAAGATCTCCAAGGGCATGATGGAGAGAGGCCACAATAGGGACTCATATCAGTGCCGTGTTAAAGTGAAGGAGCTCCGACAAGCCTACCAGAAAACCAAGGAGGCAAACGGACGGTCCGGGGCAGAGCCGCAGACATGCCGCTTCTACGAGGAGCTGCATGCAATTCT